>UESW01003837.1:1409213-1685636 GCA_900491605.1 Calamus simplicifolius | reverse complement strand
TAATTGGAATATATTTATAGTTGTTTTATAATTCAAACCATTGTTGCAGGTATATGCTCTTTCGAGCTTGTGTTCCACGGCATGCCATTATCAAGAAGTTTGCAGGAGAAGAAATATCAACCTTGGATAACTTCATTTCAGTCCTTGCCAAATTATCTAGAGGTGCTTGGGTTCCTTTAGAATATGTCAGCTACATGGATCGCCATCGAAATAAGGTGTGCCTCTATCTCTAATATTGCTAGTTTTAAGTGTGTACCTTTTATACAGTACACATGGATTAACCTCCTCTTAAGAGGACAGGAAATCCATTCTTCTCATTTTTTAGCACTAGATTTATGTTTAAATGTCTTAGATTTTAATGCTTCTAGGCCTTTAAATTGGGGAAACGACATTTATGCTGTGCAAGGTAAGGGATGGAGTCCAAAATGTGCATCTCTCTCTCTCTCTTCTTTTTCCCCTTCTTCCTCCTATGATCTCTCTTTCTTCTCTTGAGTTTAACATACAATACTATGAGACTGCAACCAACCATTGCCCTCCATTGAGGTTGATCCTCATCACACATAAAGCTTCAAGCTTCTCTTAAGAGGAGAGTAGTCTCTCTCTCTCTATCTGTCTATCTATCTATCTATCTATACACACATATGCATATGTATATGTACACACACACAACATGCATAGATACATATGTTATATGTATATACATGTGTATATATTTGTAGTCTGTGTGTAGTCACTCTCTCTCCCTCTCCTCCCTCTTTCTAGACATGCATGCATGCACACAAATATATATTCATACATGCATATGTATATATATGTATGTATGTAGGTGTTCATATATATGTATGTATGTAGGTGTTCATATATACGTATGTATATATGCATATGTATTATACATTTATATGATGTACATGCATCCAAGCATGCACAGCACAAATGCATTCTTTTGATTCTTTTTGACTCACCTAATATCAATGTTATCAAACTGTTTTCATGGCATTATAGAATCTTGTACTTGTAACTTCATGTTCAGATTTTTTTTTTCTTTTTTATAAAATATGTACTAATGCACGTAAGCATGCAAAGCCTGTTGTAATATTGTATATTGAGTTAGTATTCCCATAGTAGATTCCGCTTCACAACGAGCCAATACGCAAATCTTCAGCTTCATAAGTTTGTGTGCTAAATTATTACCAAAAGGCTTGATGTAAGAATGTGAAAGCCCTTTGTCAAATCCCTTTCCATCATGGGCCATTATTTTGTATCAATAACAGCACTGATAACTGTCAAGATCTTGACTGTAATGTCTCAACCAGCCCTTTTTTTTTTTTTTTTTGAGTGTTACCAGAAGCATGTGTTTTTTTTTTTCAATCATTCATGCCCTTTAAATATCTTCTGCAGTCAAAATTATCATGTAAAAAATTGTTTGGGTGAGCTTGGCTCATTTTATCTTTTCATCGACCTTGGTTGCAGTCTGTCTTGGTCACAGTTGATCGTCATGAATGGTATGCTCCTCCTCAGATATATACACGTAATGACAGCACCGGCTTGTGGATGGTCAGGCCAGCAATGCCATCAGATTCTCCTTTATTTGCTTCAACTATTCGTTGCCGTATAACAGACACAAGGTTTACTACAGTGGCCTTGGTTATTGATTCTAATCAACTGGATCATAAAGATCAAAATAACAATGAAAATGCATCAGATGGTTGTAAGAATGCAGAATGATGATGAGAATATTATGGAGTCACACTCTGCTGAACATGCGATTAATGAGAAAAAAAGGCAACAAGTAGAAGAAGATTCAACAGTAGAAGGAAATGCTTTGTCTAATGGAGCTGTAAGCGAGTCGAAAGAAAAGGCTTTCCGGCATCCATCAAATTTGGAAAACACAAACCTTTCACATAATCAGGGGCAACAACAACTAATGCATCAGTAGCAGAGCAAGTGATTGAGCCCACTCTTGTAATGTTTGAGTAGGACTTGCAGGAGACCATAATACTTTCAATCTCCTGTTGATTTATCAGTGGGAAATTCTTCCTTTTTGTCTTAGTCCACTATCCTTTATGCTAATGGAGTAATAGTACCTGCTGTCAGAATTGCCTTAAAATTGTTTCTGTATCAATGTTGCTATCTGATTGATACTCTTATTTCTTTTGGCACTTTTTTGGCACTTTGTAGTTGGATCTCCTTTGCACATGGCATTTTACTTCAGTATATTTGGTTGGATTAGAGCATTATGAAAACTTTTGGGTTTTCAAATTATTTTAACAATATAAACATATAGCCGCAATAGTTTGTTTGGATGTTTTGACTGTGGATATTTTAATTTAGGAAGACTACAATTTTCTTTATTACAGCTGTGGATAATTGCAGTGAATGTCAGTTTGACACAAACAGTGTTTATGCCCTCATTTGAATAACAAGGCTATAGTAACCTAATGAAGATGTTAATCATCAATATGTATCTGTTTTGTCAAGGTTACTTCTTCAGTAATATAGCTTGTTTTTCTTCAAAACAGCCCCCAAGTTGTCCACAGGATTTTGCTTCGTAACATGATGCTAGCCTAGCGGCATTATGTTCAACATGTTATTGATCTATACTTTGCAGGTTCATGTCCCACCATCATGCATGCTTGATGGTGTGCGCTCTCAACATTTTTTTGGAACTGGAGTCATCATATACCATTCAGAAGACATGGGCTTAGCAGCTGTTGACAAAGACACGGTTGCTGTTTCTGTCTCTGATGTAATGCTATCATTTGCTGCATATCCTATGGAAATTCCTGGGGAGGTATATTTTATTAAATTATTTACATTATAGACTGCTAATTTAGAATTTTGACTCAGCTATGGGCTATCAGGTTGTTTTCCTGCACCCTGTTCACAACTTTGCACTTGTTGCTTACGATCCTTCTGCTCTGGGAGCAGGTGCTTCCGTTATTCGTGCAGCTGAACTTCTTCCTGGTTTGTTTACTTTTCTTTCTTTATTATTTGTTTGTTTGTTTATTTATTTATTGATTGATTTATTATTATTGTTGTTGTTGTTGTTGTTGTTCTACTTATGCACATGCATGCATGCCTATGTGCATGCTGAATCTGTGTGTTTGTGCCGTCCCATAAGGCCGTGTGGACTACATGATTAGGAATGTTAAAAGTTCCTTTGCAACAAACCAAATTTGATCTACCACAACAACAAGATTAGGCAATAAATCATCCACAAAAGTTACCAGAGCTGGCTTTGTTATATATATATATATATATATATATATATATAGGTAGTCTTGGTTACATTCAAATGTAGCCAAGGCTAGATCCGGTCATCTTCTCCACCTTTGAATCCCAAAGTTCATAACAATAAGATGAATATATAATATTCAACATTACCTTTGCCTAATGAATTCTTCACATGCAAATTCCTTGTAGCATTGTATGTGTTATTAATCATTGTCTAAAGTTGGAGAAGACAATAGGTGAATATGTTGTCTAAATTGTTATGAAACTAATTCTATGCATCATTGATGCTAGTTGACTATGATGTTTGGTGAGTTTTGAAAATATCTAATTCTAATGTATATTAGTATATGTCATATTCTTGAATCTTGATATCTTTATTGATGACATGGTTTTATCTTATGAAGTATTGTTTTCAATCCTTTAGATCCTGAAGTGTTTGAGGATGGTTAATGTACATGGTTAATATACATGTGCATCTAGGTCGAGTATGTGTGCATGTGCACCAGTTTTACTGAACCATGCTGGTATGTTTAGTCTCACAACTTGATATCTTTATTGATGACGTAGTTTTATCTTATGAGGTATTGTTTTCAATCCTTAGATCCTGAAGTGTTTGAAGATGGTTAACAGGTAGAATATGTGTGCTTGTGCACTAGTTTTATTGACCCTTGCTGGTGTGTTTTAGTCTCACATTAGTTGTATATTGGGGATATTTTTGGTACATAAGCAGGGCCAAGTAGCCTCGATAATACTTCCTGAATGGCCTTTTTTAGGTGAGATCCTAGGTCATTACAAAGGTTATCAAAATGGACTTTTGACCTATGTTTGTGTGGATTAGAGAATACTATAACATAGGTCCTTCTAGAGTTGACCATGAGTAGATCACGGTGTTAACGTTTCTAATTGGACCCTTCCATAGCAAGGATGCCAAGGTTTAATGGGGGCAGTGTGTGAGGACCTATGCAAGCATGTGTGTGGTCCCACATTGGTTGTACGTTGTAAAGATCTTTATTACATAAACAGGGCTAAGGACAAGTTGAGGACTTGAGTCATTAGAGCAAGTCTTTTAGTCATCAAGACTCTGCTTTAGAAAGTTTCAGTGTCTTTCTGTATCAAGGATTAAGGTACATGCCAAGTCGACTCTGGTCATGGGCTGGCATAGTATGGTGCCATATCATATCATACCATCTCAGCCACATCCCAGAGCTCATGCTAGAGTAAATGAGTTTGTCAGTCTGTATTAGTCCATGTCATGCTGCTAAACTGGCAGGCACTAACATGGAGTTATGCAGACTGGTATGTGGGGTGCAGAGGTATTCTTTGCTTGTTCAACATGGTACAACTATCCCTAGTGGTATAAAATGATACCTAAATTCTTGACCTTCATGGGTTTTTATCAGAACGAGTTATGTTATTATGGAAGGTTTGGGCATCAATAGTGGGGATGGTTTGAAATATTTTATAGTCCTAACTGGGCTGGTTTTGGGGAAGAAGTTCTATGGCTTGCTGGTTTGGGATTGTTTTGATTGTCTTCCTGATGACTGCTTAAATTGTAGCAATCCAAGAAAAGACTGCTTGGTTTCTTCCTCTCTTCTACGTAGCTTCTTCATTCTCTTTTTCCCTTTCTCACTGTTCCCCTTTCTCTCTCAATTCACTCAACTCAACTCAACTCAACTCAACTCAACTCATCTAAGCCTTTTCCCAACTACATGGGGTCGGCTACATAAATCCGCTTCCTCCACTCTGCTCTATTTTGGACCAAGTCGGTACTGAAATTACAAATAGTCGCCACTCTCTCAATTCACTCATATTTATTTATTTTTTACTTCTGTGTCTGTCTTTGTATATTCAATCTTATCATTTTTCCTTTCCAGTTTTCCATACAGAGTATGAATATAGCTTAGTTCTCTTTGCATAAGACTAAAATAAAAGTGATAACAGACCCTAAAGGTCCTTTAACCTAAGATTCACCCGTATTTTCATTGTTCTGCTAGTTAAAACATCATATCTGCACTGTTAAATTTTTTAACCAGAAAGAGTGCACTGCTACCTAAATTTCACCTGAGGTCAATATCAAATCCTCTTTGAAAGTCACTGAGGTCTCTAAATTATGTTTCCTAATACTTGTGAAGGTTTTAAGTCCCGTAGGATGCGATCGTCCTGGTTTTTTGTGGAACAGTATGTGCTATTATCCCAATCCGTCCTAGCACTTAAGATGGGCATGTCCCAAAATGCGCTGATTGGAACTCTGGACAATGGCGGGATGGTCTTGTCCCAATACTTGAGAGGTGGGATAGCAATCTGTCTCGACGTCCTAAGGAACATCCTGTTGGTGTTTGAAACCATGCTTGTTTGAATTCCTAAAGCCTAGGGCACCGAGAAAGCTTTCATATTTCATTACTGTCAGCGTCATTTATTTCTGTTTATTAGCTGTGACTGGCAAGTGGTTAATTTGAATTGGGGCATAAAATATCCTGGCCCTTTGATTTCAGAAATGCATGTACTCAGAACCCTCCTAGTGGGCCTACATCAGATGAACTGGTCAATCGAACAATCTGTCTTCTTTAGCCTTGATTTTACTTGATATTCTGCTTGAAAGTCGCTAACTAGATGAGCGGGTGCAGGGTTATTTCTTCATGAAGTTTTACTTAGAAGCAGCAGTGAGTGCACACGTGGTTCCAGGATAATAGAGATAACCAAGTCCTGCAAATAGGACAATAAAACTACATAATATGTTAATGTAAACTAAACTATTTATTTGTTATTTAGTCTTGAATTAACAAGTTTGTAGTTTTGTATTAGATTTCCTATGCTAAAAATTGTATATATTTTGATGGACTCAATGAATTGATCACAATTCCGATTCTACAGCTAGTAGTTGATCCTCTCTATTTCATCATACAGAACCTGCTTTGCATCGAGGGGATTCTGTATATCTGGTTGGGCTAAGTAGAAGTCTACGGGCAACATCAAGGAAATCAATTGTTACCAATCCTTGTGCTTCATTGAATATTAGATCTGCTGACCGCCCACGATATCGAGCAACCAATATGGAAGTCATTGAGCTTGATACTGGTAAGCTTTTTAGCAATAATATCTTCTTGGCAGTCACATAACCCTTCTTTGTGTCCAACTTCAAAGTTCATCTTCACTTTCAGTGCTAACCTCTGGTTTATTTTAGATTTTGGTAGTACTTTTTCGGGCGTGCTTACTAATGAGCATGGAAGGGTCCAAGCTTTGTGGGCAAGCTTCTCTCCTCAGGTCTGCACTCTTTGATGTCCTAGTGTAAATTTAATTATTTTGAAAACTGTCAGAATGTAAAATCAGAAGATCTCCATCTGCAGCTGAAGAATGGTTCTAGCTCTTTGGAAGATCATCAATTTGTTAGAGGCATACCAATTTATGCAATCAGTCAAGTCCTTGATAAGATGATATCTGTGCACCGGGACCACTTCTTCTTGTTAATGGCATTAAAAGGCCAATGCCACTTGTCCGAATTTTAGAGGTGGAGCTTTATCCAACCTTGCTTTCTAAGGCCAGAAGTTTTGGACTGAGTGACAGCTGGGTGCAGGTGATGATTTTTTTGTCTAATCTTTTTCTGATTTCTTTTCCTTTTATTATTAATGATTCCTCATCTAATATCAATTTAGTCAAAATTATTTCATCTCACATCCTATTAACATCTAGAACCTCATCTTTTAGACTGTTATCTATGATAGTTTTTATTCTATTTTTAGTTTTATCTTTACCTGTATACTACAGTTTAAAATCATCAATTTCTTTTGCCTTTCTCCTATCTACTTAGTCCCTTGCAAGTAAATTATGTCAATCCTCCTTCTGGTTATCATATTTGTTAGTTTCATAATTTTTTCTGTTAATGATCCTGTATTCCAAATTGCTAAATGGATTTTATTTTATTTTCTTTATTTTTTTGGACTAGTTTTTTTATCCACACCTAATCATAAAGGTAGGAGCCTTTGCTTACCATCAACCATATCTGAGTGCCAATGTAACACATTGCTTTTGAGGTTCACCCTAGTTATCCTTATGACACTTTCTACGACACTTGGGTTCTGATGTAACTCTTTGCTTTCAAAAATTACCTTAATCTAAACAATTTTCTTTATTAGATTTATGTTCATAGGATGTGATTATAGTTTTATATTGAGTGTCAACCTACCGCAACTCTCCTTTATTCATTCTTGACACTGGATATGTATAAAACTTTATGTATAGGCTAAGTTAATATTTTGCACTGAGAAGGCATGTTTAATCATGTCTGCAGAGAAAACAACCCACTTCCTTCTCTTTTTTTCTTTGTATGTTTAATCATAATTGTAGACAAAATTTTAAGGAATATGTTGTTAAGGTGACTAGGAAGAAGACCTGATTATATCACTAAAACTTATAATTGAGAATATATAATTAATATAATTAGTGCATATGCACCATAAGTAGGATTAAACTAACGAACTAAGACATAATTTTGGGAAGAAATAAATGAAATAATTCAGAAATACCATAAAGAGAAAAGATATATATGGAAGGAGATTTTAATGGACATGTAGGTAAACAGAGGATGGATTTTAAACGGTATATGGAGGGTATGGATTTGGAGATAAGAATGAAGCTGGTGTGAGCATATTAGATTTTGCAGTGGTGTATAATCTCATAATAGCAAACACTTGTTTCAAAAAGAGAGATGAACATTTAATAACATTTAAAAGTGGATCTAATAAAAGTCAAATAGACTTTTTCTTAACTATAAAGGATAAAATAATATGCAAAAACTATAAAGTTATTTCAAAAGAAAGTTTAACTTCACAACATAGGATAATGGTAGCAGACATATGGATAAAAATGAAATATAAAGTAAACGTAAACTAACTCAACTCATCTCATCTAAGCCTTTTCCCAACTACATAGGATCGGCTACATGAATCTGCTTCCTCCACTCTGCTCTATTTAGGACCAAGTCGACATTCAAATTACTTAAAGAAGTTCTAAGAGAAATGACTACAAAATTAAATGATGGAATTTGAAAGGAGAAAAACTAGAATTATTTAAAGAAAAGTTAATAAGAGAAATGACTATGAATATAAATAGTGATCCCAATTTAATATGAAAAAAAGCAACTAAATGCATAAAAAATATAGCAAAAGAAGTTCTAAGAGAATCAAAAGGAGTAGGACTATTAGGAAAGAAAACTTGATGGTGGAACGAGGAAGTTCAAGTTGCCATCAAACTTAAAAGGACAAACAATAAATTTAACAAGAGGCTAGGAATGAAGAAAGTCTTAAAAGGTATATGGATGCAAAGAAGAAGCTAACAAAACTGTAAGTAATGCCAAACTTATGATTTATATAATAGACTAGATATGAAAGAAGGCGAAAAGACTATAAACTAGCAAAACTAAGAGAAAAAATAAAAGATCTTGACTATATTAAATATATTAAGAATGAAGATGAAAGAGTCTTACTAAAAGAAATAAAAGAATGATGAAAAGTTATTTTAAAAATTATTAATAAAATAATTTAGTAAATTTAAGTGTATAAGAATGTGATAACCTAGAAGTAACAAATGAAAATAAATTTTTTATAGATTTAGTATGCTTGAGGTTAAAAAGGCTTTGAGTAAAATAAAAAATACAAAGGCATTAGGGCTAGATACGATCCCTATTAAAGTTTGGAAAGGCTTAGGAGAAATTGGAGTCATGCAATTAACCAATTTATTTAACAAGATTGTAGCAACTAAAGATTGTTGGATGATTGGAGAAAAAGCATATTAATACCCATATACAAAAATAAAGGAGATATTTAAAACTGTGCAAATTATAGAGGGGTTAAGTTGAGCCATACAATGAAATTATGGGAAAGACTAATAGAAAATCGAATAAGAGCTGAAACTTTGGTGTCAAATAATCAATTTGAATTTATGCCTGAAAGATCGACCATAGAAGCTATTTATTTATTAAGAAGATTGATGGGGAGGTATGAGAAAAGAAAAAAAGATCTTCATATGGTCTTTATTGATTTAGAAAAAAACATATGATAGAGTACCTAGAGAATAATATGATAGGTTTTAGAGAAAAATAAGTTACCAAAAGGTACATAGAATTGATAAAAAAAATATGTATGATGGAGCAATAACTATTGTCAAAACAAGAATAGGAGAAACTAGTGAGTTTTCAATTACTGTAGGTTTCTATCAAGGATCCGCCTTAAGTCTGTATCTTTTTGTATTAGTTATGGATGAATTAACCAAACATATTGAAGATGATATCCCATGGAGTATGTTATTTGCAGACAATATAGTGTTGATTGATGAAACTAAATTTGAATTAAATGCTAAGTTAGAGATTTGAAGAGAAGCTTTAAAATCTCAGGGTTTTAAGATTAGTAGAACTAAGATTGAATATATGAAATATAATTTTAGTGGAAGTAGAAATACAAATGAACAGACAATGAAGATTGCAAGCCAAAAGATACTAAGAAATGAAAAATTTAGGTATTTGGGATCAATTATCCAGCAAGAATGTAAAATAGGTGAAGATGTGAATCATAGAGTTAAAGCGGGATGGATTAAGTGGAGAAGTGCTTCGGAAGTATTATATGATTGACGCATCCTATTAAAATTGAAAGAAAAATTCTATAAAATCGCTATTAGGCCAGCTATGCTATATGGAACAGAGTGTTGGGCAATATTGAAACAACATGTGAATAAATTAAGTGTAACAAAAATACGCATATTAAGATGGATATGTAGTAAAACTTAAAAGATAGAATTAGAAATAAACATATAGGAGAAATGATAGGAGTAGCCCCAATTGAAGATAAAATGAGAGAAAGTCGATTAAGGTGATTTGGACATATACAACGAAAACCTTTAGATGCTTCAGTTAGAAAGAGTGATCTTTTAACAATTTATGTTAATGATAGAGGTAGAAGTAGACCTAAACTAATATGGACAGA
Source organism: Calamus simplicifolius (assembly GCA_900491605.1). Taxonomy (NCBI): domain Eukaryota; kingdom Viridiplantae; phylum Streptophyta; class Magnoliopsida; order Arecales; family Arecaceae; genus Calamus; species Calamus simplicifolius. Next base: position 1,675,431 of record UESW01003837.1, on the reverse strand, counting down.
AATAATTAAAAAGATATAACTATTTATAATTTGAGTGTCGACTTAGTCCTGAATAGAGCAGAGTGGAGAAAGCAGATTCATGTAGCCAACCCCATGTAGTTGGGAAAAAGCTTAGATGAGTTGAGTTGAGTTGAGTAGATGTTTCACTATAGTTTAGTTTAAGAGATGTGTATGCTAGAAAATTGAATATTTGTTGACTACAAGTGTAATTGTTATTTCTGACCAAAGATCCTTACTACTTGTGAATGGTTTGTTTGTGATTAGTTGTTTGCTTGAAGCTTGTGGAGTACGATTTTATTTTCTTAAAATGAGTACAAGGAAATTTCCATATCCATTGGCTATTAAATTTTAATTTTCATCATTGGATGTAATTTCTATTTATGACTAAAGTGTTGACTGGTCATTAACTTCGCAGGCTCTTGCCAAAAAGGATCCAATAAGAAGGCAAGTATTGCGTGTTAAAGGTTGTTTGGCAGGATCAAAAGCCGAGGGCCTGTTAGAGCAAGGAGACATGATCTTGGCAATCAATAAAGAGCCAATTACATGCTTTCGTGATATAGAAAATGCTTGCCAAGATCTAGACAAATGTGGGGACAATGATGGACTTAAGATGACTATTTTTCGACAGGTGCTCAACATAATTCTTATTACACTTTTGTAAGGAAAATCCTGTAATTTTAGCTTTATGTTCAAGCAGGGTCAAGAAAATGACCTTGTCATTGGAACGGACATCAGAGATGGCAATGGCACAACACACACGGTGAATTGGTGCGGATGTATAATCCAGGATCCTCATCCAGCAGTCCGTGCTCTTGGTTTTCTTCCTGAAGAAGGCCATGGGGTATATGTGGCGAGGTAAGAAAGCTGCACCATCCATTATTTTCTCTTAGATCATCCTCTTGATTACTGAATTTTTTGAACTCAAACAAGTTCGATGATTCCTACTTTTTCATTTTTTAACATGTTTTATGTACATGGTCATCCAGTTGTAGGCCCTATTGGACTTGGATGTAATTTAATACTTGCTAAAAAGATTGCCTGCAAGCAAAAGAAGAATTTAGGGTGTGTTTGGTTCATCGATGGGATTGCCAATCCTATCCCATTGGATTTGAAAACACAAGGGGAGTATGGTTTACCAATCCTGTATTTTTTTGGCATGGATTATCGGTGAAATGATGGGCCCTGCAATGACATGATAGTTTGCCAATATAATCTTTACTATTCCAAATGTGGGATTAAATTGGGAATTCAATCCAATTTAATCCCATCGGTGAACCAAATGCACCCTTAGGAGATAATACTTTATTCTAGGGTTCGCAAAACTAATACCAAGACTTCTACTGGCACATTACTAGTAAGGTACGATATGGGTTAGTACAATATGGTATACATCTTGTACTAAGATAGGGTATCATCCTTTTGTTTCACTCTTTATTATTTGGCACCAAGCAGTTCCATCGGTACCGAGCAGTGCGGGTTGGTTCAAATCGGTTTCATTCATGCCTAATCGAAACTTATTATCGTTCCATATACTCGGTGCAAAATATCTTGCCTTATTCTATGGTTCATGTTTCTAATTCTACTAGTTAAAGTTTACATGCAAATGTCTGTTTTAAAAGAAAAATATAATAAAAAATTATAAGTGATTATGAACTGGCAATGAAAATTTATCAAAATAATATTAGTATACTATTTGAGACGTATATGTTTCACTGTAGTTTTAGAAATGAAAATAATTATTAAATGATTATTAATTGCATGCCATAGAGCCACTCATAATTCTATGTTTGATTAGTATCTTGTCAGAGTAAATGAAAGGAAAATAGAAAAAAAGGCGAGGAATCTAAGCAGGTTAAAGAAACTATTTGTGTAGGTTATGAACTTTGTGTTCTAACTTTGTATAAGATTTTCAAATTTTGTTTGGATTAATCAGATCATCTTTTCAAGCTTATATGTAAAGACTTTAACATCTCACGTGGTTTATTGGTTTTTAAAATTTTGTAATGTTCACCGATCACTGCCCGAATACCATCATGCCCTTACATGACTGTAAATGTTTGAAACTAACAGGGATAATGACAAAAAATCATTAATTCAAGAAAATGGAAATATTGCTCGGTCATTTGATTTCAGTTCAATGATTGTTGCTAGTCATTACTATCGCATAAAATGAAATCGAGTTGTGAGAAGTAATATTATATAATATTTATATAAGAAAAATATCATATTTATAAATAACTTGAAGGGAAACTTGTCTTCATCTTTTGTGTGTCTTATTGCATGCCAATCCCCCCCAAAAAAATTGTGTGCACCAAGAATCTCTTGGTAAAGTTAGATGACAAGCCATATGGAACCTAAGTGATCCTTTAAACAAATTCCATATATCATATACTTGTGAACATGCTTGAAATTAATTCCAAATAGGCTTAGCTCAATAAGGCTTGTCTCGAAAAAGGCCCAAATGTTGTATGTAATATTATGTTATGTTATGTTTATGTTTTATGTTTATGTTTATGTAATGTATGCATGTAATGTATGTATGTATGCATAATTGGTCGTTGGGTTAAAGCTTAAATAGTATATCTTTTTTTTTGAATCAATTAAGTATTAATGTATGTATTGAATGTATGTATGTATGTATAATTGGTCGTTGGATTAAAGCTTTAAATATTAAATAGTATATCTTTTTATTTTTTGAATCAATTAAGTATTAATTTAGGCTTAAATAAAGATTGGAATCAAACTTCAATTCAAGCTTGAAATGAACTTTTTCAAGCCAAACTGATTTCAAGTCAATTCAGGATTATCAAGCCGATCAATTTGGCTTATGTTTAGCTTGATTCAAAATTAAGCTCAAAATAATGATAACAAATTATGCTACTTAAGTATTCCTATTCTTTTAGAATTGGATGCCAAAATATTGTAAAAAAATGAAATTAAAAAACTCTGCCTATCTTACTATGTGAGGGATGTTTGTGGGACAGTGAGAGAGGGCAAGATGCAGAGATGTGGAATCATAGACTCAGAGAACTGTGCCAAGAATGTTAAGATGGGGACCATGAGTTGCAATTCATATGATATTACTTTTAGAGTTACCTTCACAATGGCTGGAGTAGATGCAAGTGTTTTCGATGTCCTCCAGTATTGGAAGAGTGAGTTCCTATGATTTAAAAAAAGTTGAAATTACTTTTGAATGGAGATGTTGCAAACTGAATCTAAATGCCTCAAGATCAACTTTTGACAGAAATTACACGTGCATTTATAGTATTTGAGGTTTGAAATTTAGAATGTACTATATCTCATCTAGCTTTCAAAGCTTATCAGAAAATTAAAAATGACAGTTTAAACATAAAAGCAAAGTCTTTCTACCCATACTTGTATATTAGTTACTACATTACATGTTTCTGTTACAATATTCTGACTTTGAAATGAATTGTTTATGCAGACGGTGCCATGGGAGTCCGGTACATAGGTATGGTCTTCATGCACGCCAATGGATAGTTGAAGTGAATGGGAAACTAACGCCAGATCTGGAGACCTTTGTAGAAGTGGCAAAGGTATGTTCACGTTACAATGCTTTAGGTGTCTGATTCTTGTCTTGTTATTTATTAAATACTTAAATATTATATTATGCAATTAAAATCCAAAGCCTGGATGAAATTATGCATGCATGAAAAAATGTGAATGTAAGTTGAGAAGGCAGAAAATTTTCCAAAATTAATTAATTGCTCAGTAGGGTTAGGGCTGGTTGAGGGCCGGCCCTAACCAGAATCAAACACCATATTTCCCAACCTGACTGGACCTCAAGGTAGGAATTTCTTCAACCCAGCCCCATCTTGAGCTAAACTCAGGTTAGGTCATCTACCATGAGGTTGAGCTGAGCTGTATATGTAATAGCATTGGAGAAAGGTTTAGGATATTTTTGTTAGGTTAGTGTCGGATTGGTTGGGTTCTTGTTTGGGTGTCACCTGTATAATTCCTGTATAATTCTAAGGCTCAATGGTGCTAAGGATATGGTTGAATTGCATCGGGCCTAGTTGGGTTGGGTCAGGTTGGGCCCCCTATCCAAACCCAACTTCTTGTTAGGTTGAGAAATTTGAGTCTAGGAAAAGTCTTTGTACACCGCTCCGGTGCAGGATGGCCTGCACCGGAAGCGGTGATTCGCCCGCACGCAGGCCTATGCACCTGCAGTGCGGGACCCACAAACAGGCCCCTTGGTGTGGCCCTGCGCACGGGTGAATCATTGCCCCCGATGCATTCTGCATCGGAGGCGGTGTACAAAGATTTTTCCTTGAGCTTAAGCCAATCGAAGTTCATTAAACCTCTGCCTTGCTGGAGAAAATGAGTATGTTGGGCTAATCATATTTGGGTTGAGCCCAACCTAAATTGCACCGGTAGCATTTATGTGGTTCCTTCTCTGAAATTGTTGGCGATTCCTTTGACACTGCTCAATATGTTTGGTGGTAGCTATAGCTGTCGTTTCCTATAACACCACAACTTTATTCAGTTTTGCTGATATCCTTCTCCAAGCTTTTCTGTTGATTTAAATGTATGCATATGTTCAAACTCAGTTATAATAATTCTCTGATAATGTAGGGCCTGGAACACGAGCAGTTTGTAAGGGTTAGGACGGTCCACCTAAACGGGAAGCCTCGTGTGCTGACTCTGAAACAAGATCTTCATTACTGGCCTACGTGGGAACTTAGATTTGATCCAGAGACTGCCATGTGGCGCCGAAGAACCATTAAAGCATTAAATACAGCATAGCGTGATAATATAATAGCCAGAACCCATGGATAATTAATTAGAAGTCCTGCATCCCATTATGTGTGTGGAAATGAGGCGACACGAGGTCATAAAGCCGGTTAATCTATTGCTTGTAAAATCTGAGTTGCAGCCTACACCCAGTGGAATTATATTGTCGATCTTTTTTAATGGATTGCCTGTTCACAGCTGTATTTTAAAATGTATTGCTAAATGCACGAAAGCCAAAGTATGTGACATTTTGTAAAACAATTATTCATAATTCCATAATGTCTCGTGTGTATGTGCTCTGCCGTTTGAATCAAAGCGAAAAGGGCATCCAGTATACGTTGATTTGATTTTGATTACAAACAACTGAACCTTCCAACATATGTCGTCGTTATTTAGAGATGCAGCAGTCTTAAGCGTGGATTAACGCGTGATCTTTCAGTTATGAATATGTTGCTTATGTCGTCGTTTTTTTTTTTCTGTCTTCTGGGTAGACGCACCTACATGGGTATGGCCGCCGCTGTATAAGGAAGGAAAATTGATGATCGAAAGGGCGTCACTCTATGGTCCATCCATAATAGCGTCACATGATTAATCTAATTGCAATTTCGCAAAGTGGGTGACAAATAACAATGCAAGATAATTAATTATACGGAGAAAACAGAAGGTACAAAAGTTATCCTGATGGCCGGGAAATTGATTTTAAGTGGGAAATGCTTTTTGATGCATTTTGATCATGTTGACGCTTGATCACTAAAACTGGACGTCGGAAAGAAATTTCATCGTCGGTGTAGTCCTCTCTAGAGCGAGTGCGAGTGGCATGCAAGAAGTCCGAAGGAAGCTTCGATGAGGACCCTTCGATGATCAAATTAGCAATCAAGGTCATAGCAGAGGGGGAGCGTAAGAGAGGTTCCTCTCGAAGAGAAGAAGGCTCCAAGGTTCGGAGTATCTTCCTTTGTGGCAGAGTGTATAAGCAAATGTGTGGATACTTGTGCTTATGTACCTTAATTCTGAATTCTCTTACATTTTATAGGCCTTTGACATCCATCTGGGGATTAATTACGTGAAGTTCCGTGAAAAGGAATGTCTGCGGGGCACGTGATAATTACGTGAGTAGGGGTTGATCGATGGGCCCTGTCCTTCGAAGATATGGGCCTGACGGTAGGTGGGCTTGGTCCCATCAATTGCATGGGCCAGATAGTATGTGGGTCTGGCTGTGTCAGGCAGTGCAAGCCAGGTGGTAGGTGGGCTGATCCCATCAACGGCATGAGTCAAGTGGTAGGTGGGCCTGGCTGTATTAGACGGTGCAGGCTAGGTAGTAGGTGGACCTGCTGGGAGCCATTGGAGGCTAACTTGGAAGAGTCGGGCCGCTGGGGGCCGATTTGAAAGAGTCGGATCCGCTGGGGGCCAACTTGAAGAAGTCGGGACCATCTCGATCGATTTGGAAGAGTCGGATCCGTTGGAGCCGACTTGGAGGAGTCGGGTCCGCTTCGACCGATTTGAAGGAGTCGGGATCACAGAAGGTCAACTTGAAGAAGTCGAGACCATCTCAGCCGACTTGAAGAAGTTGAGGCAAGCGTATTCGTTAGCTTTCGCTCACATCGTTGGCCAATTTATCGTTATTGTTCACGTGGCATCATCGGCCGATCATATCATTTTAACATTAGACAACAATTGTATGCCATGGAGAGTTGACCGCAGGAATTGATTGCGTAAGATTATATATATATATATATATATATATATATATATATATATATATATATAGGTGACCAGCAACTTGGATGGGTAAAGGATTCCCTCAAATGTGCGACAAAAAATTATTCTCATCAAGAGAATGTTTCCGTGCGAATTATTGTCTAATTGAAATGTGTGTTTTCTATTTTCAAACTTTTGTACAAAATTTGATATCGTACAACTTTTCTCCTCCTTCATATTGTGCCCATCGCTTTTTCTCTATTTTCTTTATTTTTTAAAAAAATTAAAGAATATTTATATAAATTATATTTATTGCTGTAAAAATTTGTTCTTCGGCTTGAAAGCGATGCACGTCAGGATCCGGATAGCGCTTTTCCATCCGAATAGACTTGCAAGGCAGTCCTCATGCAGGATTCACAGGGAGTGATCCCTGTGGAAGTCCATCCGACGTCCAAGTCAGTAGAGATTCTGAGCAAACAGATGAGAGAAGAAGACTCCAACAAAATGATCTTTCTCCTTGAGATGATTTTTCAGGAGTAATGAGTATAGTTATTTTTTGGGCTTAGATTACCTTCGAAAGCATATATGGGGGGTCATGCGACTTGGTATTTGTACGCTACCAAGGAGGTGAGCCGTTACTTGATTTTTTGAGCGCGTTTTAGGGGGTTGGCATCCGATAAGGCCGAAATCCCAAAGTTTCGGGGATCGGCAGTTGATGAAGCTGATGGGCTCTTTATCGAGAATTTGAAATTCCATTGATCATGAATGGAGTGCTGTATTTGGCTCCTGTTCTTGTTTTGGGAAGCTCATTCCACGATTTTTGCGATTAGGATGGTTCATCCTCGAGATATCCAGTATGGTTTGAAGCAGCAATGGCATTTACGTTGAAGGGATGAGGATTGAATCTGACAAAGTACTAAGATAGTTCGGCCCTGCTAAGGTTCGGATATAGCTCGGCCCTTTCGAGGCACTGAGATAGTTCGGCTAGATAGTTCGGCTCTGAAGCTCGGCCAGATAGTTCGGCTCTGTAGCTCGACTAGATAGTTCGGTCAGATTGTTCGGCTTAGTAGCTCGGCCTTAGTCATCGGACACGTTTATTGATGTGGTTATAATTTTTCTTCGCATCACATGCCCCTCACTCCCTAGTCCGAAGCGTAGGTTTGAGCATAAAGAGTAGAGTCCATGATGGCTCAATCTCATTGGTGGGATTTGAACCAACAGAGGCACGTCATGATGGCCCCATAAATGCCAAGCTAAGCGTCTAGCTGGGCGAAATGTGGCCAAATTGAAGGTCAAGTCACGTGGCCGATGAACCTTGATTCTGTAAAGTTTTTACTTGGCCCTGCCAATGTATAGAGAATGTTGCTCAGCCCTGTCAAGGTACGGAGAAATTTTTACTTGGCCCTACCAACATATGGAGAATGTTGCTCGGCCCTGCCGAGGTACGGAGAAAAATTTGCTCGGCCGTGCCGAGGTTTGAAGAAATTTACTCGGCCATGCCGAGATGTGGAGAAATTTTTACTTGGCCCTGCCGAGGTATGGAGAATGTTGCTTGGCCTTGCTGAGGTACGAAGAAATTTTTACTTGGTCCTATCAAGGTACGGAGAATGTTGCTCGGCCCTGCCAAGGTATGAGAAATTTTGCTCGGTCGTACCGAGGTTCGAAGAAATATTGCTCGGCCGTGCCGAGGTTCGAAGAAATTTGCTTGTCCATGCGGAGATATGGAGAAAGTTTTACTTGGTCCTGCCAATGTATGAGAATGTTGTTCAGCCCTGTCGAGGTACGGAGAAATTTTTATTTGGCCGTGCCAAAGTACGGAGAATGTTGCTCGTCCTTGCCTTACTCGATCGTGCTAAGGTTCGGAGAAATTTTCTCAGCCATGCCGAGATATAAAGAAATTTTTACTTGGCCTTGCCAAGGTACGGAGAATGTTTCTCGGCCCTGCCAAGGTATGAAGAAATTTTTACTTGGCTCTGCTGAGGTACAGAAAATGTTGCTCGGCCTTGCTGAGGTATAGAGAAAAATTTGCTCGGCTGTACCGAGGTTCAGAGAAAAATTTGCTCGGTCGTGCCGAGGTTCAAAGAAATTTGCTCAGTCATGCCGAGGTATAGAGAAATTTTTACTTGGCCTTGCCAAGGTACGGAGAATGATGCTCGGCCCTGCCGAGGTAAGTAGAAATTTTTACTTGGCTCTGCCAAGGTACGAAGAATGTTGCTCGGCCCTGCCGAGGTATGAAGAAATTTTTACTTGGCCCTGCTAAGGTACGGATAATGTTGCTCGGCCCTACTGAGGTACGAAGAAAAATTTGCTCAGTGATTCGGAGAAATGTTGCTCGGCCCTGCCGAGGTTCAGAGAAAGTTTTTTTTACTTGGCCCAGCCAAAGTGCGGAGAAATGGACCCGTAGGTCAATGATTGGGCGAGACTTTACTCGTAATATACTCGGGGTTTAATCTACTTTCATGTCTTCATGGTACTATATCACTTAAAGGTCTTCATTACTCGGAGATGATCCGAGTTCCATATCCTCGAGGTACGGTATCTCTTTGATGTCCTCATCTGGAGAGGTGAGCCCCTTGCACCAAATCCTTTGAAACTGGATCTCCTCTTCGGTTGGCCGTATATGGGGGGGCATTACTAATTATTATAATAACGTCAGTTGCCGCCAGTGATTTCAACGTGCATAGTTGTCATTGCAGCCCGTCATCCCAAGCAGTTGAAGAAACGGGACGAGAGAATCAAGGCCGCATCGTTGAATTGTTGCGAGAGAATACTGGAGGTAAGGAGCGAGCCCGATTGGATCTGAGCAGGCTCTTATCTCCTCCCCTCTGCGGTGCCAGTTCAACTTCTCTATGGTCATGCTATCGCAGGAGGCCGGTGGCTTCCAGTGGGTTAGGCAGAGGGACCATCGGTAGGACCGAGGTGACTATCCCATCAAGAAGCTGCTAAGGGGGTGCAGCAGAAAGAAGGCCCCCAAGAAGCCCCTGCACCAGTTGTGGCTTGAACTAGTTGGACCAGTATGGCAAACTGGTCCTTGTTAAATAGGACCCCATTGATCAGCTAATCTGGCCATTGTTATGAAGAGCTCTTAATTGATTAGATCAATAAGGATAATCAGGATAGAAGCAATAGATCTAGTCACATGATTAGGGTTTCTGTATCAGATAGTGGTCAGGGATCCTAATTTGATTAGGAATCCCAAATCATAAGATTTGATCTTATGATATTTTTTAGGTTAATAAAGATTAATTTAAAATCTACATATAGATATATAACCTAGCATAGTACAAATGTTGTAGATGTAGATAGGACCTATATGCGCTAAATCCCTCCACGAATATTAAGTCATAAGCCTTTCATTGTTCACATGATACAAAATCATTAGGTCATGAGATTTGTCGTGCCAAAGCTGAGGTCAAGTGTACTTATGAGGAGTTGATTGTGGAACAATGGGTTAACTTAACTAGATTAGCTGGCATAATTGGCCAAAGTCAGGGTCAGTTTAATCTATTAGCAAACTTTAGGGTGGTCACATATGGATGTGATTGACAAGGTAATGTCCCCTAAATGATCTAGGAGTCACATTAGATGTGATTGATGATAATCTACCAAATTTGGCTTACCGAGATTTGTTGTGCCAAAGCCAAGGTCAAGGTAATTCAAATGAGGATCCTAGCCCACTAAGGAAATTGAATGCCAATTTCTTGAGATTAATAGAAAGGGCTATTAACCTTGATAAAATAGTGAGATAAACCAAGTTAATTAAAAATCTAGAATTACCATATTAAGTTAGTGATTAGTATTCATAGTAATTGACTCGTTTTAATTTTATTAGGTTATTAGAGAAACCATGAGTGTAAAACAACTTTAATAATATTTTAGATTTTATTTGTAATTTAATGAATCTGTTCCTAAGGATCCTAGGCATCTGAAAATTTTATATTATATCTTCTGCTATGTTTTCATGAATTTGATTCATATCTAGAATACATAATTTTCAATAGTGGTATCAGAGCCACCTTAGGCTACAGATTCATTGCTCTGAATACATAAACATAAATGGGGTCGAACTATTTATTGGCAAGTTTCTATTATTTTGTTGTTTAAATTATGTAGTTTGAGAAGAAGAGGATTAGATTTACACATCAAAAATATGAATGCTAAAAATATCTTTTAATATACAATGACCGTTAGTTGGCGTGCAAGCCTAAAAGCATATACCGTTGACCCAAGATAAAAGAGGCATGGTGCAATCGAAGTTGTGAAAACTAGATTGAGATTCAGATTGAGTAATAAAATGTAAATGTTCAAGCCCTTCCTCCAGCGGCTATAGCTTTCTCTTTGTATTTTTTAATTATTTTTAAGCAGCCTTTTCAACCGTGCTTTCAGCCCAGAAAAAAAAAAATGCATCATAATTGAATTTTTCTTATTTTAATTTTTCTTATTGCTGCAGCTATTTTTTGCCTTTGCTATTCTTTTACCCCCTTTTTTTCCCTTTAAAGCTTCCCGTCTTGTAGACAGGAGGTGCCGTTTTTTCTAGTTTTATTATTTTTATTTTTATTAGCTTTTTATGGTTGTCTGTTTCTTAGTTTAAATTCGTTTAAATTCTCTCTATTTTAGCTTCTCTTATTTTGTAGATGGTTGTGCGTTTCTTAGTCTATGGTTTATAGTCATTGTCAATTTGTTCTTTTAGCTTCTCTTATTTTGTAAACTAGTATTTGTTGCCACTTTTCCTTTCTTTATATTTTTTGTTAGCTTTCTTTGTAATAACCCGTCGTAATAGATGGTCCTATTTTTATTACGATCGTTTCCACTAATTAATAAGTGATACGCCTTTTTGATGGGAGCAGGCGGTGGAAGGGATTTAAGGAATTTAAGGAATCTCTTTAAATAGAGATCCCTTCCAAGGCTTTCAATAACACAATGTTATCAAAAGAAAAACCAAAAACAAGCGAAGGCATTGGGTCCCTGATCAAGAGCATATCCTGAGGGCATACACCATCAGAGTGCGATGGCTCATTGATTGGAAGCACTCAATCAAGGTTCCTCGAGAGGAAAATCAAGATCCATCGAGAGAGGAAGATCAAGATCCATCGAGAGGAGGAAGATCAAGATCCATAGAGAGGAGGAAGATCAAGATCCATCGAGAGGAAGATCGAGATCCTGATTCAGATCTTCTAGAGGTAGATCGAAAGCAATGGCTGGAGGTAATAAAAAAGATCCTAACTATTAACTCTATGCAATATTGTGTAGATTGTTAATAGCTTTCTAACAGTTGGTATCAGAGCATTATACCTCTGCCTTATTTTTTTATTGTGAGCATTTCAGATTTGATTATTTTATTATTCGGAGGTTTTTTTTCTGGTCTCTATTTCTCTCACATAGGGATAATCCAAGGGGAGGCTACTGGTAGTACCCTGGATTATTTGACCCAACGAATATGTGGTAGGGATATTAGGGACACACCAAAGGAAGGCTACTGGTAGTACCTTGGTGTGTTTTATCCAACTACCAACATATCAGGAGAGTTAATAGATCGCCATGAAGTTTGTTTGAGGGGTGGTTACTCTTCGGTTTTTTCCTTTTTAATCCTACATTTATGGTTCTGATTTTTGCTTCTCGGTTCTTCATTTCGATTTATTGTTTCAGAATTTTGAGTAGCCTAATTTATAGCTTGATATTAGAAAATGTTGCCCGTTTGAAAACGTATTCCGTGCATTTTCAGTTTTGTCGCGTCACTGATTTTTCTTGGCCGCTCTTTGGCAATAAAAAAAGGCTTGCGGAGATCTCAGGTTCAAATCTACAGTGGAGGTTTTTCCTATGTTGCTCCATTTTTTCTTGGCCATCTTGATTTTCTTTCGTCAGGTTTCGCTCACAAGCGGAGCGGTAACGTAAGAGAAAAAAGTGGCTTCCATAACCACATGCGGTGACCTATTAAAGAGAGAAAACGTTTCAATTTTCTTGCCTATGGTCCTTCGGTTTTCTCAAGAGAAAGAAAATCAAATTGATTGGTTAAATTTTAAATGTCTGTTTAATATTGTATCATATGATATGATTGGTTTTATCATTTAATTCTTAAGTTTAAAATTTTTGTATTAAAATACGCCTCCTGAGTCTCTATGCCTACGATGTTTTGCATAGACTGGCCCAAGGGAATAATGAGCTACGGCCGGACGTGTTTTAATTAACAAAAATTTTTCTTAAGATGATAATTTTAAAATTCATTAAATAGATAATTGAAATGTTGTCTCCTGTTTTGCATATTAGATTTATTCTATGCATGAATTTGGTGGTAGTGTGCAAATTGGTCAATTGGTGTCTAGAAAGGTAAAGAGATTGTGGTTACTTAATTGGTTCCGTTGACTGACCTAAGGAAAGCAACGGGGGACCCCCACTTCTCTTTCACTGGCCTGGCCAATTTGATTAACTCAGATCTTGATTTGAAATGTTACGTTGATTAAGATCACTACCTAATAATCATGCTAAATTGGTTAATCTATATGCATATAATGGAATTCATGTGATCAATATGATTTGATTAATTGAGGAGTAGCCACAGCATCTTTGATTAATCAAAATTATATATTGAGTTGCAAAGATCACATAAGGTTAGATGACATTAATTGTGACTAATTATATTAATGTAATGAATCTTATCCCACAGGAATTTTTATTGCACTAATATAATTAATTAGGATGCGATAACAAATTATTTTCTTAATTACCCATAGGAATTAAGAAAGGAATATAATTTGTTAGTCACATCATTAAGTTAATGAGTCTATTTGAGTATAATAACTTAGCCCACAGGTAGTTATTGTATGTTATTGATTCATGTTATTGCATGTTTACATTGGTAAACATGACATCAAGTTATATGCCTCAAATTCAATTACATGAACATGATTTTATTTTTTATGCAGCTATTTTGCCTGTTAATATTTCTGATATGAAATGTGACGTTTTCGATTTAAGTGGTGATAATTATAAATTATGGAAGGAGAGAATTCTTCTTCAATTAGGGTGCATGGATATTGACTATGCTATCAGGAAGGATGAACCACATTCGGTTACATCTACTAGCACTCAGGCTGAGATTGCTGCGTATGAACGATGGGAGGTCCAATCGCCTCAGTATGATGTCATACGTACTAAATTTCTGCTAGTATACGTGGTTCAATTCCTGAGTGCAAAAATGTCAAGGAACTTTTGAAGGCTATTGATGCACAATTTGAGTCTTCAGATAAGGCACTGGCTAGCACCCTAATGACAAAATTATCATCAATGAAGCTCACTACGGTTGGAGGTGTGCGTGAGCACATCATGAAGATGAGGGACATTGCGGCTCAGTTGAAATCCCTAGAGGTTGAGATGTCAGAATCTTTCTTGGTGCACTTTATTTTGAGCTCACTCCCACAGCAGTATAGTCCCTTCAAAATATCTTACAATACACATAAGGACAAATGGTCAATTAATGAACTTCTGACCATGTGTGTTCAAGAGGAAGGGAGGCTGATTTTAGAAATGGGAGAAAGTGCACATTTAGTCACTCAGAGAAAGACTAAAGCTCCCAAAGCCAAACGCAAAGGAAAGGGTAAAGTATCCATCCATACAGAAGACAAGAAGGAGTCCAAGTGCTTCTTTTGCAAGAAGAAAGGGCATATAAAGAAAGATTGTCTCAAATTCAAAGCTTGGCTTGACAAGAAAGGTACTCTAACCTCATTCGTATGTCATGAATCCAATTTGGTTATATGTCATAACACATGGTGGATTGATTCTGGTTCTACAATCCATGTTTCAAATACCTTGCAGGGTTTTCTAAATCAAAGGAAACCATTGGGAAGTGAACAAAGCATCTATTCAGGAAACAAGATGGGTTCACATGTGGAAGCAATTGGGACGTGCAGACTTATTTTACATTCTGGTTTTGTTTTGGATTTGGAAAAGACATTTTATATTCCAAGTTTCTCTAGAAATTTGATTTCAGTGTCAAGGCTTGTACCAGCAGGATACTCCTTTAATTTTAATAAAAGCTCTGTTGATTTATTTTATAAATCTAAGCTTATTGGGAATGGTACATTGTCAGACAATCTTTTCCAAATCAATTTGAAAAATAATACCACCTATAATGTGATGCACGCCCAAACTGGTATGAAAAGATGTGTTATAAATGAGAATTCCTCTATTTTGTGGCATCGGAGATTAGGTCATATCTCCATTGAGAGAATTAAAAGATTAGTAAAAGATGGAGTACTTGATACTCTTGATTTTACTGATTTTGACACTTGTGTGGACTGCATAAAGGGAAAGCAAACCAACAAGTCCAAGAAAGATGCCAAGAGAAGTTCGGAAATACTGGAGATCATACATACGGATATCTGTAGCCCAGATATGGATTCGTATGGTCAGAGATACTTCATCTCATTTATTGATGACTATTCACGATATATGTATCTCTACCTACTTCATAATAAGAACGAAGCATTAGATGCCTTTAAGGTATTTAAGGCAGAAGTAGAGAAACAATGCGGCAAGCAAATTAAAATCGTGAGGTCAGATAGAGGTGGAGAATATTATGGTAGATACACTGAGAATGGACAAGCACCTGGTCCGTTTGCTCGTTTCTTGAAGAAAATGGAATTGTTGCACAATACACCATGCCAGGGTCTCCTGACCAAAACGGTGTAGCTGAAAGGAGAAACCGGACATTATTGGACATGGTAAGGAGCATGATTGTCAGCTCTAACTTACCTAAATCCTTGTGGACTGAAGCTCTTAAAACTGCTGCGTATATATTGAATCGGGTTCCAACCAAGGCTGTTTCCAAAACGCCATTTGAGTTATTTAAAGGTTGGAAACCAAGTCTGCAACATATACGTGTTTGGGGATGCCCATCTGAAGTAAGAGTCTATAATCCACAAGAAAAGAAACTAGACCCAAGGACTATTAGTGGATATTTATTGGATATGCTGAGAAGTCCAAGGGTTATAGATTTTATTGTCCATCTCACAGCACTAGGATTGTGGAATCAAGAAATGCAAAATTTCTTGAGAATGACTTGATCAGTGGGAGTGATCAATCTCAGTATTTGGCTTCTTCTGAGAAAGATCATTCAGTTATTCCAGCTTCCACTTCAAGTGAGGGATTGGTTGTTATTTATAGCACTCCTCAAACTCAATTAAGTGCCCAACAACCAGTCATTGAGATTTCACAAGCTGATGGTAATCTAGAGAGTTCATCAATCAGTTGTGCAAGATACTCCTCAAGAGGTCATTGACACAACATTAAGAAGATCAACTAGAATAAAGAAATCAGCAATTCCTAGTGATTATGTTGTGTATCTACATGAATCTGACTATAACATTGGAGCCGAAAATGATCCTGAAACGTTTTCACAAGCCATGAGTTCTAAGGAATCAAACTTGTGGTTCAATGCCATGAAGGACGAGATGGAATCTATGGCATCTAATCGAGTCTGGGATCTTGTTGAGTTGCCTGATGGTGTAAAAGCCATTGGATGTAGATGGATCTTCAAAATAAAGAAAGACTCACAAGGCAACATTGAGAGATATAAAGCAAGACTCGTTGCCAAAGGATTCACTCAGAGGGAAGGAATCGACTACACGGAGACATTTTCTCCTGTATCCAAGAAAGACTCTCTCCGAATAATTATGGCATTGGTAGCTCATTTTGATTTTGAGTTACATCAAATGGATGTGAAGACCGCATTCCTTAATGGAGATCTAGAGGAAGAGGTTTACATGAAACACCTGAAGGATTTTCCTCTGGTGATGGTGAGCATTTGGTTTGCAAGCTTAAGAAATCCATATATGGATTGAAACAAGCCTCACGTCAGTGGTATTTAAAATTTCATGATGTGATCTCTTCCTTTGGTTTTGAAGAGAACATCATGGATCAATGTATATACCAGAAGGTTAGTGGGAGCAAAATTTATTTCTTGGTCCTATATGTGGATGACATTCTACTTGCAACCAATGATAAAGGGTTGCTATATGAGGTGAAACAATTTCTCTTCAAAAATTTTGATATGAAAGATATGAGTGAGGCATCTTATGTCATTGGCATTAAGATCCATAGAGAAAGATCTCGAGGCATTTTGGGATTGTCTCAAGAAACTTATATCAATAAAGTCTTGGAGAGATTTCGGATGAAAAATTGTTCACCAAGTGTTGCACCTATAGTGAAGGGTGACAAGTTCGCTTTGAACCAGTGCCCTAAAAATGAACTTGAACGGGAACAGATGCACAACATTCCATATGCTTCAGCTGTTGGAAGCCTAATGTATGCTCAGGTTTGCACAAGACCTGACATTGCATTTGCAGTAGGAATGTTGGGAAGATATCAGAGTAATCCAGGTTTAGACCACTGGAGAGCTGCTAAAAAGGTCATGAGGTATCTTCAAGGGACCAAGGACTACATGCTCATGTATAGACAAACTGATCATTTGGAGATAGAGGGCTACTCAGATTCGGACTTTGCTGGCTGCGTTGATTCTCGGAAATCAACATCAGGATTTATATTTATGTTAGCTGGTGGAGCCATATCATGGAGGAGTGCAAAGCAGACTTTGACTGCTACCTCTACTATGGAAGCGGAGTTCGTTGCTTGTTTTGAGGCTACATCGCAAGGTGTATGGTTGAAGAGTTTCATCTCAGGGCTTAGAATTGTTGACTCTATTGCTAGGCCAATTAAACTGTACTGTGACAATTCAGCTGCTGTATTTTTGGCTAAAAACCATAAGAGTGGTAGTCGAAGTAAACATATCGACATTAAGTATTTAGCCATAAGAGAACGTGTTAAAGAAAATAAAGTGGTCATAGAACACGTTAGCACTGAATTGATGATAGCTGATCCTTTGACTAAAGGCATGCCAATTAAGAATTTTAAGGATCATGTGATAAGAATGGGAGTTGGTTCCATGATATAATTGTATGGATAACAATTTGTACAAAGAAACTCTTATTTCAATTATTTGTTTATTTCTCATTCAGGTGTACACGTTATTTGACTTTTGAGAAATGACAAACTTTTTCTTTGGACTCTGAATAAACATATGGTTTATTCATTATGTTATGTTGTCACATTTGGAATAGTGGTAAAGAAATTGAATGCATTGTAATACATAGAAGATAATACTCAATTATAGAGGACCTATCGCTATGATTCATGTATTTAGTTTCTTGTTCAGTGTTGATAAAATATACGGACCAAGTGGGAGAATGTAATAACCCGTCGCAATAGATGGTCCTATTTTTATTACGATCGTTTCCACTAATTAATAAGTGATAACGATAGCCCCTTAAATGTTAAACGCCTGCTTTGATGGGAGCAGGCGGTGGAAGGGATTTGAGGAATCTCTTTAAATAGAGATCCCTTCTAAGGCTTTCAATAACACAATGTTATCGAAAGAAAAACCAAAAACAAGCGGAGAGCATATCCTGAGAGCATACACCATCAGAGTGCGATGGCTCATTGATTGGAAGCACTCAATCAAGGTTCCTCGAGAAGAAGATCAAGATCCATCGAGAGGAGGAAGATCAAGATCCATAGATGAGGAAGATCAAGATCCATCGAGAGGAAGATCGAGATCCTGATTCAGATCTTTTAGAGGTAGATCGAAAGCAATGGCTGAAGGTAATAAAAAAGATCCTAACTATTAACTCTATGCAATATTGTGTAGATTGTTAATAGTTTTCTAACATTCTCTTGTTGCTGCTGCTATTTTTTGGCCTTTGCTATTCCTTTCACTTTTATTCTTTGCTTCTCTTATTTTGAAGATTGGTGTTTAAAGCTGTAGCTTTTTAATTCTAACTTAGGTGTGGCCATAGTCAATGCCAATACTATAGCTCATGTTCTGATCCAAGAAATTTTGCAAAGAAAGGAACCATGGCTTTGCACAAATTATAATGTTATAATGCGTTCTGAATTTTTCCATTCCTTCGAACAATTCAATCAATCAGTGGTCTCATTGGAATTAGACAGCCCTCATGCCAGACTACTCCAATCCTGGGACACATTCAAGCAGACAGCAGACGTGGTTACGTGGGTCAGGATGTTAGGATAGAAATCTACATGATCAACTCGGACATGAGGAACGTATTGCATGAAATTTTTGTTTTATTTTTTGTGAACTGTAACAGAGTAATTTACCATCATCAAGTGAACTTCAGAACTAGTGCTGGTTGTTGGAATATCGTGTTAGGTCTCCATCAGAAGTGCCCAAGTTTATCTCCAATTCTAATGAAGGCGTGCCCCAAGCATTCACATTGTGATGGGCCTACACCTGAGAGTTGCTTGATCTCGGTGGCCATTTCAGTGACTTCATGCCCATCTAGTTTTCACCTTTTAACAATCTATTAGGTTGTTTTCTTATCCTTCCCAGTGATGGGAACTGCAAGAATGGTCCACCCCGAACCTAGAAAGTTTGACATTGAAACAGACCTGAGATCAGAATCCAAAGCCTGTCTGACTGGATCCCAGAACAACTTATCTTCATGGATTTAACATAACCTAACCCCACCTGATCAATAAATAGGCGTGCAAACCGAAAAGAATATATATGAATGTAATGCTAAAACGTACCGGAGGGAAATGTGTTTCTAAGGGACTTCCAGAAGAACGTTTGTGTTGACATTGTGCTAATACTAGTCTAAGATTCTAAGCCCATCAAATTAAATTATATTTGCAAGACTCCTTGGATGGATGGACCATGTTATCAAACGAGGAATCCATTCATAAACAAGGCCTGAAGGATTCATGCATAGTCTCCGACAATTCCCTTTGCAATTTTATATGTCGAGTCTCCCAATAGGAAACCATTCATCACCTTCAGAACTTTTGCCAATTAAGGTACCTTCATAAATGAAAAACTGAGACTTATCGACGCCAACTTTCTTCTCCTCCATTCATTTTTGCTCAGAATCTAGACAGGAAAAAAAAAAATCTGAAAAATGGTGTGCATGAAGAAAGAGAATTTTCCTACATAGCCAGGGGACATTTATGATAAAGAAATGAAAAACTAAGACTTTATCCACGCCAACTTTCTTCTCCTCCATTCATTTGCTCAGAATCAAGAGAGGAAAAAAAAATCTAAAAAATGGTGCATGAAGAAAGAGATCGAGCTTTCCTACATATTTCCCATGACAAATTCAAAATTCACTAGCAAAAAAAAAAAGAGAGGGGGAGAGAGAATAACTCCAATAACGAAGACAATGTCCACTAAAATAAAATCAAACCAACGCCATCATGAGCGAAGCCGCGATCAAGCCATTGTTCGCCAGAGGAGAGGCCTTGGAAACCGATGGTGGTGTCTTGTAGTACCAAGGGAAGTACGGCAATATGGGGTTAGGAGGAGGTGGTGCAGGAAGTTGATATATGGTGATGGATAATCCGGCGGCGGCGGCGGTGGAGGATAATTCCAGTACTCAGGTGTGCTCGGTGGAGGAGGTGGGTTTGGGGCCGATGGAGGCGGCGGCGGACAGTTAGTGCCCAATGTCGGAGGAGGGAGGCATGGATACGGACATACTGGAGGCGAATTATCCCATGAGATCGATGTCGGAGATCCAGACAGTAGAATTAAGAGGACTAGAAGGAGGGTGGAAGTGGAATGGAAGAGCTTGGTAGGCATCGTTTTAGGTGTGTGACAGGAATGGAAAGAAAAAAAAAAAAGGAGGCGAGATAGGGGGGGGTGGTGAAGAGAGTTTTTGGAGGAGGTCGAGCGTTTTGTGTCTTATAAGTCTGAGGGTTGGAATGCGAAATAAATAGTTTTTATGTTGGTTTTCTTATAATTAAATTAGTGCTAGTGGAACCGAGGAACTAGACCTTTAAAGAGAATATATAGATAATGGAGTCATGGGTCCCATATATAATAGGTGGTGGCATTGCTCATTGGATTCGTTTGGTCTGTACATAAGATGGTGCGTACACCCACCATGGACTTCGATCGGTTTCGAGTGCTATGTATGAGTTTATTTTTCTACCAATAATTAATTAATATAACGTAACGTCTACGTGGGGGAGACAAGGTACAAAAATCTTTCTTTTTCTTTTTGCCAGTATTGATGGCGAGCGATAAAAGACCCAGTTCGTCGCGATCCAGCCACCACTAGCTAGCGAGGAGATCGTAGCTTTCACCTAAAGTCGGTCCTGCGATGGATGGGTGCTTTCAATTCCAACAATCTCAAGCCCACCATTTCCTTCCATATCTAAACTTCTTTGTGGATCAAGTTGGGACCTAATCCAGAATCTTTACCCACATCTTCTATTTCAATTCTTCCCTTGTTAATGTTGCCATCACCACCCACCCCCCTCTCTTTTTCTCTCTCTCTCTTCTCTTGGTCACGCTTAATAAAGATGCAAGAGATGCAATCAGGAATGACGGTGACGACAACAGTGGCATAGTCATTGAGAAAGACCTCATCGATGCTATATAGGCATCAATTCGATGCGGTCACGAGAGCAGAATAAGAGTGTTTGATGTCGTTGGAGTCGCTGGAGCTTGCTGGTTGCCATCAAAACCAGATGGAGACTCGGTACTTGCCATAGTTGTCACTACTAGCATAAACGACAGCTAAGATCATGTTAGGCTAACTTGCCCCCACCTTTGATAGCAAAGATGAAGGTATAGTGTGTGTGTATAGTAGATTTGGCTATATTGAAGTAGTCAATTTCATAATTATCTTTTTATTCTTAAATTTATATAATTTTAATTTTTTTTTATTTTTTTATATTTGGTCTCTGTATAAACTATATATATTTAAGAATGAAAAAGTGATCAAATTTAGGTTTGCATATATTTGAATGTAGTTACGTCTATATATATATATATATATATATATATATATATATATATATAAGAAAAAAAGGACTTAACTGTATCGAATATATATCCTAAAATCACTCCATCTTTTTTTATTTTTTAGATTTTTAAACTATATGGATCCAATGATAGAGCTATGATTGGGTATAGCTTAATTATTTAAATATAGTCAAGTCTAATCTTATATATATATAAATATATATATATAAAAGGTGAAGGATGGAATAGTTTCAAAATCTCTCTCTTTCTTTATTATATATATATAAGGTGAAAAGGATGGAATAGTTTCAAAAATCTCTCTCTCTCTCTCTCTCTCTCTCTCTCTATATATATCTATATATATCTATATATATATAAGGTGAGAAAGATAAAATAGTTTTGAGATCCATATAAATTCAAAGAGAAAATAATAATTGAATCTTAAACTTTGATCATATTGAATATAACCAAATGTACCTTTTCTTTTTCTATATATATATATTCAAAAGCTACAAGTAGAATGATCGAAATAACTTCATACCACTATGGCTAGATTTAAGGGCTGGCATGTTGGCGCTTCTTAAGCAATTGATAATTAATGGATGGAATGCATGAAGGATATAGAATTTTAAATGATACAAAAAATGAAAGATTCCTTACGGAAGTTCATAAAGCCTTAGTCTGTTTGGATTAGTTATTGGCTTAGTGTTAGCTAATAGCTATTTCAAATAGCTTTTTGTCACCGGCTATTTAAAGGTGCTACAATAGCTAATCCCACTACGATTTTCAGCTGTTCAATTTGACCATACTTACAACACACCCCATTGAAGAAGAACTTAGGTGGCGATCTTTGAGCTTATCCTCGTTTCCTTGTTAGATGATGGTCATTGCGTCGTGGATCAGGCCCATTTAATGTTTTCTTGCAGAAAAAAACTTTGTGCATCAGTCTTCAATGTATAAAGTACATATTGAATGTATTGATTGATCATGCACTCGTGCCATTACACGTATTGTGGCCTAATAAATTATAGCGCGCACTACACACGTAATGGCATGGGTGTGCGGTTAATTCAAGCGTCTAATATTTGCTTTATAGCCGTGCATTTGATTCATATTTTGTGCACTGAAAGCCAATGCGCAAAAAGACTTTCCATTCCATTCTTGCAATGGATCATTAGAGGCTTAATCCGAGCAGTTGGTGCCTTGCTTATAACTTAAAGATGATTTTTAATATGGCTGATTCAACGCCGTCAGAATAAACGGTAACGGCGGCTGACGGAGGCCCTCTCGGCCTCCTGAGCCCTTCTCGGGTATCCTATGAACAGTATCTCAACCCCCAAGACCCCCTCGGTCTCGGGCTACATGAACAGTGCCCGGCTTCGAGTTCCAGTCTCAGCCTCGAGCACAGCTTCCGGGCCTATGAACAGTATCTCAACCCCCGAGACCCCTTCGGTCTCGGGCGACATGAACAGTGCCCGGCTTCACGTTCCAGTCTCAGCCTCGAGCCATAGCTCCCGGGCCCTATGAGCAGTATCTCAACCCCCGAGATCCCTTCGGTCTCGAGCTACATGAACAGTGCCCGGCTCCGAGTTTCAGTCTCAGCCTCGAGCCATAGCTTCCGGACCCTATGAACAGTATCTCAACCCCCGAGACCCCCTCGGTCTCGGGCTACATGAACAGTGCCCAGCTCTGAGTTCCAGTCAACCTCGAGCCACAGCTCCCGGGCCCTATGAACAGTAGCTCAACCTCCGAGACCCCTCAGTCTCGGGCTACATGAACAGTGCTCGGCTTCGAGTTCCAGTCTCAGCCTCGAGCTATAGCTCCCGGGCCCTATGAACAGTATCTCAACCCCCGAGATCCCCTCGGTCTCGGGCTACATGAACAGTGCCCGGCTCCTAGTTTCAGTCTCAGCCTCGAGCCAAAGCTCCCAGGCCCTATGAACAGTATCTCAACCCCCAAGACTCCCTCGGTTTCGGGCTGCATGAACAGTGCCCGATACATGGTCTGGCCCTTGAGCCTAGCAGCCTATAGCCTCGGGCCACCTGGCATGCCCGCGTGGTCCGCCGCACATCCGTAACAGTGTGTGGCCATACCTCATGACGGTGTATGGTCCATTGCGTGTCTATCATTATGCATGACCATACCCCGTTATAGCGTACGGTCCACCACCCGCCTACAACTATGCACGGTCACATCCGGCAGCGGCGCGCACCAGGTATAACCACGGATGCCAAACACCTGTGAGGCCGTACTGACAGGTGATGCAGGACACCTCCAATGTGCACGGTGACAGTACGATCTGTCACTGTCAGCCTCATCTTTTTGTCCATTATTAAACGAGGCGCCTTGAAATCAGCAATCCTCCGGAACGAAAGGGTGTATCTTCGAACAGGTATAAAAGCGCACACTCTCACTGTAAGTAGGGATCCAAGAACTCTGGTTTTTCTAGCTTCTCCCTACTAGTTAAATCCAAACTTTCTAGCTTCCTTCTGCTAGTCAGTTCTCGTCTGTTCCCGAGTGACTAACTTGAGCGTCGAAGGGTCCCCATCGAAGCATCCGGTCTCGGAGACTTTTCTTATAGGAGTCCGCGAGGAGGACTCTGTTTCCCTGCGTTTGAAGAAAGTGACTCGGCGTCAACAGATTGGCGCGCCAGGAAGGGGGAAAGAGAAAGATATCGAACCAGCAATCTGCAACCTCTCTCTCTCCGAACTCTTGAGGCATGGTGACAACCCGTGCGAAAGGGGTCTCTGTTAGTTGCGCTGGGGGGCAGCGTAAAGGAGCAGATCCGCTGGCGGTTGGCCCCTCAGCTCCCCCAACCGGTGTCCCTGCACCACCGCATCTCCAAACGGCTGGACCTTCCGCTCCCCCGATCGACGTCTCTGCACCTCCTCCACAGCAGCTTCAGAAAGACCGGCTTGCCACCCTAGCCACGTAGGTTCAGTTCTTGGAGGCGGTGGTTCAAGGTCTGTAGCACCAGCAGGTGGCCCCGCGGTAGCCGAAGCCTTTCCCATCAGTACCGGGGGTGGTGCAACCCAGCCAGCATTCCTCCCGGAGGAGATCGCCGGTCCCGAAGGCTCGCATCGCCATGCTACGCCCAAGCCTCACCACCGGGGAGCTTCCAAGAGACCCCGATCACCTTCTCGTCATGCCAGCGTTTCTCCCAAGCGGCGGCATGTGAGGGAGGTAGAGCGCCTTCGCCAACATCGCCGTCACTCTTCCCCATCCTCAGAATCCTCGGAGGAGGGGTCCTTCGATGGCAGGATAGCCCGTTGAGCCGAGCGTCGACTCGACGAGTATAACCAACAATTGAAGGAACTCAGCCGCCAGATCACCCACCTGCCAGAGGCGGACTATGACAGCCGACCTCCGCTATCCCGCTGTATCATGGAAGAGCCCATCTGCACCCGGTTCCGCCTCCCTCAGCTGGATCCATATGATGGGACCACGGATCCCCTGGACCACCTAGAAAGTTACAAGGTTCTCATGCAAGTCCAGGGGGCAACCGATTTGCTCATGTGCATCGCCTTCCCTGCCACCCTGAAGAAGGCTGCCCGAGCTTGATACTCTCGTCTGCCGCCGTATTGTATAGATTCTTTCCGTCAGCTGGAGAGAGCCTTCTTAGCTCATTTCGATGCCTGCCGGAAGATTCCAAGAGTAGCTGACAGCCTCTTCGTTGTCATTCCGGTGGAGATAGGCTCCCCGATGTAACTAATCGCATCATTCTCCAAGGACTGAGAACCCGACTGGATGATTGCAAGGGACGGTGGGTGGAGGAGCTCCACAATGTGCTATGGGCCTACCACACAACGCCACGAGCCCCCACCAGAGAGACCCCATTCAGCCTGGTCTTCGGATCCGAAGCTATCATTCCGGTAGAGATAGGCTCCCCGAGCTCTCGGGTGGAATCATATAGTGAGGAAGATAACCTGGACCGGCTATGAGCCAACCTCGACTAGGTGGAGGAGGTGCAAGACCGAGCGTGGCTTCGGATGGCGGTCTACCGACAACGAGCTTCCAAATATTACAACGCCAGCGTGCGCCCCAAGACCTTTTTGCCGGGAGACCTGATCCTTCGACGAGCCGAGGTCTTGAAGCTGACGGAAGGAGGCAAGCTAGCTCCGAGCTGGGAGGTGCCCTACCGGATCACCGAAGCACTCCGTCATGGAGCATACAAGATTGACGAGCTGGATGGGAGGCCGCTCCCCCAGACGTGGAATGCTGACAACCTCCATCGGTACTATCAGTAGTGCATTTTCTTCTTGCATTAAATACCACACTTGTATTCTTTTGGGTTTTCACCCCTCATTTCGCATCAATAAAGTTGAGTTCCAGCATCTCAGTTTTTCAGCAAAAAGCCCTGGGCCAGCCAGGCACAAAGCCTAGTGTACCACTAGCAGAGCGATGTACCATCGGCTCTCAATAGCTAAAGCCCAACCCCGGACGACACAAAAAGCCCTGGGCCAGCCAGGCACAAAGCCCAGTGTACCACTAGTAGAGCGATGTACCATCGGCTCTCAACAACTAAAGCCCGACTTCAGTCGGCACAAAAAGCCCTAGGCCAGCCAGGCACAAAGCCCAATGTACCACTAGAGCAATGTACCATCGGCTCTCAACAACTAAAGCCCAACACCGGTCGGCACAAAAAGCCCTGGGCCAGCCAGGCACGAAGACCAGTGTACCACTGGCAGAGCAATGTACCATCGGCTCTCAATAACTAAAGCCCGACCCTGATCGGCACAAAAAGCCTGGGCCAGCCAGGCACAAAGCCCAGTGTACCACTGGCAGAGCGATGTACCATCGGCTCTCAACAACTAAAGCCCGACCCCAGTCGGCACAAAATGCCCTGGGCCAACCAGGTACAAGCCCAGTGTACCACTGGTAGAGCGATGTACCATCGGCTCTCAACAACTAAAGCCCAATCCCGGTCGGCACAAAAAGCCTGGGCCAGCCAGGCACGAAGCCCAGTGTACCACTGGCAGAGTGATGTACCATCGGCTCTCAACAGCTAAAGCCCGACCCCAGTCGGCATGAAAAGTCCTGGGTCAGCCAGGCACAAAGCCTAGTGTACCACTGGCAGAGCGATGTACCATTGGCTCTCAACAACTAAAGCCCGACCCCGGTCGGCCCAAAAAGCCCTGGGCCAGCCAGGCACGAAGCCCAGTATACCACTGACAATGTGGCATGTAATTGGCTCCTAGAAGCCCGAGTATATCTTGGCCTTCCGAGTCCGATGCTCCATTGGTCACCGGGAGTCCATACTCCTCGACTCTAGGATTCGGTCCTACATGGCTAAGTCAAGGTTATTCGAGAATGAGTCAAAGGTTGCTCCTCGGTACCGACGAAGCCCCTAAGGGTCCCACATCAGCAGCCAAAGGACTTGGGGTAGAAACTGCAATTGGGAAAAGACAATTTTCATTGAAGGAAAAATTGTGCTTCATTAATTCTAAGGTGGTGTTTGATAGAAAAAATATTATCCATGGATAAATGTACGGGATAAAGTTTGTCCCCTGGCTATCCCTAGGAATATCCCTTGGCTATCCCATTGATCATATCAAATGCAAAATGGTAAATCCATAGGATAACTTTTTTTACACTTATTTGGAGGGATAACCAGCTATTCTTGCATTTTCTAGAGAATAAATTGAGGGGATATCCCATGGTTAACCATGGTTAACCATGAATTATCCCTTTGGTTAACTTTATTCCCAGCTATCCCTTGTAGTTATGGCTTTTGGGAATAAGAGGAGATATCCCCTAGATATCCCCTCTTATCCCCTATTTCAAACACTACCTAAGTGTTTACAAAACGCCGACCAAGTCAGACTTGCAAAAAAAAAAAGGTGAAAGTAAAATACAACTTGAAGCTCACGATTCGGCCGGCACGGGCTCGTCGTCAGACGAGCCAACTTCGGAGAGACGCTCCGGCTCGACCTCAAGGGCCTGTGGAAAGTCCAGGTCTCGGGCAACCTTTTCCTTTCCACGCTGAAACCCCTGGAGATACGCTTCCGCCGAAGCTTCGGCCAGCTCGTCCATGAAGCGCTCAGACGCCATAAACTCCTCTATGGTCTTGGCAGCCCTGGCCTCAACAGCTGCCTCCACCTTGGCAGATCGAGCTTCCTTCTCTGCAGCTAGAGATGCCGCCGCTGCCCTCTCAGCCTCCAGGGCACGACCTGTTTCCTCCTCGGCCTTCTTCGCCCTCTCCTCGGCCTCCTTTCCCTCTCCTCGGCCTCGCCCACCCGATTCTCGGCCGCCTGGATGGTCGCGGTCAACTCTGAAATATGCAGGTCCCTGGCCGCGATGGCACTTTCGGCCTCCATCAGTTGGCTAAGGCCGCCTGCAAACGGTTGGTCTCAACTTCTGCCCAGCTCTCGGCCGCCTTTATCTCATCGGCCCGGGCGGTCCTGGCCGATTCCAAGGCTCTCTCGGCCACCTCCGCTCGAGCACGAGCCTCCTTGGCCTCTTTCTGAGCCTCCCGCATGAGGGTCTTTCCCCCATGGATGACCTCCCTTGTAGCAGCCAAGGAGTTCGCAATCTACATGCAGGCTTCATGTCAAAAAGAGAAAGGAAGAAGAAAAGGGAAGTCTAAAGGCAAGGAACTGCAAGACTACTTACTTTGACCAGGGCCGCGTAGGACTCACGGAAGAACGTGGCCGCCTTCAAATGGCTAAGTTCTTCCTGGACCTCGGGCACGAGGATTGGTGAGATGAGCTGCTCGCCCAGCGCCCATCATCCAAAATGGAGTCTCGATGCAGCCTCGGCCTGGCTCCATTTCCTCCAGCAGCCTCGACGGTTTCGGACTCGGTGCACGGAGGGCTGCTTGCCGATGTCTGCTCCAGGGGCGGACTTGCTGCCCCCGACGGTCCCTCACCCCAGCTCCTTGTTACCTCAACGGGGACTGGTCCGCGGGGAGCGGGGGGCTCCTTCGCTATCGCTGGTTCCTCCGTGGTCGGCTCCTCGCTATCGCCGGCTCCTCCATGGCCGGCTCCTCTGTTGTTGCCTCCTCGGCCACCGCCTTTCTGGCGGGGTGTCGGCCATCAGATCGATCTCCAGGATGGCCGAGGCTCTTGCGGTGCAGGTGGCTCGGGCACCCGCACTGTCGGGCGTTTCGAGGCCGGTGCTTGCTGCCCCTCACTCGGCCCCTCCTGGGCCCTCCTCCTTGGCAGCGGCCTTCATGAGTCTGCGGGTCGGGACTTCATGGCTGTGCAACATCGGCCGGGGTTAGTCAAAAAAAAAAAAAAGAGAATGAAACAGGAAGACTTTGACTAAGTGTGAGGGGGACTTACCACGGTAGGAGATGAGACCCGCCGACTGGAGGTTTTCCTCTGTTAGAAGCAGGTTGTACCGAGGGATGTCGGTAGTCAACAGCTGCCCCAACGCTTCTTTGTCTCCAGGATGGACAGTGAAATTCATGTTACCTCGAAGGTCGGGTCCTCCCACCGAGGCTTAACTTGGTCCAGATTGGCAAAGAAAAATTGGGATTTCCATCCCTTGACGGAGGTAGGAAGAAGAAGCTTAAGGACTCGGTCGGGTCGGGGCTGAAACAGCCACCAACCCTTCTAAGCCCGGAGGATGTAGAAAGAGAGAAGAGAGAGACTCGAGGAGTAATGTGGAGATGATGGCAGAGGACGACGAAGGCACTAATGACCCGAAGAGAGTTCGGGACCAACTGAGAAGGGGTCAAGGAGTAATAGTCAACGAGGTATATGAAAAAAGGAGGAAAAGGTAAGCGAAGGCCCACCCTCAGGTAATTTCATAAATGGCCACTCGGCCTGGTCGAGATGAGATCACTCTATCGTCAGGGGTCGGGAGATAGAGCCCGACATCCCGGGGATTTGGTAACGGGCCCGGATGTTCGCCAAATCCTGGCCTGTCACCGTGGAGGCGACCCCTTCGAGGATTCCACCCCCACCCTCGAGGAGGTGCTGGCCTCTGCCTGGCGTCTCCTCGATGGGGCCCTGCCAGCCGCCACCGGGCACCTCCCTGCGGGAGCTTCCCCGGTGACCCACCGCTAGGCCAGAGGGACGCGGTCCTCCGAATCAGAGGACCACTCAAGAGGAGGTGAAGGAGAAGGGGGAGAAGAAGGAGAAGCATGAAGCCTCTCGGGAGAAGGATGATCCTCTAAATCGTCCTTCGAGGTCCAGGACTGAGAACTCATTGATGGAAGAAGGAACAGAGAGGTCTAGACGAGACGAAGAGCTGACCTGGGGAAGAAAATGGTGTGCATGGGCTCTAGGTTGCAGGGAAGGCCAGGAGGCAGAAAATCAGAGAATCAGAGGAAGAAGACAACGATGGCAGGAGCAGTGTGGCCAGATTCAACCCCCCATCCGAGTTTTATTCAGTTTCGAATTGTCCCGCCTTGTCTCGTCAACCACGCGGACTTCCACCATAGGCTGGGCTGCCTCGGTGACCGCTCAACGCGTGATACGATCTGCCTCTGGCCAATGATGGGACGCCGCTGATGTCGTCGTTATGATGGGCAATGATGGCGCGACTTTCCTCACAGACTTCGAAGGATCAACCTTGCTTCGAGGATGATCGCCGTAGATCGGGTGGACGGTAGTGGCCGCCCTTTCACATCCCACATAATGCCGCATAAAGTCATTGCAGCACCCAGAGACACATGTTCGGGGGCGGTTCGCAAAGGACGGGGATCAGCCACTCGAGAGGTGACACCCCTTTCGCCTTGCTGGGATGGGCCCACTCCATCTCAGGGGTGAGGGGGCATCTGATATGGCCGATCCAACGCCATCAGAATAAATGGTAACAGCGGCTGACGGAGGCCCTCTCGGCCTCCTGAGCCCCCCTCGGTATCCTATAAACAGTATCTCAACCCCCGAGACCCCTCGATCTCGGGCTACATGAACAGTGCCCGGCTTCAAGTTCCAGTCTCAGCCTCGAGCCACAGCTCCCAGGCCCTATGAACAGTATCTCAACCCCCGAGACCCCCGCGGTCTCGGGCTACATGAACAGTGCCCGGCTTCCAAGTTCCAGTCTCAGCCTCGAGCCACAGCTCCCGGGCCCTATGAACAGTATCTCAACCTCCGAGACCCCCTCGGTCTCGGGCTACATGAACAGTGCCTGGCTCCGAGTTCCAGTCTCAGCCTCGAGCCACAGCTCCCGGGCCCTATGAACAGTATCTCAACCCCCGAGACCCTCTCGGTCTCGGGGTACATGAACAGTGCCTGGCTCGAGTTCAGTCTCAGCCTCGAGCCACAGCTCTCGGGCCCTATGAATAGTATCTCAACCCCGAGACCCCCTCAGTCTCGGGCACATGAATAGTGCCGGCTCCGAGTTCCAGTCAGCCTCGAGCCACAGCTCCCGGGCCCTATGAACAGTATCTCAACCCCCGAGACCCCCTCGATCTTGGGCTACATGAACAGTGCCCAGCTTCGAGTTCCAGTCTCAGCCTCTAGCCACAGCTTCCGGGTCCTATGAACAGTATCTCAACCCCCGAGACCCCCTCGGTCTCGGGCTACATGAACAGTGCACGGCTCCGAGTTCCAGTCTTAGCCTCGAGCCACATCTCCCGGGCCCTATGAACAGTATCTTAACCCCCGAGACTCCCTCAGTCTCGGGCTGCATGAACAGTGCCCGATACATGGTTAGCCCTTGAGCCCAGCAGCCTATAGTCTTGGGCCACCTGGCATGCCCACGTGGTCCGCCGCACATCGTAGCAGTGTGTCATACCTCATAACGGCGTATGGTTCATCGCGTGTCTGTCACTGTGCATGACCATACCCCATTACAGCATACGGTCCACCACCCACCTATAACTGTGAGCGGTCACATCCGGCAGCGGCACGCACCAGGCATAACCACGGATGCCAGACACTTATGAGGCCATACTGACAGGTGACGCAGGACACCTCTGACGTGCACTGTGACAGTACGATATGTCACTGTCAGCCTCATCTTTTTGTCCGTTATTGAACGAGGTGCTTGAAATCAGTAATCCTTCGAAACGGAAGGGTGTATCTTCGAACAGGTATAAAAGCGCACACTCTCACTGTAAGTAGGGATCCAAGAACTCTGATTTTTCTAGCTTCTCTCTACTAGTTAAATCCAAACTTTCTAGCTTCTTTCTGCTAGTCAGTTTCGTCTGTTTTTAAATGACTAACTTGAGCATCAAAGGATCTCATCGAAACATCTAGTCTCCAAAAATTTTTCTTTAAAAATTCGACGAAAAAATATTTTTTTTTTTTTTTTTGACGTAGCTCAGCGTTAACAATTTTAATGATTTCAATATGTCTATGCAGCAGGCATTGTTTGAACTTGTCCTCATGCCATCCGTCCAGCGATGTCTCCTTCAAGACGGTGGAGGTCAAGCCATCAACCTCAATGCCCTATGCATACTCCCGTCCTTCAAGGAAGAGATAATTAATAGTACCGCTCGTTTAGGATTTTTTTTAAACAAATTTTTTTGAAAAACAATTAAAAAAATAAAAAATCTTTCTTTTCGTAATATTAATTTTGTAATCTTACATATAATTTCTTTTTTTTCAATCAAATATGAAAACGATAGAGAAACTATTACTGAATGAACTCAGCCTGCCGCATAACTCAAAAATCAAGTCAATTAATAAACATATTGTACTGAAAAACTACTCTTTTCTTTTATTTTCTCCCATCCACTCCCTAAATGTGGATAAAAGTTTTGCCATGATGCATTTCATTATATTTCAGAAAAATTATGTGATGTGTCTGGAACGTCCTTTCGGAAGGGTGTACGAAAGGAAAATAAATATAAAACTGGTTACGTGTCGTTTGGACGGCTGCCTCATCTTTCAGCTCCACAGCCCCTCGTTACCAGTGGCTCCTTATCTTCTTTCCATGCCTCCTAGAATTAAGTGGATGGGGCCACGTACTTTGGGATGAGCCGAGAGGAAATGGACGTACTTGAGCGAAGGATAAGGATTATAAATTAAACTACTCTTTTTCTTCAATTTTTTACAATATAACGCCATTCAATTACTCGGCATAAGCTACCCAATTACTGGTGGTCCCGGAGTTTGATGAGGTGATTGTTGTACATAACATCGCCACCAACTTTCAACGTAAAAAAAAAAAAAAAAAAACTAGGCAAAGTAACTCGTTGAAGCAGTAGTGACTGTCAAAAATCTCTTTATTATGACGCAAGCCCATCAAGTCAAGTAAAAATATGTTTACCAAAACATCGATCCATATTCACCATCAAAAATGATCATTGTGATGCATCCATCAATTTTGACAAAAAATATAGTTCATCTATTAATCGTGAAAACGTACAGTGAAGAAATCTTTTAGCAATGCATGCATGGATTCCTTTGGTTGGTCTTTCGACCTGAAATCTTTTTGCGTGATGGATCCACCTGCCTTGTACTACTCACTACTAAATAATTTCTCCTTTGCTTCTTTTTTTTTTTTGATTTTCTTTTTGCTTACAAACTAAAGTTAGAAATTAAAGAAGCTTCCCTCTTATTAGCTTTGCAAGCATGCACCTAACTTTTGTTAATTCCTCTTATATTCTTCCATGGTTTTGCCATGTGCTCTCCCTGAATTAACCCTTCATCAAGCAACCTAGGATACCATTTTTTGTTGTACTCTTGGGTCTTCTTTATGAACCGCTTTACATGCATGGGAAAGAGATGCGTTTCTCAAGAGGGGTTTGGATATGGTAAAGATTTAGAAAACATCTCTCTTCTATTTTATTTCTAGCATCCCTTTCTTCCACCTTTTACTCTCTTTCCTTTCATCGGTCCACCAATTCCCCTCAATAAAGTCCCTTTAATTTCCTCCATGTTCATTAGTCCATATCAATGGTTGGAGAAAGACTTCGGCTGGTTTCTCAGATATATGATTTTCGTTTTGAAAAATACCCCCCAAGTACCATTTAATAATAGATGAAAATCTAAAACAGAGGGTTAAAGTATGGACTTCCATAAGACATGGCCGCAAGGATGATAATAAGAGTAGAAATGAGCTGAGAATAAATAAAATACAGTGGTCATGACTCCCAAACATCTCTTTTTTGGCTGCACGTACATTGGATTTAAAATTTCGATGGCAGTAGGCTTATCAACCCCAATTATCTCCATAAGCTTCCAAGCCATGCGTTGCATAACGAAAGACTCGTCACCAAAGTGGTTAGTTGAAATCCACCATTACAAGATTCAAACCCATATATATTGGCCTCATAGAGAGGAGAATATCAGCAAAAAAAAAAATAAAAAAAGAAATAAATAAGTTACCATCTTTATTGGGTATTTTAATACACCTGCCAACTTTAATAGAAGTTTATGATACACCGTCCCTGCTCCACTACATGTCTTCTGATTCCGAGCCTTTCCGGCAAATGAGACATGAGACTTCCTCTGTTCCTTGCCGTGCTGAACATAACTTTATATGCTAAAAGATAACATACTCTATTTAATTATTATTCCACCACCACCATACCTTTGCTCCACCAAACGGCCCACGCATCTAAACTCCAACGATTCGAATGGTAGCCAAGTCAACAGCGGGACAACTTTATTCTAGTTGAATCCATCTAGGAATCAAAGAGTTCCCCAAGTTAGAATAAAAAGAACAACAACGTACAGAGCAGAATACCAACCTACATTAAACTAGTGTAATATCATAGATATTTAGCTCCCAATTCCCATAGCCTCCTCAGAACCACAAGGCCAGCAACCAACAGCTCGCCAGCACCGGCGACCACCACCCTGCAGAACTCCGGCCAGCCTCCTGTCCACTGTGGTACCAAGTGTCCACTGGATACAATTGTACTGGTGGCGTGAACCAGTTGGGTACAGCAGGTGTATATGGCACCAGTGATGGTGGTGTTGGTGGGCAGATCAGCGGTGGTGGGCAGAGCGGTGGCGGAAGAATCACTGGCCCAGCTGGCGGTGGAAGTGGCGGTGGCTCAAGCACTGGTAGAGATGGGGGTGGTAGAGATGGCGGTGGGAGGCTCGGAATGCCACAAGGTTCCCCGCACGGCGTGCCACAAGCGCAGTTCATCTCCAATTTTCGAAGTGGAAGAGACACCGAACCCGCATCAACTTGGATCAAAACTGAAGCTCCCACGACGATCAAAATCATCGACAGCAGTGGTTTCCGGCGTGGATGCACCATTTCTCCACTGTAGATATCGTATCTAATATCCTCAAATTCCCTCACCAAAGAGTTTTTTTTTTTTTCCTACGTTTGGTGCGCGCACGTACCCCTTAAAAAGGAGGAAAGGCTTCAAGGCTTCAAAGTAATCCAGTTTCTGGGCCCCACAGTCAACGATCGAGTGGACAATTTTGAGCCCAACGTTGCGAGGATGGCTTACTTATTACCAGGCTCATCCGAAGATTCATCCCTCTCGCTCTTTGGAATGGAAAGAGTAAAAACGAGGAGGGACGTGGGGGCAGATCATCGACCGTTTGATATAGATTGAAGGATTGTCGGTGATGTTGATCGGTTCAAGCTCTGGGTTCCACTGCTGTTGTTGGTCCGTTTTCGGTGATGTTGATTGGAATCACTGGTGGTTCCACCTGCACCATCAAACATGGGATCATAGGGACATATAGAGAATTTTGGAATGAGATTGACTGCATGGCATCAACTCTCCTTTCAGCAAAAGAATAAGTTAACCTCATAATATTATACCTCTAGACCCTTCTATTTTACTACTGCTATCTATTATCATGAAAAAAATGATGATAACAGCCATTATATGGAATCATATCATGCACCAGTTTTCGATCGATCCTTGTAAAGTTTTACAAAAGTGTTTTCAAATTACTATGTTCTAAATCTTATCATCCTCTGTTACAACAGTTGTTATCCGCTTTCATGGTGGTATAACAAATAGTCATTATTTTGTTTCAAAACGAGTTACATTTAAAAAAAATAAATCTCCTTTTGATGTATGAATTTATGATTGTAACGAATTTGATGGCTAGCATTTGAAAACTAATAAAGATGTCTGTCATTATCACATAAGTAAAGAAAGCAATTGTTATGACTGTTATATAAAATTCTTATATATAATGGTTATCATATTTAGACCTTTTTTTTTTGTTAATATGCATGCAGTATAAAGGAAGTGCCTGGGAACTGTTAAAATAGCATTATAAATGCAAGAAATGCATACTGATCAATTTGAAAATCAACTGAAAAATTTAAACCCTTGTTTCTGTAACTCCAGCAAAAGAAAATTTGCCTTTCTGCACTGTTCTGTCCAACAAGCATGGACCTGATTTGATTGCCACATAGGATTTGAGAAACTAGAAAAAAAGGTTAAATCCGCAACAGCTTTAAAAAATTTATATTTCCTCTTCGGACAGAAACATAACAAGGTTAAATCCTTGTTGTGATATCTCCATCTCGCTAGTTTAACTAGCCAACCAAAGGTGAAAGGCTGAATTGATCTTGGAAACATTAAGTATTAATTTTCGGTCAAATAAAAGCCAAGTCCAATCTTCTGACTTGTAGCTTGTTGAGTCATGATTTATAAAGCCATCAAGTGACTGTTAGGAGTTTCACTAATGCATGTCTTATTATTACATAAATATTATTCAGTATCGTTTACACTTTTTAAAATTTTTCATTCTACTTTAAGTATATTCAAGTCATAAATTTGTGTATTTCATGGCTCAATCAAAAATTGACTAAAGCCTCTAATGATGGAAGGCCAAGCATTTAGATTTTCTTTTATGCCGTATTGTTTTTGCCAGTCCTGTTCTTTAATAAATGACTCGATCCCCTTGCTGGTGATTTAGGTGGAGAAAGGGATATAAACCAACCTCTTTGCAGCACTAGCTTCAACCCTCAACCATCCTACATGAAGGGTATTTCTGTAAGAAATGAAGCAGACAAGGGGGCAATGATCATGTACTCATTAAACATGCATCAGTGGCCAACATTAGTATTTGAAAGATATGGGTTGAATGGTTTGGATCTTTGGAGAGAATAGAACAAATGAAAAAGAAATGATAGAGACACCCCACCAACCTGCTGCTATTAGGTTCAGGAGGATCAAGAAAAGGTCAGAAAGGATGGGAATGAAAGAAAGGGAAATTGGAATCCAAAAAGCCATTTGATTATTGATAGAAAAGGGAAGCAAACCTGCCAACCTCTTCCACTCAGCAACATCTCTAGTCATCCTTAATATTCTGCAGACTTTGAAAACATGAACATGTGTGGACATTATTTTTTACACAACTGTTTGCTACTGATTTTTGAACTTCTGGTCCTCCTCTTAGCTTTCTTTCTTTATGGTTTAATTTTAAATGTAAATTTTAAATAATAAATTGGAAATCTTCATTTGGTACCATGTAAATATTTTAAGGTGAAACGTTACATAATCTTACAGATTGCATAAATTAGACCATGGCCAACTTTGAGTACGCCACATAGAAATGTAACATGTGAATTTAACCAAAATTTTCCAAGTCTATGAGGCATTGTAGGTGAATCAATGAATATCTTTCTGGGGTTAGTTCTTTTTTGTCCTACATTCTACTAATAAATCTCAACTAGTAATATGACTTGGCCATGTATTTGTCACCAATTCTAAACAACTTTCGGACAACCTTCACCTTAAAGTCAGAGTCACCCTTACAGCAACTCAACATGTAAAAGATACAGATAAGAATCAGATGACACCTGCAGTCCAATGGCTATTTAATCTTTTCAATAAGGGATTAATGAAAAGAGAAGAGATCATGATGCCATTTGGAATGGTCCACCTATTATGAAATGTGGTTGCTTCAATGTCGATGAGTATTTAATCTTTTGAATTAGGGAATGATGACAAAAGAATTATGACAAAAGAAGGGAACATGATAACATAGGGAATGGTCCAGGTCCACCTATTATGAAGGGTAGTTGCTTCATTGTCTTTTCCACTAGACCACCACCTCCAATTTACCCCATGTCTATATCATCCACCAGCACCATCAACACGTCATGTTCATCTCCTTTAGCCCTATCTAAAAAGTGAACAAAAACTCTGGAATCTTAATAATATTGCCGTAAGTAACACCTACTCATTGGAAGGCAAAAGTAACAGAAAAATGACTAAATGATATAGTGTCGGCAAGCCTAGTACGCAAGTCAGTTCAGCGCACTGCTCGATATATCCTCAGTGCTAAGTCTTGATTTAATACTGGTATAGTATAGTATGCTCGATAGAAAATGATATGCATTGGTACAGCATAATATGCTTTAAAGTAATGTAAGTTGTTATGTGTAGGAATGAAGACAATAAAACTTTAATTTCAAGTCATTAGTACTTCTACTATCATTAGAAATCTGATAATAATGCCAATGTTAATCATCTCATTACTTGGTTGGCAACTTACAATAGAAACCTTCATCCAACCTGTTGTTGTTCTAATAGAGATGATCTTTGACATTCAGCAAGCAATGCAATTAATTCTCCTAATAGCCAGAGTGAGCAGGTGAAATTTTGTTGACTCGTCCTCGCATCTTACCATGGAGTTCTTGATGTTAAACTGCTAATAAACAAGACCACCTTCATTAATCAAACATGTTTTCATTAATGGAAATCTTCTGCACTTACCGAAACTCAATTTCTTTCAGCCTGAACTATTAAACTAATTATCTATCATTTAGTAATTGATGCCCATATCCAGACAAGGAACCATAAAGAATTGAAACAAAGACTTCTTGTGCTCAAGATTAAAGTGGCAGCATATTAATTTCCAGAGGGTGCTCGAGACACATAAGATCCAAAATTAAAATTTTCATTCACCTCAATGTAGATCTGAATAAGAATAATATCTTGCAGGGTCAACCTAGTGTCATAACTCGGACTGTCATGCCTGGTAGCATTAGACTTGCAGAACATTGTAGTTTGATACAGATCTACACTAGTTGATTTGGATTATTGAAATCCTCGTAATTATTGATAAACTAGAGCTCAACACTTTTTATTTCACATATAAAGATTGAGGAAGACTAGTGTCTTTGAGGTTTGATCATGCAATCTGTCAGGAAACATGGAATGAAATTCTTTCACTATATTTCATTATGCACAATAATGAGTATATATACATTATACATTGACTATGTATAGAAACAAAAAAAACTGAAAAGAATAAAACTAAAATATTTTATTCCTGATTAGATTCTCGTATCATGCGATTTCATTGAATCCCCATATCAAGGGATTTTCCATATCAAGGGATTTCATTGGATCCCTGTATCAAAGGATTTCTACAACTAATTTTCCTTCTTAATTATTACAAAATAAGAAACTATCCTAAAATAGTTGATGGCTTTCCAACACTCCCCTTCAAACTGGTGAATAGATATCATCCATTCCCAGCTTGGATATAACGTTGATAAGTCGTGACCATTAAGTCCCTTTGTAAACACATCCGCAAGTTGCTCCTTTGTAGGTATATAGGGAGTACAAATCAACTTGTTGTCTAACTTCTTTATAAAGTGCCTATCGATCTCGATGTGCTTTGTCCTATCATGTTGTACTGGATTATGAACAATATAGATGGCTAACTTATTGTCGCAGTATAGTCTCATAGGCTCTTTCCACTTTATCTTGAGATCTTTAAGGATAATCTTCAACCACAGTAGCTCACATACACCTTGAGCTATAGCTCTAAACTTCGCTCCTGCACTTGACCAAGCTACCATATTTTGTTTCTTACTCCTTGTAATTAGATTACCACCTAAGAACGTACAATAACCTGTTGTAGAACATCTAACAACTGGAGACCTGCATAGTCTGCATCAGTGTAAGCTTCAAGAATTAGCCCCTTACCTTTTCTGAATAAAATTTCTTTTCCTGTATTAGCTTTCAAATAGTGGAGTATCCGGTTTGTAGCTTGTATATAAACTTCTTTAGGGTTGTACATGAATTAACTTACTACACTTATAGCATAGGCAATGTCTGGCCAAGTGTGTGCTAAATATATTGGCTTTCCAACCAATTTCTAGAACCCTTCCTTATCTACTGCCTTATCATTATTGGTCTCTCTAAGTTTGTGACTGGGATCAATGGAAGTTGAAGCAGGTTTGCACGCTAATTTATCAGTTTCCTTCAAGAGGTTAACAACATACTTCTGTTAGGAAATAAAGATACCTTGCCGAGATCGTGCTACTTCTATT
This sequence comes from Calamus simplicifolius, assembly GCA_900491605.1. NCBI lineage: Eukaryota > Viridiplantae > Streptophyta > Magnoliopsida > Arecales > Arecaceae > Calamus > Calamus simplicifolius. The sequence goes on along the minus strand of UESW01003837.1, from coordinate 1,636,049 downwards.
TCAATAAAGTATTTCAATCTTTCCAAATCTTTGATCTCAAATTTCTTTGCCAAGCAATTTTTTAAGGCCTCCTTTTTTTCTTGTCATTCCCAGTGATAATTATGTCATCAACATACACCAGAAGAGCAGTAACTCCCCCTGAAGCCGTGTGTTTAACGAATAATGTATGATCACCTTGACTCTGCTTATATCCAGTATTGAGCATTACCTTTGTAAACCTGCTAAACTAAGCTCTCAAAGACTGCTTAGTCCATATAATTCCTTTTTCAGTTTGCAAACCTTATTCCCTTTAATCTCTCCTCCAAAGCCCGATGGAACCTTCATGTATATCTCTTTCTTTAAGTCACCATGAAGGAAGGCATTCTTCATATCAAACTGTTGTAAATCCCAACTAAAATTGCATCCAAGGACAATAGAACCTCACGGTATTCATCTTAGCCACTGGTGCAAATGTCTCTTGATAGTCCACTCCATAGGTTTGTGTGTAGCCCTTAGCAACCAACCTTATCTTGTATCTCTTTAGAGACCTGTCTTATCTGTACTTCATATCAAACATCCATTTGCATCCTACTACTTTTTTATTTTATGGCAGCTCTACGATTTTTCACGTTCTGTCTTATCTCTACTCTCATAGCTTCTCTCCACTTCTCATCAAATAAAGCCTTAGATAAGGTATTAAGAATTGGAATGATGTTTAAGTTGGCTAAGAAACTTATGTGAGATGGAGAAAATCCGTGAAAAGACACTGATTTCACCAATGGATACCTTGAATGTTTAGTGAACCCTCTTGTCCCTTTTCTTAAGGCAATGGGTAAATCATGATCAGATAGAATAGGAAAGGAAATTGGGTTTGTGCATACCTCATTTTTAGGAGTAGAAGTTAAGTTCTGGACTTGCACAAGATCAGGTTCCGAATCAGGTTTCGGATCTCTCCTTCTCAAGTACACATGTGCATACCTCCTAGTGTCAAGCTTGTCATTGGTAGGGACTGTTTCGACTATTTTAGGGTTTAATTCTTGTGGGGATAATTTAAGCTACAGGGATGGCTCCTTTGAAGATGATCTGGACTGAGATGAATAAGGTTGTGAGATGAGTAAGTCAAGGAATAGTAGATCTTTTGCCTTATCTTCCCCAATAGAACCAGACTCCCCTAAAGATAAGCCTGAGAGAAAAAAGATTGACCTTCCTCAAAAGTAACATCAATGGAGAAACAAAATTTCTATGTAGGTGGGTTATAGCACTTGTAGCCTTTATGTGTTGGAGAATACCCGACAACCACACACTTGATTGTTCATGAATCTAATTTACCTTTGTTATGGTTAGACATATGAACAAAAGCTAGACAACCAAAAACTCGAGAAGTGAGATTATTTGTGATTCGAATATTAGGATAAAACTGAGAAAGGAGTTGCATAGGGGTTTGATTTCCTAAGACTTTGGAGGGTAGTTGATTTATAATGTGGGCTGTAGTAAGGACAGCTTCCCTCCAGTATGATTTTGGAACTCGGTTTTGAAAGAGCAAAGCACAGGTTGTAACAAGTAAGTGACCATTTTTTCTCTTAGCAACCCTATCTTGTTGAGGAGTATCTATGCAGGATGACTTATAAACTATCCCTTCTTGTAGAAAATATGATGAAAGAAATTGATTAAAATAATCCCTGGCATTATCATACTGGAACCTTTTTGCTTTGATACCAAATTGGTTATGTATCATGGCAATGAAGTTTGGAAGAATAGTGATCACATCGGATTTATGTTTGAGAAGAAAATCCACGAGACTCTAGTATAATCATTGACAAAAGAAACAAACCACTGAGCTCCTGTAACATTGGGAATTCTAGAGGGGCCCCATATATCAGTGTGAATTAAATAAAAAGGAGAAGAACTTCTATTATTGCTTATTGGAAAAGAAACCTTTTATGTTTGGCAAATTCACATACCTCATAATGAAAATTCTCAACATTAACACCATTAAACAAAGAAGAAAATATTGCCTTTAAAATAGTAAATGAAGGATGACCAAAACAAAATTGTTGATGCCAAATTAAATTATTATTTGAAATAGAAAAACAAGCCTCTGAGAAAACATGCTTGACGATAGGTGAGTATGTAGCTGATGCATCAAGATAGTAAAGGCCATCCTTTTCCTTAGCAAGTCCAATCCTCTTTCTCGAAATCTGATTCTGAAATACACAGAGTGAGGGATAAAACAAGACATTACAGTTCATATCACGGGTTAGTTGCTGAATAGACAAGATATTAGTGGACAATTTAGGAACATGAAGTACATCTTTTAATAATAAGTACGGACTTAACTGAATGTGACCAACACCAGCCATCATGGTAACAGAATCATTGGCAATAACAATTCTTCTATTGCTAGGACAAGGTGAATATGTTGAAAAATGGACTGAGAAAGGAGTCATGTGATCTATGGCTCCTGAGTCAATAACCTAAGAGTCTTGTATAAATCGGTCTGAGACATGTAATCTATGAGAAAAGGACTTACCAGAGAATGCAAATAAACAAAATCCAATGGGCTGCTCCAATGACCCTAATAAACTTCGAAGCTTCTCAATCTCAGCCTGATTAAAGTGGCCAAGAGTAGTTTCTCTAGGAGGCTATAAGACCGAGTCTTGTGGAGTGGACTTTGTGGTGGAAACTTGATGAGATTGTTGCTGAATTTTTTGATCACCTTATTGACCCCATTCTTGGCTTAAAGTAGGGGGTTTTCCATGCAATTTCCAACAGCGATCCTTGGTATGTCTCGGCTTCTTGTAGTAGGTGCATCAAAGATTATCTCGAGGGTCACTTTGGGATGTTTCCTTGGTTTTATTTCGATTGGTGTTCTCTTGTGCAACCATGACAGATCCTTCAGTTGTCAGTAGTTCAAGCATAATGCCTCTGCGACTTTCCTCAGCCCAAATTAAGGCGATAACCTCATTCAATGGTGGGACATCTTCCTTGCCAAAAATCTGAATTCGGACCTGATCAAATTCTACATTTAGGCTCAAAAAATCATACACTCGATCTTTCTTAATAAATTTCTTTCAACAATCTTAGACATCGCAGTCTATGAAAAAATCCCAGCTATGAAGACTGGCGTAACAGAAAGAAGAAAAAAGAATGTCAGCAATGAAGACCGAGAAAGAGCAGAAAGAAACTTAGCAATGAAGGCCGAAAAAAGTGCAGAGGCGTGAAACCCTAGGGCTCTGATACCCTGTCAGGAAATGTGAAATGAAATTCTCTCACTATATTTCATTATGCACAATGAGTATATATACATTGTATATTGACTATGTATAGAAACCAAAAAAACTGAAAATAATAAAACTAAAATATTCTATTTCTAATTGGATTCTCATATCAAGGGATTTCACTGGATCCCCATATCAAAGGATTCCTCGTATCAAGGGATTTCACTAGATCTCCGTATCAAGGGATTTTCATAACTAATTTTCCTTTCTAATGATTACAAAATAGAAAACTATCCTAAAATAGTTGTCGGCTTTCCAACACAATCCTCCAAATCCCAGATAGGATGAATCGTCCAACTTTGGCTTAGGATACTCAATGATTGTAGTCCTGGCATTTGACTTCAGTGAAACAACTGCAAAATTCTGCTATCTATTCCTCACTTTATCTTCCTAAGGCAAAGCAACACAATATTAGTGCGCATAGAGGTATAAATAAGCACAAGAGTCACATGAATGCAGTGTACAAAACAAACCTTTTTGAGGTTGGAAGGCTCAAAGCAGTTGCTATGAAAAAGAACCAAGGAAACCTGCACCAACGAAACAAGGTCATGGTCAAACTTGGATGCAACAATATTAATTAACAACTAAAAATAATGATAACTTGGATGCAAGATAGCATCAGCTGGATCTGAAAGAAACAAAGAGAGTTATGACAAAGCAGTCTTTCATGATGAGGTCATGAACAGCAACCGGGAACAGAAAAAGAATGCAGTTAAAATGAACTGAACTTGAATCTCTAAAATCAAGGTGGCAGAGGGACCTCTGTTGCTGAAGAACTAAGAGATGTGGAGCACCGTGGAACTGCAGAGTGATGAATCTGCAGTGGAGATTTGAGGCGTGATTCAGGCTTTGACACCTTGTCAGAGTGAAAGGCCCAGATGCTGCGATGCAAAATGAAGTCGCCGACTGCAAAGGCCTGTATAAAATATATAGACATGATTCTGTAGGAGTCTTATGCCAGTTGGAAAAGGTTATACAACATAACTACGGTTTACATATAAATATAAATTCAGGCTTGCAAATTTTTTGTGTTAGACTTCTTGATATTAAAATATTCGATGTTGAACCCTTCCAAAATCCGGCTCCTACCCAACCTTAAAGAGAAGAGCTATCCCACCTGAACAATCTGTTACGATGGTTATGCATGCATTCCTACCATTAGCATTTGTCCAATAATCTCTAGCAGCAGCATCCCACCTGAAAACTTCCTCTCTCTAGACCATGGAACAAACTCAATTGTGATTTGGCACATTTCTAACCTTTAAAAACAACATCAGACATGAAAATATTCCATCATCAAAGCAGCATCTTTCCATGAGAACACAATCAACCTCGCAGGACCTGATTTGTTTTTCTTCATTGCAAAATCTCCAGTACCCACTCATGCATTAAATTTCTAATTCCTAAAGCTCCTTATTTTAGCTTTGTGTACCATGTCAAAAATGATCATGTTAGTCACTCTAGATACACAATTATACCTGGTTTTAAGCACAACATGAACTGCTGAATACTAAACAATAGTATTGGACTAATCTGCCTTATATATAGGGTAATCCAACCACAAAAACAGGGGGAAAAAGGGTAAGTAATGAGACACTGATTGATACTCTCTGTGACTTGATCCAAATAATGTTTTCTTATTTTCCCCACCCAAAGGCAAGCCTTGATTTAATTGAAAACCTCTAACTTCACAACAAGTAACATCCTGAAAACAATTCTACTGTCCTCCATCCTAACCCCAATCAAAGAACTTTTCCTAGAACCTATTCAACTCAATCCTTCATGTAAAACTGAACACAAGAATTTCACTTTACTAACTGCTGTAAGCCAATATTTATTGTGAACCAACTAGAGCAAAAGGGTACATGATAAAAATATACAGAAGCATTATATATAGAAGAATTCCTATTGTATCATCAGGCATCTATAACTTACATTAGTATCTATAACTTACATTAGTATCACCATACATTGCATCGAGAAAGTACAGATGCAGTAAAAGACACATGAGAAACAAGAACTACAGTAGTGGACTTTGACCAAACATGTGCAATATGGGCCTCATGAAATGTCCTGCTGAAAAGTCTATTGCACACATTTTTCTGATCATTTGGGTTCTTCTAACCATGTTTCACCAAAACAATCTAACCATCACTACGACCATCGAGGCATATCAGGTATAATTGTTTCAAAGAAAATATAAGCACCACCATTACTGAAGAATGGTAAGCTTTATGTTCACAAACTCCAACAAGATTTTTTTTTTATTTTTACAGAAAAAAGATATTCTTGGCATTACAGTATTGCACAATGCCAGAGAAAACGCCATGGTTGTCAAAAGATGCGAGGATAAAATGGCAAATCATCAACAAAAAGAATAGAAAAATAAATCCCTTTGTCGTGCGGTTGGGGGTCATTTTTGCACATGACATGTCCAAATATAAATCCCACATTATGGACTCTAATAAAAATCAGGCAACTTTTTTATTTTTTTAAAAAAAACCATGCACTTGCCGGGCTTCTTGACCTAGCGATCGTGATGACCGTGCCGCCGGCTTCAATCAAACGCTTTGAAACCGAGGAGAACGCCTGCTCCTCTCCTCCCTTCTTTTCACCGAAAGCACCAGCCGACCGGGGGGTGGAGTCGTACGGAAGTAGAATCGAGTGGTGAAGTTTTTAGGTAGTCAAATAAAATATTGGCATGTTATAAGGGGGTATATGCATTAATGACTCGCACTGAATCGGCATATCAGTTGCCGAAGAAACTGCGATTCCACAAAGATTTTTAAAATCACAACTCATTTCAGCTCCACTTCCAATTAACTAAACATTCAAATTGGACCTGAACTTTAAATTTTAAAGTTTTAAAACTCTAAATCTCTTGTTAATAATAATGGATTCAAATTTCTTAAGAAGACTTACTATACAAAAAACCTTTGCGTTCTCACGTATACCTCACGAAACTCAAGCACGGCAATATGTACCTAAGCTTCCATCTTTCCCACTCACCACATCATTTTCACAACATAATCCTCTTGATTTAATTTTTTACTCCCCTTAAGATAGACATGGTAGTACAACCTCAATTTGAAGTTTTATCACAAAATATTTCAAATTTATATAAATATTATTTTAAAAAATAAAAAAAAGAGAGGCGCAGCTTTTCCTTTTTTATTATTTTTCATCATTAGGCTAATGGCAAATAGCAAAGATTCATTTATCTCTGACCTTTTTTTCCCCTCAAAAGCATAATTTGTTTCTTTCTTCTAAGTTTTAGATAATGGTCAAATAAAAGAAAAAATCTACAAAGGATCTTGCCCACACAATGTGACACAATGTTAATAGAACCATTCTTATGATATTGCAGAATATACTTCTATTAAAATATATATATATTACTTATAAATTGCTTAAATGCCAATAGAAACCACTGTGACTGAAAGCAGAATCAAGTTAATATTTTAAGATGGAAAAGGCCTTGATGGCTGAGTATCTTAAGCAATGAAATAGAATATGGATATCAGTAAATCATAGCTTAATCAAGTCAGGAAAGAAACGCCAAGTTCAACATGACTAGATTATTTCCGACCATAGCATGGTGATATCATGGTGACTCCTTGAAAAGCAAAAGAGAATCTCAGAGGGCTTTAATGAAACCCCACAAGAATATATTCAAAGCTCCATTAGTTGGCCTAGCTCTATCCATGGGACCTTGCTTTCCCTCTCCATTTAGCTCTTACCACTGAAACAGAGGCTCTGTGGTGGTAGCCACATCGTTTTTCAGGAGATTCCCTGTTGCGAGTCTCCTTTAAAAAGCTCTCCAACTTGCATTTGATGTGAAGAAATAGAAGGATGTAAGCTCTCGGAGAGTGAGTGAGAGAGAGAGAGAGAGAGAGATGGGTTGCTATCCTCTTGGCAAGATGATGTCCAGAGCATTTGGTAAGTCCAATGGTAATAATTTCCCTCCCCTTCTTGATGCTTTGGATTGACTTATTCGTATTCTTCTTCTTTTTTTTTTTTTTTATAGTGTCGACATGTTTGAGTGAATGTAAATGGTGTTTTACCATGCAATTAGTCTCCATTTGCATGGCTCATGAAGTAGTTAAGATTGCTCCATTTAACTCAATTAGATAAAATTTGGTATATGTTCTTGAATTAATTTTTGTTAATGAGAATCTTCTTTACAAGAACACCTCAATAAATAGAAACCTCAATTTTAGTCTTTCTAAAAGTGAAACAAAAAAACTGAGCTTAATTGTGTGAGCCATCAGTTGCACCATATATGCAGGGCGCATGCAAGCATCCAACAGGGTGCTCAAAGGTCTCTAAACTCTAAAGTGATTTTTATTGTTTAAGTTTAAAATATATCTTTTGGGGGATTTTAAGCTTAAATTATGGCATCAGTATCTTAGGCTTGTCTCGCACATCCACGTAGAACAGTATTAGTAAAGTAATTAAAGTTCTAAACAAGGGCATTTGAAGTTGTATCTGACTTGAGAAGAGTATACATACAAACACTGAGCAAACTCAAGATGGAACCATTTTTATGTTGTTATGCAAACAGAATCAATGGCACAAATCCAAAATAAGGGTCATCCTATATAAGAAAATAACTTAGTAGAAAATGGTGCTGATAAAAAAGCGTGCTGCTCAGCCTGCTTACCAGTAACTTGGCTCTTAAAAAAAAAACACACAGAGAACATGGGTTCAGCTTAATTAATTTTCATCCTCCCAGAAATTAGCAGAGCTCACAGTTTTTTTTATATTTCTCTCTCATTTTTCCGTGCCGCTGCTGCTGCTGCTGCAAGGCAAAGGCCGGAGGAGAGAGAGACAAACGATGGCATATTCTTCACCACCAAGTTACTGTTGCCATGGGATATCAGGGGCAAAGGATGCCACCCTCAGCAACGACATCCCCGTTATTGCAGTCCGTCGTATATGCCACCCGCCTGAGGCCGACGTCGTCCCCTCGGTCCACGCCGAGAGCGTCCAAACGATGAACCGGAACCAGACCGGATCCGATGCACCTGCGGACCGCACCAAGATCCGCTCTGCCGCGTTAACCCGTGCGGCCTGTGTCGGACTGGACCGGGTTCGGGTTGCGGCCGCGTGCCGTCACCGCTGACGCGATGTGAGGAAGCGGAGCGGACGCCGCCGGAGTACTTCGGCGGCGAGTACCGTCACTATCCTACCCCTGTTCGTGAGAGGATTTACAGCATCGCCTCTGATGCTAATCGCCTGACAGCTATCTTTAGCGAGGAGAATCCCAATGCATGTAATATTGTTTGAGGTTAAGGAAGGGAAAGACTTGTAGCTTTTAGGTTCGTTTTTTCCTTCTTTTTTTTTTTCTTTTTAATTCTATCTTCAGTTTTTTTTTTCATTCGAGAATCTGATGCCTATTAACATGAAAAAGATGCAGTTTGTTCATTTGATGGGCTATCCACTGAGAATATTGTGAGCACTTAATATAAGAGAGGGAACATCGATGAATGCTGAGATCTTGTTTAATTCAAAAGAAAGAAGATAAATATGCCACAGATTAGGAAGGAGAAGGTGGCAGTACGTGTGTGGCGCAAGCTGCGTTTTTTTCCTTGTGAGTGGACTGGTATTCAAGGAAACAAAGGCACATGAATGGTCTCACATTATACTAGAATAGATATACAAAACAGAAGTCATGTTACTAAATTCCACTGTGAATGAACATCTCAAGTTTAACAGATCACTCAGAAAATGATAGCTGAAATATATTTTTGGCCTTTAAATTTTAATTATATACTTTAGTCTCTTATATTTTAAGGATATTAATTAGTTAAAATTAAAAGAATAATTAACATGCCACTCTAACATAAATAAATGAATTGATTGATAAAATGACATAACAATTATTTCATCAACTTTAATTGATTGATGCAAAGAATATAATACTCTCAAAACATTAAGAATCATATTAGATTTTAAGTAAAAGTTTTAGATTAAAATATTTTTATGAAAAATTACCTAATGGAAAAAAGAAAGAAGAAGAAACAATCGGTACTGCTCTTGTAGAAAAGATTATGAGACTTGCATGACTGGTTTTTGACTGGAAATAAGGAAGCTAATTCCTTGATTTTATTGAGAGACTATTTACAAAGAGAGAATAAGGGAGTGAGAAGGGATTGAATAAGGGATTTAGAATATCATGCCCAGCAGATGCCCCCTCCTCAAAATAATGTCCTGGGACTCAAAGGTGAAGAATTTTCCTACCTATGACCAGAATAAAGAAGGATTTGAAAGAGAAAATTCTAAAGCTTGTTTTCCTCCATGGGACCATAAAGCCGTCCTAAGTCAGTAGGCATAAATCTTTTTTCTCCAGGTCGTGGCCCTAGGCTCTCAATCGGCTTTTGAGAGTCGCTCTTCTTTTTTATAAAGGAAAATCTTGCTGCACTGTTCTTGCAGCAACCACACATCAATCATGTCTATACATATTGATACATATGTAATGTACAACAAGGCCCATTAGATCTTGGCATATGCATCGACACGTACATAATTAATTCATGCGATCGATGAGCATTTACAGTACCGAAGGATGATGCAGCAAGAAATTTTTTTATAAAATATTTAATCAGATTTTGGGCCCATGGTTATCTTATAAATTCAATATTTGAGTGCAAAATAAATTAGGCCCTTGGCCACAGTAGGCTTGCAGGTACTGTTATTTCTATTAAAAATTTACACAGAAATTGTATAGAAATAATAACAGGATCAATGTATTACCTTCAGCCATTGTTTATAATCTACCTTTTGAGGATCTGAATCAGGATCCTCTTAAGGATCTGAATCAGATCTTGATTGAGTTGAGTGCTTCCAATCAATGAGCAGTCGCACAACGATGTTGTATGCCCTCAGGATTTGCTCTTAATCAGGGACCCAATTTCTCTGGCTTCTCTATGGTTTTCTACATATGATATGATATTAAAAACCATAAAAGGATCTCTATTTATAAAATCTCCCTTCCATCGCCTACTCCCATCAAAGTAAGTATTTTAAATTTTTAAAAGAGATATGATTATCACTTAATTAATTAGTGGATGGATATTGTTGAGAATTATCTCCAAGAGATTGAAATATATCTGCAAGTGATTACCAAATAAAATAAAATAAAATAAAACCATTACAACGGGATACTATATTTTTTCACTTAGTTCGTATATTTTATTTTAATCCACAGTCCTCAACATTGAACAAGAAACTAAATACATAAATCATAGCGATAGGTCCTCTATAATTGAGTATTATCTTCCATGTATTACAATGCATTCAATTTCTTTACCACTATTCCAAATGTGACAACATAACATAATGAATAAACCCTATGTTTATTCAGAGTCTAAAAAAAAATTTATCATTTCTCGAAAGTCAAATAATATGTATACCTGAATGAGAAATAAATAAATAACTGAAATAAGAGTTTTTTGTACAAGTAGTTGTCCATGCAACTAAATTATATATGGGACCAACTCCCATTCGTACCATATGATCCTTAAAATTCTTAATTAGCATGCCTTTAGTCAAAGGATTAGGTATCATCAATTCAGTGCTAACGTGTTCTATGACCACTTTATTTTCTTTAACATGTTCTCTTATGGCTAAATACTTAATGTTGATGTATTTACTTCAACTACCACTCTTGTGATTTTTAGCTAAAAATACAGCAGCTGAATTGTCACAGTATAATTTAATTGGTCTAGCAATAAAATCAACAATTCTAAACCCTGAGATGAAACTCTTCAACCATACATCGTGCGATGTAGCCTCAAAATAAGCAACGAACTCCGCTTCCATAGTAGATGTAGCAGCCAAGTCTGCTATGTACCTCATCATCTTTTTAGCAGCTCTCCAATGGTCTAACCTAAATTACTCTCATATCTTTCTAACATTCCTACTGCAAATGCAATATCAGGTCTTATGCAAACCTAAGAATACATTAGGCTTCCAATAGCTGAAGCATATGAAATGTTGTGTATCTGTTGCGTTCAAATTTATTTTTAGGGCACTAGTTTAAAGTGAACTTATCACCCTTCACTATGGTGCAACACTTGGTAAACAATCTTTCATCTGAAATCTCTCCAAGACTTTATCGATATAAGTTTCTTGAGATAATCCTAAAATGCCTCGAGATCTTTTTCTGTGAACCTTAATGCCAATGACATAAGATGCCTCACTTATATCTTTCATATCAAAATTTTGGAGAGAAATTATTTCACCTCATATAACAATCCTTTATCATTGGTTGCAAGTAGAATATCATCCACATATAGGACCAAGAAACAGATTTACTTCCACTAACCTTCTGGTATATACATTGATCCATAATGTTCTCTTCAAAACTAAAGGAAGAGATCACATCATGGAATTTTAAATACCACTAACGTGAGGCTTGTTTCAATCATATATAGGTTTCTTAAGCTTACAAACCAAATGCTCACTACTAGAGGAAAATCCTTCAGGTTGTTTCATGCAAACCTCTTCCTTTAGATCTTCATTAAGGAATACAGTTTTCACATCCATTTATTGTAATTCAAAATTAAAATGAGCTACCAATGCCATAATTACTCGAAGAGAATCTTTGTTGGATACAGGAGAAAATGTCCCCGTGTAGTCGATTCCTTCCCTCTGAGTGAACCCTTTGGCAACGAGTCTTGCTTTATATCTGTTGGCCCAGATGACAACCCAAGAGGGGGGGTTAATTGGTTCTTTAAAAATTTAATACTTTGAAAACAATTTGCTTGATGTGAAAGTGCACAAGTGAAGTGAACTAGTAAATAATAAGCACAATATAATGAAGATAGAGAGAGACAAAAGCACGACAAACACAAAATATTTATAGTGGTTCGGTGTTAGCCACACCTACGTCCACTCCCAAGCAACTCTTGGGTCCACACTATAATCCCCTGATTACAGTTGAGTTATTTTACAAGCTCACAACTCTAACTGTTGTTTTACATGGGGTCACAACGAACCTAACCGGTTTTCATAGGTTTACCAGCATAAAACCTTAACCTAAGCTAAACTTAACTTGTCCCCGAGGTAAACTACCTCAACTAATTCAATCCCCCAATTGAATTAGACAACAACAAATTAATTTAATGTTTACAACAATGTAAAGCTCCTTAAATTGAGCAAATATGCAATGTAAATAAACAAGGGTAAGAAAAGCTGATTGAAGCGATTTCGAATTGATCTTTTCTTCTTTTCTTTTCCTCTTCTCTTTTGAATGGTTGAATCAAGCTTCAGCTCTGATTCTTGACAAAAATTTGATGAAGAGAACGTTGAGAACTAAGGCTTTTGCTCTTCTTCTTTTCTCCTTTGAAAATCCTTCGATTTTGATCTTTGAAGGCTTTGGATTTCTCTTGTATCTCTCCTCAGATGATAGGCATGGACTCAGAGATTTCTCTTTGAAATATCTCTCTTTTTCACTCTTATTTCATCGTTTTTTGAACGGACGAATCCTCCTTATATAGAATCTCTAATCCAAGATTAGGTGAGAAACAACCATTGGAAATGTACTTAGATTGATTCTCCACACAAAAAAATGTATCCGTTGAAGAGTAGGTGGAAAAATATATCGTTGGAGCTTATCTGGCACTTTTGAAAAACGTCATCTGATAGGTTAGAGTTGGCTCCAACTTTTCATGTGTTGGCTCCAAATCGGGTTTCCAAAAATAGCAAAAAATAATTTGATATGGAGTCGGCTCCGACTTTACAAAGTGTCGACTCACCGCTGTCTGGAGTCGGCTCTTGATTCTAAGGTGTCAGCTCCAAGAATTGCTCCGAAAAATATAGTCTCTGTAACTCAAGTTAGAGTCGGCTCCGGCTTCTGAAGCAGAAAACAGTTTCTCTGTATCTCATTGGAGTCGGCTCCGACTTTTAAAGCAGAAAATAGTTTCTCTGTATCTCAGGTTGGAGTCGGCTCCTATTGCTAGGGTGTCAGCTCCGACCATGCCAAAAATCCTGTACTGTTCTGATACGCTCTGGAGTCGGCTCCAATGAGTCTGGGTGTCGGCTCCAACTACTGAACTTTGTTATACTCCATTAAAATTCAATTCAAAACTGATTTCTATATACCTTTTGGATAATTAATCGATCATAATTCCTGAAACACTTATCAATTTTATCAGAAACACAATAAATATACTCATGGCTTTTGTTAATCATCAAAATTAATAATTGGGTAAATAATTTCCCCAATAATCTCCCCTTTTTGATGATGAAAAACATTGAGTATATGCATAATCAATTAATGCATAATTATCAAAATATTTAAATTAAGGTTAAGCTCCCCCTTAATGAGGCAGCTCCCCCTATGTTGATGCATATGTTAAGTCTATTGAAATTCTGTTCCTTTCGATATTAATTCCTTTCAACATGCATACTCAAAATACTATTCTTCCTCATTCTTTTAATTGCTTAACATGCATATATCATTTTTCCATCACTTTTATGCATATTCAAATATCATCTTCTCTCCCCATGCAAATACCTCTTTTATGCATATACAAATATCATCTTCTCTCCCCTTTTTTGTAATCAACAAAAAGGTTTAGAAGGTGCATTAAGGCTTAAATTAACATCAATTGTAGGAATTAAGTATCAAAGTCAAAGTTCAAAACAAAGTCCAAGTCAATTATCAAAATTCAAGTATCATATTCATTGAATACTGAAATATTACATCAAAATATTCATTTACAAAACTTCATTACATCATTCATATAATCATTCTATCAAAATGCAAACTAAACATCATTCAACAAAACATCAAACTGAATATCAGTCAATTACATCAAAAAGCAAACTAAACATTAAAATCAAAATCTAAGAAGTCTCTTAAGTTCTTCTAGGATCTTTCCCACGCCACTTTCTTGTATCTTTATAAAATCATTTAACTTTATCTCAACCAAGGAAGCAGCAATAGACACCTTCTCCTGTAGCTCTGCATTACACTTTGAATAAGTCTCAGAATCTCCTCCAATATCCTTGATTTTCTCAAAAATGTGCATAAGATCTGTCTTCAAGGCTTCAGATAAGGTTCCAAAGGATGACTCAATCTTGTTGACTTTTTCTTCCAAAGAGTAATACAGCTCCCTTAAGCTCAAAAGTCTGTTATCCAATTCAATTTTCATTTTCTCCTCATGACTTGCAAAAAGCTCTTTTAGTTGCTCCAGCTGAGCACTAGAAAATCCAGAAGAAGTGGAAGTAGAAATAGGTGTAGGTGCTGATGGTGCTGGTGCTGGACTACTGGGTCTAGGTGAAGGATAACTCATAGAAGGTCCAGCCTCTGAAGGACCAAGTGCAGTAGCTCCAACTTCAGCTGTCCTTTCATCTAAGTGTCCCTTCCTCTTCTATTGGCCATTGACTTTGACAAAGCCCATACGATGCAATGTAGCCGAGTTGTAATAATCAGTGTGCCTTAAGTTCTTCATTGGCTCATTATCAGATATATTAACTCCTTGATTTTGAAAGGCCATGGTCTAAATCATGCCATAAGGTAGGGTGGACCTTTTCTTATTACCAGCCTCTGCCATGTACCATATCATCATCCCAGTAAGATTCAAAGGCTGACCAGTCAAAATACAGTCCATAATCAAAATGTCTCGCTCCAAGATATACTCAAATCTTCCTATTTTTGGGGAAAATATTCTACTACTGATATTATGTAATAACCTAAGCTCCAGGGGTAATTGATTTGCCCTTATCTCTTCAAATTCAGTAACTTCTCTTCCAAGCATTCTTGATAGAGCCTCTGCTCTCTCACTATGGGAACTAGTAGTTAATCCAATCACAGGGATTTCTAACAGATTTTCAAGAATTTCTGAAGTCAAGTGAATCCTTTTTCCTCTAACAAAACTTATGATTCCTCCGTCTCCTCTAGATAGATTGTGATAAAATTCTTTGACAAGTACAGGATAAGTCGGAACATCTAGGGAACATACCTTTTCCCATCCCATTTCTTTAAGCTACCGCCCTAGGGAAAATCCCTCTACCTCAAAGAAATAAAAATCCACTTTCCTGCCCATCATAATAACTCGGCCTGCTAGGATGTCTATCTGAGGTGACGATGGACTAGGAATCGCGCTAGGTGTGGATGCAGACGAAGAGGATGAAGAGCTTAGTGAAGGTTGCCGTGACGGACACCTCACGGTTCTTTTTTTCGTCGTCACATGAGCTTCAAACATTGATCCTCTACGTTTAGGTGCCATTGGATACTAGTGGATGAAGGATTTGAGAGATTTAGAGTTTTGGGATGAGTGGGGAAGAGTTTGGAAGAGATTGGAGTCGATTAGAATGGGAAAGGTATCGACTCTGCCCTAATAAAGTCAACCTGGGACCACTTGGAGTTGACTCCCGCAAAGTGAGATGTCAGCTCCATGTCACTAACACAGTCAGCGCCCGAAATAGAGTCAACTTTGGAAAGGCAGGTGTCGGCTCCAAAATCTCAGATAAAACTGGAGTTGACTCCGATAACCATGGTGTCGGCTCCAAGACAGTTTCAGTGAAAAAATAAGAGTTTCAAAGAATCTGAAACTTGTTCGAAATGCCATCAAATTTTGGATAAATCAACTTTGGAATGTGATGAATAAAGAGGTTCAAGTATCTAGATAAATTTTCCTTAAAATTATAAGAAAATTAAAAGAAAATGATTGAATTCTAGATAATTATTCCTAAGAGATTTAAGATTCATTCTAATGGATCACAGACTCCTAATTCTCCTCTAAGATAACAAAATCTCTCTTCACTTAGGGGTTTGTAAAATATCAGCTAGTTGTTCATCAATACTAACATAATCAAGACAAATGTCACTATTAGCTATGTTCTCTAATAAAATGATATCTAATTTCAATATGTTTAGTTCTTGAGTGTTATATAGGATTTTTAGTTAAGTTTATTGCACTTGTGTTATCACATCTAATTGGAGTTTTATCAAGTGTTATACCATAATCTTCAAGTTGTCGCTTAATCCAAAGGATTTGAGCACAGCAACTTCCAGCTGCAACATATTCAGCTTCAGCAGTTGATAATGCAACCAAATTTTGCTTTTTGCTAAACCAAGAGATTAAGTTACTTCCTAAAAATTGGAATGCACCACTTGTTCTCTTTCTATCCAATTTATAACCAGCATAATCAGAATCAGAATATGCAATCAAATTTAATGTTAAGTCTCTAGAATACCATAATCCTACGTTTTTAGTTTCATTTAGATATCTAAGTATTCTTTTTACTGCAATTAAGTGAGATTCTTTAGGTTCAGATTGATATCGTGTACATAAACATACTGCAAACATAATATCAGGTCTACTTGCTGTTAAGTAAAGTATAGATCCAATCATACTTCTGTAATATTTTTGATCAATAGGCTTACCATCTTCATCTTTATTTAGTTTGCATGAAGGACTCATTGGTGTTCCAAGGGGTTTGACTGATTCCATACCAAACTTTTTGAGAATTTTTTTTGTGTACTTTGTTTGGTTGATGAAAATCCCCTCTTTTTCTTGCTTGATTTATAGTCCTAGGAAGAAGTTGAGTTCTCTCATCATGCTCATCTCGAATTCACCCTGCATTAACTTTGCAAATTCTTGACACAAAAGATTGTTAGTAGCACCGAATACAATATCATCTACATATATTTGTACTACCAATAACTCTTTATCTTTTCTTTTCAAAAATAGAGTTTTATCAACATTTCCTCTAGAAAAATCATTTTCAATTAGAAATTTTCTTAATCGATCATACCAAGCTCTAGGTGTTGTTTTAAACCATAAAGTGCTTTGTGTAATTTAAAATCATGATTTGAAAATTCATGATCTTCAAAACCTGGTGGTTGTTCTACAAAAACTTTCTCATTTATAAAACCATTTAAAATATACTTTTAACATCCATTTGAAATAAATTAATATTCATATGACATGTAAATGCAAGTAATAGTCTAATTGCTTCTAATCTAGCAACAGGTGCAAAAGTTTCATCAAAATCAATTCCTTCTTCTTGATTATATCCTTTTGCAACTAATCTAGCTTTATTTCTAATTACTATTTATTTTCATCTAATTTATTTCTAAATACCCATTTAGATCCTATAACAGAATGACCTTTGGGTCTATCAACTAAGGACCATACTTTATTCCTAGTAAATTGATTTAATTCTTCTTGCATAGCTAACATCCAATTACTATCTTTTTCAGCTTCTTCAATAGATTTGGGTTTTACATGAGACACAAATGCAAGATGATTATTGATGTTCCTCATTGATGATCTAGTTCTTTCTCCTTGAGATGGATCACCTATGATTAAATCCTTAGGATGACCATAAGCATATCTCCAATCTCTAGGTATATCTACATCATTACGAGTAGTATCAATAACATCATCCTTAGGTGAGTCATTATCTTTAGCTTCTGGTTCATGGTCTGAATATATCTATATTCAATTTTTTAATATCTCTTTCAAGCAAATTTGTATCTTTCTCATCATCAATCTTTTCAGAACTTGATGCTAAAGACTCATCAAAAACTACATAAATTGATTCTTCTACAACTAAATATTTATTGTTAAATACTCTATAGGCTTTACTAGATGTGAATAACCTAAGAATATACCTTAATCAGATTTAGCGTCAAACTTTCAAGATTGTCCTTACCATTATTATGAATAAAACATCGACAACCAAATGCATGAAAATAACTAATGTTAGGTTTCCTATTATGCTATAGTTCATAGGGAGTTTTTTTAAGAATTGGCCTAATTAAAGCTCTATTTAAAATGTAACATGTTGTGTTTATAGCTTTCGCCCAGAAGTACTTTGGGAGTTGGCTTTCACAGAGCATGGTACGGGCCATGTCTTCTAATGTTCTATTTTTTTCTTTCTACGACTATTTTGTTGTAGTGTTCTAGATGCAGAAAAATTATGATGAATGCAATTTTCAATACAAAAATTTTTAAATTAATGATTTTAAATTTTGTTCCATGATCACTTCTAAGAGACACTATGGTAGTGTTTTTCTCATTTATGACTTTCTTGAAGAATTTTAGAAATATCGAGAAAGTCTCATCTTTGTGAGCTAAAAATAATACCCAAGTTTATCTAGAGTAATCATCTACTATCACAAGACCATATTTCTTTCCTCCTAGACTAGTGTTCTAGTAGGTCCAAAAAGGTCCATATGAAGTAGTTCAAGTGGTCTAGTAGTTGAAACAATATTTTTAGATTTGAAAGAATTTTATTTATTTTCCATATTGATATGTATCACAAATTCTATTATTTTCAAAATCTAACTTTGGAAGTCCTTTAACTAAATCCATTCTAATTAATTTTGAAATTAGGTGTGTGCTTGCATGACCTAATCTACGATGCCATAGCCATCCAATCTCATTTACCTTAGCATTATCAGCAATTAGGCAATGGTTACTAGTAGACAAGTTGTTCAAATCAATTAAGTATATATTGTCATTTCTATTTTCAACAAATATAATGCTATTGTCAATGGGATTAGAAACAGTGCAGATAAAAGCTTCAAAGGAAACTTTGAAACCTTTATCACATAATTGGCTAATGCTAATTAAATTATGCTTTAAACCAATAACATATAAACATTTTCTATAAAAGTGGATGGAGTTATTTAAATTTTACCAAATCCCATAATTTGGCCTTTGTCATTGTCTCCAAAAGTAACAACTCCTCTTTTATCTTCAAGGGTGATGAATTACTTTTGTCACCCGTCATGTGTCTTGAGCAGCCACTATCAAGATGCCACTTTCTTTTTGATCCTTTGGCCGCAAGACACTCCTGCAAGATAATCAAATCTTTTGTTTAGGTACACAAGCTTTCTTGGGTCCTTCATGGTTAGTAGCAATAAATATTGTCCTTTTGGAACTTATATTTTCTTACCTTTAAGCATTAAATTCTTATTAGATTTTCTAAAATTGCATTCATATAATTTATGTCCTTTTTTGTTGCAATGATAACATGAAATATCATTTTTACTTGGTTTCTTAATAAAAAATTATTTACAGATTTTTTTTCATGTGAGGTCTATATCCTAATCCAGCTTTATCAAATACAGCTCTTTGATTACTTAAAAGCAAATTTAATTTTTCTGATATGTAAATTTATCAACAATACTCTTATACTTATCAACTTCTTTCTTCAAACTAATATTTTCATTGGAAATTGATTCCTTTTCTTTTAAAATATTTTTATTTTAGATTTTAGATTTTTAACCTCAAGAATTAGTTTATTTTTCTTTTGAGAAGATTTAGGTTTTCAGTTTTCAAGGATTTATTTTTCATTCTCAAAATCTTAAAATCACTAACTAACTCATTGAAAGCATCATATAATTCATCAAATATAAAGTCATCATTAGGGGTTTCAGTACCTACCTCATTGTCATCATTCGCCATGAAGCATATGTTTGCAACTTCTTTTTGATCTTCTTCGATGAAGATTCTTCACTATCACTCCATGTTGCAACATAGGCTTTCTTCTTCTTCTTATAACCTTTCTTTAATTAAGGACATTCTGATCTAAAATGCCCTGGCTTTTTGCATTCGTAACATGTCAAGGGTTTTTTTTTCTTTATCTTTATCTTTATCCCTTTCTTTTTCTTTTTCTCCTTCCATTTTGATTCTAGATTTTCTTTTATGGAAGGGTCTCCTTTTTGCATAAACTTTCTAAATTTCTTTGCAAGAAGAGTTGTTTCATCATCTTCTTCTTCATCCTCGCTGCTTCTCTTATCATTTTCTGCAGCCTTGAGTGCTATAGTTCTCTTCTTCTTGACTTCTTCCTCTTGATGCTGCTTCATTGTCAGCTCATGGGTTAAGGATCCAAGTAGCTCCTCCAAAGGTAGAACATTCAAGTCTTTAGCTTCTTGGATTGCAGTTACTTTTGCTTCCCATGATCTTGGAAGAGATCTAAGAATTTTTCGCACTAATTCAAAATTAGTATAAGTTTTACCAAGACTCTTTAAACCATTAACTATATCAGTGAATCTAGTGTACATGCATGTGATTGATTCAGTTTGTTCCATGCTAAACAATTCATATTTATGCACTAGAATATTAATTTTGGATTCTTTTACTTGATTGTACCCTTATGGGTAACTTCTAATCTATCCCATATTTCTTTGGCTGAAATACAAGTAGAAATTCTGTTGAATTCATTTGCGTCCAAAGAACAATATAAGACATTCATGGCTTTGGCATTAAGCTGAGCCATTTTCCTATCGTTCTCATTCCAATCCCTTTCGGGCTTAGGAACGATTGAACCATCTACAATGTGTGTGGGTGTGCTAGTTCCATTTGTAATGACACTCCATAATTCATAATCTAAAGCTTGAATGAATATCCTCATTCTTGCTTTCCAATATGAATAATTAGAGCCATTAAACAAAGGTGGCCTATTAGTGGATTGACCTTCAACAAAGAATGATCCAGCTTAAGCTGCCATTTGGATCTTTAACTCTTGATTGTTAGATCAAATAGAAATGAGCACAGGCTCTGATACCAATTGTTGTCCCAGATGGCAACCCAAGAGGGGGGTGAATTGGGTTCTTTAAAAATTTAATACTTTGAAAACAATTTGCTTGATGTGAAAGTGCACAAGTGAAGTGAAGTAGTGAATAATAAGCACAATATAATGAGATAAAGAGAGACAAAAGCACGACAAACACACAAAGATTTATAGTGGTTCGGTGTTAGCCACACCTACGTCCACTCTCAAGCAACTCTTGGGTCCACACTATAATCCCCTTATTACAGTTGAGTTGTTTACAAGCTCACAACTCTAACTTATTGTTTTACACGGGGTCACAATGAACCCAGTCGGTTTTCACAGGTTCACCAGTACAAAACCTTAATCCAAGCTAAACTTAGCTTGTCCCTGAGGTAAACTACCTCAACTAATTTAATCCCCCGATTGAATTAGACAACAACAAATCAATTTAATGTTTACAACAATGTAAAGCTCCTTAAATTGAGCAAATATGCAATATAAATAAACAAGGATAAGAAAAGCCTGATTGAAGCGATTTTGAATTAAGCTTTTCTTCTTTTCCTCTTCTCTTTTGAATGGTTGAATCAAGCTTCAGCTCTGATTCTTGACAGAAATTTGATGAAGAGAACATTGAGGAACTAGGGCTTTTGCTCTTCTTCTTTTCTCCTTTGAAAATCCTCTGATTTTGATCTTTGAAGGCTTTGGATTTCTCTTGTATCTCTCCTCAGATGATAGGCGTGGACTCAGAGATTTCTCTTTGAAATATCTCTCTTTTTCATTCTTATTTCATCATTATTTTGAACGGATGAATCCCCCTTTATATAGAATCTCTAATCCGAGATTAGGTGAGAAATAGCTGTTGGAAATGTACTTAGATTGATTCTCCACATAAGAAAATGTATTCATTGAAGAGTAGGTGAAAAATATATCCGTTGGAGCTGATATGGCACTTTTGAAAAACGTCCTCTGACAGGTTGGAGTCGGCTCCAACTTTCCATGTGTTGGCTCCAAATCGGGTTTCCAAAAATAGCAAAAAATAATTTGACGTGGAGTCGGCTCTGACTTTACAAAGTGTCGACTCACCGCTATCTGGAGTTGGCTCCTGATTCTGAGGTGTCGTCTCCAAGAATTGCTCCAAAAAATATAGTTTTTGTAACTCAGGTTAGAGTCGGCTCCGGCTTTTGAAGCAGAAAACAGTTTCTCTATATCTTATGTTAGAGTCAACTCCAGCTTCTGAAGTAGAAAATAGTTTCTCTGTATCTCATGTTGGAATCAGCTTCTACTACTAGGGTGTCGGCTCCGAACCGTGCCAAAAATCCTGAACTATTCCGATACGCTCTAGAGTCGGCTCCAATGAGTCTGGGTGTCGGCTCCAACTACTGAACTTTGTTATACTCCATTAAAATTTAATTCAAAACTAATTTCTATATACCTTTTGGATAATTAATCGATCTTAATTCCTGAAACACTTTATCAATTTTATCAGAAACATAATGAATATACTCATGGCTTCTGTTAATCATCAAAATCAATAATTGGATAAATAATTTCTCAATAATTTCTCCAACAATATCTCTCAATGTTCCCTTGTGAGTTTTTCTTTATTTTAAAGACCCATTTACATCCAATTGCTTTTACACCATCAGGCAACTCAACAAGATTTCATACTCGATTAGATGCCATAGATTCCATTTCATCCTTCATGCCATTGTATAAGTTTGATTTCTTAGAACTCATGGCTTGTAAAAATATTTCAAGATCATTTTCGGCTTCAATGTTATAGTCAGATTCTTGTAGATACACAATAAATCACTAGGAATTACTGATTTCTTTATTCTAGTTGATCTTCTTAATGTTGTGTCAATGACCTTATGAGGAGTATCTTGCATAATTGAATGTTGTTGAACAACAAGATCTTTTAGATTATCATAGCAGCTTATGGAATCTTAATGACTAGTTGTTGAGCACTTATTCGAGCTTGAGGAGTGCTATGAATGACAACCAATCCCTCACTTGAAGTAGAAGCTGGAATATCTGAATGATCTTTCTTAGAAGAAGCCAAATACGGAGATTGATCACTCTCACTGATCAAGTCATTCTTAAGAAATTTTGCATTTCTTGATTCCATAATCCTGGTGCTATGAGATGGATAACAAAATTTATAACCCTTGGACTTCCCAGCATATCCAATAAAATATGCTGAAACTTCCTGTGCACGAGGGGACTAGCCTCTGGCAGGTCAATCCCCAGACGATGCCCCCCCAGCGTGGCTAGCAAAACTTCCTGCGCGCGCGTCATCACCATCTTGAATAATCAGGGAAGGAGAATCTGCAGCTGATCGGCTCGAAGCTTTTTGTTGGCCCAGATGGCAACCCAAGGAGGGGGGGTGAATTGGGTTCTTAAAAATTTTAACACTTTAAAACTAAGTGCTTTGATATGAAAGTGCTTGAGTGCAATGTATAGATAAATGCTAGGCACAAATAAATGAGATAGAGAGAGAGAGATAAAGCATGGCAAACACAAAGATTTTATAGTGGTTCGGTGTATCCAACGCCTATGTCCACTCCCAAGCAGCACTTGGGTCCACACTATAATCCACTTGATTACAGTCGAGTTATTTTACAAGCTCACAACCCAAACTTGTTGTTTTTCCGGGGTCACAACGAACCCAGTTGGTTTTTCGGGCTCACCAGCATAAAACCCAACCACAAGCTATCCTTAGCTTGTCCAAGGTACACTACCTCCATTAATTCAATCCCCTGATTGAATTAGCAAACAACAATAAAAATAGAGTTTTGAATACAAAACAGCTCCTCAAATGAGCAAATATGCAATTAAATAAACAAAGGTAAGAAAAGCCTGTTTAAAACGATTTGGATGTGTGCTTTTCTTCTTTTCTTCTTCTCCTTTGAAAGATTGAATCAGGCCTCAGCTCAGATTCTTCACAAAAATCGCGGTGGAGAAGTTGGAGAAAAACAGGGGTTTTGCTTTTTCCTTTTTACTTGGGAAATCCTTGATTCTGAACTTTGAGTGCTTTGGATTTCTCTTTGAACTCTTTAGGATTGATGGATTTGAGCTCTGAGTCTTTCCTCTTGATTTCCCTCTCTTTTTCACTAAGTATTTTTCTCGATTTTTCTTTTTTTTTTCAAGCGGACGGTTCTCCCTTTTTATAGATCTCTTAATCCAAGTTTAGGTGAGAAAAATAGCTGTTACAGAGTAGTTGGATTGCTTCTGCACAGAAAAATAGCTGTTAGAGATTAGGTGAAAAAAATATTACCGTTGGAGTCCATTCTGACATTTGAAAATCCGTTCCTAACAGGTTGGAGTCGGCTCCAACTTTGTAGGTGTCGGCTCCAACTCGAGGTGTCCAAAAATAGCAAATAAAAAGTTGTTGATGAGTCGGCTCTGAAAAGGTAGTGTGTCGGCTTGGCGCTTTCGGGAGTTGGCTCCAGATTTCAAAGGTGTCAACTTTAACTATGTCCAAAAAATATGCTCTATGTACTCAGGTTAGAGTCGGCTCCAGAAACTCAGGTGTCGGCTCCGTAACTTTTAGGTGTCGGCTCCCGAAATCCAGGTGTCGACTCCAGAAACTGACACAGAAAATACTTCTCTGTATCTTAGGTTGGAGTCGGCTCCGAAACTCTAGGTGTCGACTCCAGACCGTGCCGAAATTCTAGAAAAGTTCTAATATGCCCTGGGGTCGGCTCCGGACAATTGAGGTGTCGACTCTAAGTTCTGAACTTAAATAATTTCCATTAAAATTCGATTCAAAACTTATTTCCTTATACCTTTTGACTGATTAAATATTCTCAATGCCTGAAACACTTCTTAAATTTATCAGAAACATAATGAATATACTCATGTCTTTTGTTAATCATTAAAATCAATAATTGGGTCAATAATCTCTCCCTTTTTGATGATGATAAAAACATTGAGTATATGCATGATTAATTAATAAAATTTTTAAAGAAGATAAGTTCTCATAGTTAAGCTCCCCCTATGATACTTAACATCTTCTTTCCTTATCATTTAAACTCCATGCATATCAAATTAAGCTCATTTCATTTAAAGTTTGATACCAATTAAACTTATTTCATTGAAACTTCTTGATACCAATTTCTTAATGAAATTCATTCAATGTATATATATAATTATCTTCTTTCTCCTTTGTACATTTAATTGTAACTTTTATGCATATACAAATATCATTTACTTCTCCCCCTTTTTTGTAATCAACAAAAAGGTTAAGAAGTTACAAGTAGTATAGATCAATGCATTAAACATAAGTGAATCAAAACTCAATTCAAGTCATTCTATATCAAAGTTCCAGGATAGCAAATATGATATTCATTACATCATAAATACTTTCAACTATATCAAAATATTGCTTTCATTACATCATTGAACAAAAAGTTACTTCAACTACATTAAAACATCAAAACATATTAAACTAAACATCAACTTTTAATAACATCAAAAGAAAGAAAGAAAACTTCATTACAACAAGATCAAAATATAGTATTTAATGATTTCTAAGAAGTCTTTGCAAATCTTCCATAATTTTTTTCATTCCTTCAGTTTGAGTTCTGACAAATTCCTTCAGTCTTCTATCAACGAATGTAGATGCAGTAATAATTTTCTCTTGAAGCTCTGCATTGCATCTAGAATAATTCTTAGAATCTCCTCCAATCTCTTTGAGTTCCTCAAATATGTGCATGAGATCAGTCTTCAAAGATTCTGACGAAGATCCAAGAGTGGACTCAATCTTACTCACCCTATCATCCAAGGAATAGAGAGTCTCTCTCAAGTTCATAAATCCGCTATCTAACTCAGTCTTCATCTCTTCTTTATGATTCAAAGTAATGATTTCAATTGCTCCATCTGAGTGTCAGAAAAACTGGTAGAAGCTTGAACAAATGAACTTGTAGAGGTGCAGGAGCTGCTGAAGGTGTTGGGCTACTAGGTCCTGGCGAAATATGTCTCACTGAAGGTCCAGGTGCTGTAGCTCTAACATCAGTAGCTCTTTCATCCAAGAGACATTTTCTTTCCCAAATTCCACCTTTCTTCACAAATCTCATTCTATGCACAGTTGCTAAACTATAATAATTTGTGTGCCTTAAATTTTTCTTGGGTTCATTTTTAGAAATAACAACACCCTGGCTTTGGAATACTAAAGTCAATATCATACCATAAGGTAAAGTGGATCTTCTCTTATTCCTAACTTCAGCCATATACCAAACCATCATACTAGCCAAATTAATTTGTTGTCTAGTCAAAACACTGTTCATTATAACAATGTCTCGCTCTGAGACATACTCAAACCTCCCAGTCTTGGGAAATAAATCCAACCACATATATTATGAAGTAATCTTAACTCAAGAGGCAATTGGTTTGCCCTAATTTCTTCAAACTCAGTGATTTCCCTTCCTAGCATCCTTGATAAAGCATTTGACCTTTCAGTATGAATGCTTCCAGCAAGTCCAGTAACAGGAATCCCTAAAAGATTTTCTAGAATTTCTGAGGTTATATGAATCATTTTCCCTCTCACAGAACTAACTATTCCTCCATCTCCTCTAGACAGATTGAAATAAAATTCCTTGACTAAGGCCGGATAAGTGGGTAAATCAAGGGAACACACCTTATCCCAACCTAGTTCTTTTAACTGCCGCCCAATAGTGAAACCTTCTTCCTCAAAGAAATAAAAGTCTACCTTTCTGCCCATTGTGATTACTCGGTCGGCTAAGGTATCGATTTGAGGTGAGGAGGGGCTTGGAACAGCGCTCGGTGTGGATGACGAAGAGGACGAAGAGCTCGGTGAAGGCTGCCTTGTCAGACGCCTCACTATCCGTTTCCTGGTCGTCACCACTCTACTAAACACGGATATTTATCAACCTCTTTCTTTAGATTAAGGTTCTCATTTGAAACCAATTCCTTTTCTTTTACAACATCTTCTTTTTCAGATTTTAAGTCTTTAATTTCTAGAGCTAATTTACTTTTCTCTTTAAGCAGATTTGCATTTTTAGTTTTTAAAGATTTGCTTTTTTTTTTAAAACTTTGAAATCAGCAACTAATTTATTAAATGCATCAAATAATTCTTCAAATGTAAAGTCTTGAGTTTTAGTACTTACCTCATCTTCTTTTGCCATGAAGCAAATGTTTGTAACTTCCTTTTGTTCTTCCTCGGAAGAGGATTCTTCACTGTCGCTCCATGTTGCAACATAAGCCTTCTTCTTTTGTAAGCTTTCTTTAATTGAGGACAGTCATATCTGAAGTGCCCCGGTTTCTTACATTCATAACATATGAGGGGTTCTTTTTCCTTGTCCTTGTCCTTCTCTTTTTCTTTTTTTCCTTCCATTTTTGTTTCAAACTTTCTCCTATGCAAGGGTCTCCTTCTTTGCATAAATTTCTTAAATTTCTTAGCTAGGAGAGCAGTCTCATCATCATCATCTTCATCCTCACTGCTGCTTTCCTCAATTTCTGCAGCCTTAAGAGCAATAATTCTCTTCTTCTTGACGTCTTCCTCTATATGTTGCTTCATTGTTAATTCATGGGTCATCAAGGATCCAGGTAGCTCATTCAAAGGTAAGGTATTGAGGTCCTTGGCTTCTTGGATTGCAGTCACCTTTGCTTCCCATGACCTTGGAAGAGACCTAAGAATTTTACGTACCAAATCAGAATTAGCATAGGTCTTACCAAGACTTTTTAGACCATTCACAATATCTGTAAATCTAGTGTCCATGCATGTGATAGTTTCATTTTGTTCCATGCTAAACAATTCAATTTGTGCACTAGAATATTAATTTTGATTCTTTTACTTGATTAGTACCCTCATGGGTAACTTCTAATCTGTCCTAGATTTTTTTTGCGGAAAAACATGTAGAAATTCTATTAAATTTATTAGCATCTAAAGCACAATATAAAATATTTATGGCTTTTGCATTAAGCTGAGCTATTTTCCTATCGTTCTCATTCCAATTCCTTTCGGGTTTAGGAACTATTGAACCATCTACTAAGTGTGTGGGTGTGCTTGGTCCATTAATGATTACACTCCATATTTCATAATCTAAAGCTTGAATAAAAATTCTCATTCTACCTTTCCAATATCCATAATTTGTTCCATTAAATAAAGGATGTCTATTTATGGATTGACCTTCAGCAAATGAAGATCCAGCTTGAGCTGTCATTTGGATCTTTGACTCTTGATCGTTGGATCAAGTTGAAAATGAGCACTAGCTCTGATACCAATTGTTAGCCCAGATGGCAACCCAAGAGGGGGGGGTGAATTGGGTTCTTAAAAATTTAACACTTTAAAACTAAGAGCTTTGATATGAAAGTGCTTGAGTGCAATGTATAGATAAATGCTAGGCACAAATAAATGAGATAGGGAGAGAGACAAAGCACGGCAAACACAAAGATTTTATAGTGGTTCGGTGTATCCAACACCTACGTCCACTCCCAAGCAGTACTTGGGTCCACACTATAATCCACTTGATTACAGTCGAGTTATTTTACAAGCTCACAACCTAAACTTATTGTTTTCCTGGGTCACAACGAACCCAGCTGGTTTTTTCGGGCTCACTAGCACAAAACCCAATCACAAGCTATCCTTAGCTTATCCGAGGTACACTACCTCCATTAATTTAATCCTTTGATTGAATTAGCAAACAACAATAAAAATAGAGTTTTGAATAAAAAATAGCTTTTTAAATGAGCAAATATGCAATTAAATAAACAAAGGTAAAAAAGCCAGTTTGAAGCGATTTGGATGTGTGCTTTTCTTCTTTTCTTCTTCTCCTTTGAAAGATTGAATCAGGCCTCAGCTCAGATTCTTCACAAAAATCATGGTGGAGAAGTTGGAGAAAAACAGGGCTTTTGCTTTCTTCCTTTTACTTGGGAAATCCTTGATTCTAAACTTTGAGTGCTTTGGATTTCTCTTTGAACTCTCTAGGATTGATGGATTTGAGCTCTGAGTCTTTCCTCTTGATTTCCCTCTCTTTTTCACTAAGTATTTTTCTCGATTTTTTTTTTCAAGCGGACGGTTCTCCTTTTTTATAGATCTCTTAATCCAAGTTTAGGTGAGAAAAATAGCCGTTACAGAGTAGTTGGATTGCTTCTGCACTCACAGAAAAATAGCCGTTAGAGATTAGGTGAAAAAAATATTACCGTTGGAGTCCATTCTAACATTTGAAAATCCGTTCCTGACAGGTTGGAGTCGGCTCCAACTTTGCAGGTGTCGGCTCCAACTCGGGGTGTCCAAAAATAAAAAATAAAAGTTGTTGAGGAGTCGGCTCAAAAATGTAGTGTGTCGGCTCGGCGCTTTCGAGAGTCGGCTCCAGATTTCAAAGGTGTTGACTCTAACTATGTCCAAAAAACATGCTCTCTGTACTCAGGTTAGAGTCGGCTCCGCAACTTTCAGGTAT
Source organism: Calamus simplicifolius (assembly GCA_900491605.1). NCBI lineage: Eukaryota > Viridiplantae > Streptophyta > Magnoliopsida > Arecales > Arecaceae > Calamus > Calamus simplicifolius. The sequence continues at coordinate 1,606,849 of UESW01003837.1, read as the reverse complement.
TGGCTCCGCAACTTTCAGGTGTCGGCTTCCAAACTCCAGGTGTCGGTTCCGAAAATTGACGCAGAAAATACTTCTCTGTATCTCAGGTTGGAGTCGGCTCCGAAACTCTAGGTGTTGACTCCGAGCCGTGCCGAAATTCTAGAAAAGTTCTGATATGCCCCGGGGTCGGCTTTGGACAGTTGAGGTGTCGACTCTAAGTTCTGAACTTAAATAATTTCCATTAAAATTTGATTCAAAACTTATTTCCTTATACCTTTTGACTGATTAAACATTCTCAATGCCTGAAACACTTCTTAAATTTATCAGAAACATAATAAATATACTCATGTCTTTTATTAATCATCAAAATCAATAATTGGGTCAACACTTTTTCTCTCGTATGCCCCCCTTCCTGGCACACTAATCTGTTGACGCCAAGTCATCTTCCTCCAACATCGGGAAATGGAGATCCTTCCCGCCGAAGAGCTTCTGCAAGAAAGTTCCCGAAAACTGGCTGCACTAGTGGGGACCCTCCAACGCTCAAGTAAGCGACTTGGGAACATCAAAGAAAACCCTAGCAGAAAGATAGTTAGAGAGTTTTTTTTGAGTTCAGATCCCTTTCCTCATTGTGAGTGTGGGCTTTTATACCTGTTCGAGGGTCCCTTTTCTCGCTTCGAGAAGGTGATCGATTTCGAGATGTCGTTGTCCAGTAGCGGACGAATGGCCAGGCCGACCGGGATAGGTCGCAACCGATACTAAGCATGTCAGAGGTGTCTTGCTCCGCCAGCTGCCTGCCAGGTGCGGCGCCATCGGTGGCAGGTGAGCCCAATTGTGTCAGGTATGCGCTATTACGGGTTGTGGCCACGCGTTGTGCAGACGAGTAGTGGGCCATATGGCCGCCACAAACGGTTGGTGGGCCATGTGGATATTTCAGGTGGCTCGAGATGATGGGACATGAGGTCCGAAGCCGAAGGGACCCCAGGCCCGAGGCCGAGGGGACCCCATATCCAAGGTCGAGGGGACGCCGGGTCCGAGGCTGAGGGGATGCCGGTCTGAGGCCGAAGGGACATTAGATCCGAAGGGACCTCGGAGGCCATGAGAGCCTTAGAGGCCAAAGGAACCTCGGAGGTCAAGAGGGCCTCAGCGGCCGAGGGGGCTTCGGAGGCCGAAGCCGAAGAGGATCCCGAAGGCTGAGGCGGGGGTTCCATCAGTTGCTTTCTTCGTTAATTCTAATGATACTTGATCAGCCACATCAGTATCAAAGAATGATACAGCGAGATTTTATTTTTATAAAATATTTAACCAGATTTTGGGGCCATGATTATCTTATAAATTTAATATTTGAGTGCAAGATAAATTAGGCTCTTGGCCGCAAGTAGGCTTGCATGTGCTGAGTCCAAAATCTCTATGAAAATAAACAAATTGCAGCAAAGCAAGTTGCACCAGGAACAGGGGTGAGGCAATTCTAAGCTTGCGAAGTGGTGAGCAAAAATTTGCGCAAATTATTGAAACAAGCCAAAAAAAAACACCAAGCGAGAGGAGGCAAGTCTTTGTACCAAATCCCAAGTCGATGTCACATTCCGGAATCAAGAAATAATCATAAGCGGCTGCACTCTCCACCGCTCTATTTTTTTTTCCTTTCTCTCTCTCATTTTTTTAATAATTATCCGTACCTCTCCTCCTTTCGAGAAGAAAGAGACTCCATCCCAATCCTCGCTTGAATTATTGCAGCTGACCATTTCCAGCCCGCAATTTGGGATGAAGGTCCCCATCTGGTATGAGAATGAGGATATTTTTACTAATAAAAAAAAAATAAGCATGAAGATTATTTTTATCTCTAATATGAGAAATAATATATATATTAATACATACCAATCTATCTTTGCTTTATTTTTTTAATTATTATAATATTTTTACATATTTTTATATATATTTAAAGTACTATATATATGTATTAATGTTTTTCTTAATCTTAATTTTTTTCATCGTCTTTTTTTTAGTTATATTATTAATTTTATAATTTTTATTTAAAACCTATATGTATGATTAAGGACAGAGACAAAAGGCCTCAAGTGGAAAGAAAATTTTATTATTTTTAAAAAATAAAAATATATTTTTTATTAAAATAGAGATGATTAGATTGTATCAACTATCATCATTTATATAGCTTATAATGGGAAAAGTATTTGTGCACCGCACGTAGTATAAATTGTGCGCATTATTCACAGTGATTGACCACACATATATATCAAGAATAATTTTACCCTTTAACACAGCATCTATGCGCATATCACATATGATGTAAAATGACTTTTTCATTCACACTATATCAATTGTTCGACCTTAGGCTGTTTGAGGCTAGGATAGGCTAAATTAAGCTGGACTCATCAGTCTGAAAAAGTCTTGCTACATCGGATGCAGTGCAGCACCGTGCTCGAGATTGACACGCAGGTCAAAAGTTAAATAATATTTATGTTCTTAATACGTATCACACGTCAATCATCAAACATAATATGTACGATCTACACCGTATTCGATGCACAAAAGACTTTTGCCATCACTCTTCCCTGGCATTGAAACATTCAACCCACGTTGAATTAGGCTTGGATCCAACTCCGTCCATCAATAACCCCACACGGACCATGCTTGTTCCACGTCTCTAGGCAAGGTTTAGCGGAGTGTCTACTGACTTTTAACTTAATTTAATTCTGGATCCAAGTTTGCACCGCATAAGAATGGATGGGAAAGGCTTGCCTAATGACTAGCTTATAAGTCAATCATTTGTGATTAATTACAACTTGACACGCGTAGTGCTCTTCAAAACGTAACTGGTACGATGTTTCATTTAGTAAAGGCCCAGCCCCATGTAATCCTCGTGCCAATCAAATTAAAAAGGAGTTGGCTTGAGGGTTACTAAAGGAGCGGATTTGTATTCCATAGCTTTTGTAACATGAAAAGTGAACGCTAGACAAATACATGAAGCCAGTAGCATGACTTCATATCTCAATTTGGAGCACTTTGAAAGCTTGGTCATGCCAACACTCCTCTCTTTATTAATTTCCCACCACGTTCTTTGCTTAGAAGCGTCCTCGCCCCACTGTCTCTTCCTTCTCACCCAAACCAAAGCGACACCCCTACCGAACCTGGCGGACCCCTTAACCATACCGATTAGTTTCCCACCACTCGAGTCAGAGCATTTACGCATCATAGACCGTTGGGTTCTAATCAAATTGCCCTGATTGATAGGCCCGTAAGTTTGTGTGGGTCCCAGGATTCCCTTTTGAGGAAGGGGCGGGCGTCGGCTGGCCAACGCAGTCCATTCCACGCGTCGTTTTTTTCTTCATCCCACAAACTGGTTGCTTCCCGGCACCAACCGGTTACTCCAGACAATGGCCGGTGACTGGTCCGGCCGAGGCGGGAACTGTCACCGGCTATTGCCTGTATACTCACACTGGACTTGCTTGACTTGCTGGGGCCGCGGTCGGACCTACGTCAGCAACGACTCGAGCCTGGCGACTTGACCTGGTAAACACGGTTAGGCCTCTCCACAACGTTGCCCACCGTTGTCCTTCTATTTAAAATATTGCCATGGCTTATGATATGTATAATTGTTTTTAAGATTGGTTCACAGGCATTTTGTTATCATAAATAAATTTATCCAAGCCAAATGCTTTAAATACGGTGCTACTTGTCCCCCAAAACAAAGGCAATGAGAAAATACCCTCAAGCTTATACACTAGATAAATAATTTTAATACTTCTCAATCAGTGTATTTATATTATTACATGATTAAAAATAAAAATAAAATAACCAAGCGAGCAAATCCTTTCAAATACATTCAATTCATTTATACACTTTATTTGTTTTAATATTTTTTAACATTATATATATATATACACACATATATACATACATACATACATATACATACATACATACATATATATATATATATATATATATATATATATATATATATATATATATATGTGTGTGTGTGTGTACTCAACTAAATTTATTTAAACTTTTATTTTAACTATATATGATCGATTATATGAATCCATTTTAAAAGATCTCGTAGAGTTTACGATGGCTATATAAGGCAATCCTGCTTCTTTATTCGGCCTTGGAATCAATCTCGAAGAAGTTAAGTAAAATCTCCTTCATAAATTGTAGTTATGACTTTGATTTAAATAAATAAATAAATTTATTTATTTATTTATTTATTTAAACCAAGGTCATAACTGCAATTCATGAACGAGATCTTTACTTTTTTCGAACCTCCAAAATATCCTACCTCGGTCCATCGATCATCCTCCCTTCATTAAAGAAGGAGGCTGGTTCACAGACTTTACACAAACATAGCGCCCATACATCCATCTCTATCTCTCTATCTCTCTCTTTCTCTGTTTCTATCCATGGCTAGGCTTCTTCCAGTGCAGCTCCCCCCCATCCCAACCCTCACATCCACCTCCAACTCCACAACCCTCCTCCTCATCCTCGCCGCCATCGCCGCCATCGCCGCCATGGTTTACTCCTTTGCACCACCCACAAACACTTCAAGATGTCAAATGAGCAGAAGAAGTACAGGGCCTCGGCCCCTCTCTTTAGGGAGGACCGAAAGCTTCTCTCCAACTTGGGCAGCATCAGCAGCAAGGCCATGGAGGTGGCCAGGATGATATCATGGAGGAAAACCGACGAAGTCGAGGAGGAGGAGGAGGCCGTGTGGAAGAAGTCCATCATCATGGGAGAGAAGTGCCGGCCACTTAGCTTCTCCGGCCAGATCTTATATGATTCAGAGGGGAATCAGCTGCCGAAGTTGCCTGCGGGGACTGCGCGAGGAGGCGGCGGTCAAGGAATGGATCATGTCGGAAAGGCTTGATGATGAGATAGGTTTAGCGAGTGATCTTTTGGTTTTGGTATCATGGGGTGGATGGATCGAGGAGATCAGTTTAGATGATCGAGTGAGAGCTTCTCTCCATCCGAATCTAAACAACAGTTTTAATCTTTCCTTGGTTTTTGTATGTGAAAATTGCAAGAGATTTGGTGTTCTGATTTTTTGTGGATGAGCGCGAATCTAGTAGTAGGAACAAGGTATATATCTGAAATATTTTTTCTTGTTTTTGGGCTAGCATCTAGTATATAGGAACGGATTTACCCCCATGCAAGCAGCTGTCTCACAGCATAGCAAAATCCACAAATACCCCACTCTTAAAATTAAAATTGGTCTGCAGTTATTTGCCATGTTTCTGAAAATATAACTCAAAATCAAGGCAGATGAAGGAGGAGCAAGTTTAGAAAAAAAAGAAATTGTATGCTTACTTATGGTGTTCTCTTGGTATGGATGTAAGCAAGTTTAGTATTCTTTTTCTTTTTTTTTACTTATATATGGTGTTCTCCTGGTATGGATATAAAATAATATTTTTGACCAACGCCCATCCTCTCTCTCTCTCTCTCTCTCTCTCTCTCTCCCTGTTGTAAAATGAGACTTGCCCAATAATCACACCATTTTGCTAGCTTAGCACTCTAGGTTCTTATTTTTGACTCTTGGGTGTATAATTTTATAAGTTGAAATCTAAATAATTACATTGTGGATATATCTTCATATAATTTCCTTCTTAAAGGTTCATTGGTGTGATCAATGAAAGGTTCTTTCTTTCCCCCTTGCCATCGGTTAATATATGCTTTGAAAATATTATATTTGTTGGGGGGTAAAATTGTCATGCGTCATTAATCGTGCACGCGGCTAAGGTCAGCCCTGAATCCCGTTCGATTGAGCGACGCCCGCCAAGGATAGGTCAATGAATTGAGATGCTCCAGCCTCTCACCAAACCAAGGGTCCTCGAGGTGCCGACCTATCCCATCTCTCGGCTCCAGCCGAGCTATCGGTCTTCGTCTGTCAGCTCCTCCAGCCGACCTATCCCGTCTCTCGGTCCCAGCCGAGCTATCGACCTTCGTCTGTCGGCTCCTCCAGCCGACCTATCCCGTCTCTCGGCTCCAGCCGAGCTATCGGTCTTCGTCTGTCGGCTCCTCCAGCCAACCTACCTCGTCTCTCGGCCCCAGCCAAGCTATCGACCTCCGTCTGTCGGCTCCTCCAGCCGACCTATCCCGTCTCTCGGCCTCAGCAGAGCTATCGGTCTTCGTCTGTCGGCTCCTCCAGCTGACCTATCCCGTCTCTTGGCCCCAGCCGAGCTATCGACCTTCGTCTCTCGGTTCTTCTAACCGACCTATCTCCCTTCTTGGCCCTGATTGCCAGGCTGCTGTTTTAGCTCAGCTCAGTCCGAGCGACACTACCCCTCCGCAGAATTCGATGCGGGAAAGCCCAAACTCCTGAGATCCTAAGCGAAAATCATATCAGAAAGTGGCCTAAGGGAGCCTAACACCTTGGGACCTACGCCCCCGTCATATCCCTAGGCAGCAACAAGCTCTCCCAGCCGTTGATCCACTAACTAACTGGATACGGATCCTACCAGACCCGTAATAGACTGGATTCGAATCCCAACGGCCTTCGGACCCACGACGCTCCTCCCTAACGATCAGGTGATCCTCTATAATACTGCAGTTCCAGACCCCTGAGGTACGCGCGCATTATCAGACACTATTTCCCTTCTTTTCTCTCTGCGCACTTGCTCACTCTACCGCTCTTAGCCCTCTATTCCGCCATTGCTGCTCTGCCCAGAGCTCTCTGGAGGAACTCTCCGGCGAGAGCCTTCTCCTCTCATCTTGTTGCTCCCTTACTGACTTGAGCGTCGAAGGGTCTTCCACGGAGGGCCACCCCCAGCGCCTCCCGCGTGTAGGCTTTCTTGCAAGTCCGCCCAAGAGGGAGCTCGATCAGGAGATCGAACGCGCCCGAGTCGGAGAGCGGATTCCGGCGACAACAATATTATTAGCAAAATGCTCATCTATGCACAGAAATAGTAAGTTCAGTGCTTCAATGATGGAGCTAATTTATAAAAGAAATTTAATTATGGATTACACCTTTGATCAAATAAAATAAGATGTGACATGCTCAATGTATGTCAAAAAAATCATCTTACACTCCACCAATATTATTTTTTTGCATACATATCGCAACTACTAATGTATCTCTATCAAAAGAAAAGGCTAATACAAAAGTAAAATCCAAGATGGTTATCATCATGGATGGAAATGCTTACTTAACAATGGTAACAGCATTATATAAGTTTAAACTAATGGAACACAACTTTCTTGATATTTTGCTCATCAATATAATTTATTACGTATAATGTATAAAGAGAAATATTTTTTAAAATATATATAATAATTGCAACTATTAATAATTATGGTAGAAATGTGTCTCAATGTTTAAAAGGAGTGAAATTTAGACAAGCCATTATTCTCAAAGGACATGCTTACATGATGATAATTGTGATATTTTAATATGCATGCTCATGCAATTATTTTATTAATTTTTTTAAAAAATGTTTGTAGCTAGTTTGGATATCATCCAATCTAGTTCGAATTATTTTCTAATACATCAAAAGAGTATATTCGCTTCATTGAAGGTTTCTCATAGTTAAAACATCGATAACCAATTGATAAAAACTTTAAGATGAATTAAGATCATAATTTATTTGGATTAAGATGAAGCATAAAAGAAACGATTATATTTTAAAAATATTTAGTTGATGCACTACTATTAAAGTATCAAAATCTGGATTCATGGCAATCATATTTTTAACAATGATATGAGATTTGTAACTAAAAAATAATATCTAACAAAGTAAAAAAAAAAAAAAAAGCAGCTCTATAAAAAATGTCCATAGATAAAATTGATATCATATTAAGTAATAAACAAAACTTAAATCCCTTTTACCATGTACAACCATGAACCATCACACTAGATAGGTAACATTTTTTTTAAGGAATAGGTACTATATAACCATTAAATGCGACAATTATATGTCTCATTTGTTTAATGAGAAAATCCGATATACCCAATAATCTTGGCAAAGATCTCATCCAAATATAAATCTTGCATTAAATACGTAAATAATATTTCTTTTAATGAATGGATATGCATACCGAAACAATCAATGCACAAATTATTCGGACGGCCATATTCATTAATTATTATTGTAATCTGATGTTAATGCGGTGACGATTCCTACGCCATCCAAAGCTTGCAGATTGGAGCTTTCCTGCAACAATTAGTATAATTTCTCCTTTCCATTTTGACTGCCATCAAAACCTCAGCATCAAAATAAGTAAAGAGATCGAGATGGCATATAAATTAGCCAGCCCGGTCCGAACCGGTCGTCATCTTCCACAGTTCCACTCCCATTTATAGGCACCTCCCGGGGCCACGGCCCAGCAAGCAAACGGCTTCATGGGGACCGGGCTATTCCAGACGGCGACGGAGCTGGTGAGCAGGTGCTCGAGGTACGTCTCGCGTACGGCCGGGAAGCTCCGAAAGCCGCGCCGCGTCCTCTCCCGGCTCTCCACGGCCGCCATCCGTCCGCTCCTCTCCCACTGGACCAGCTCCAAGAAAAGGATCGCCATGGAGGAGGAGGAGGAGGAGGGGGTGTGGCGGAGGTCGATACTCATGGGGGAGAAATGCCAGCCCTTGAATTTCTCCGGTGTGATTTACTACGACGCCGACGGCCGGCCGCTCTCGCAGGTGCCCGCGCCGCGGTCGCTGCTCCGACATCCGCTGCCTTCCTACCCGCATGCGGTCACCAGCGGTTAGCATACCAAGAAGGCTGGTATCTGAACACCTTGTTGGTCTCTCTGTCTCTCTTTCTAGCTTCCGTGCTGTTGTTCTCTGTTTTTATGTTTTCTTAAGTTGTTTTATGTTTCTCTCGCTTCCCCGAATAACTTTTTTTTTTTTTTTTTTTTTTTTTGCCGTGTTACTGATCTTTCCCTTCGATGTATGATGGACTTAGTTTCCACCCAGGGTCCATTTCATCAACTAATTCATGGAAATACAATCCATCATCGTCGCTTGCGTCAACATATATGCAGTAAACTCTCTCAGCATCGACCACTCCCATCGCCACCTTGCTAAAAACGCGGAGGACCAAACAACTAAACCAAAATGTAATAGAAAACAGGGAGGAGGTCCAGGGCGAGCTCAAGCCAAAAAAAAAAAAAACAGAGAGAGAAGAAAAAAAGAATGGCAGAGAGACTATTATATTACTTAAAAGGACCCAAGTCAGAATTCTGTAGGCATTCATAGTTTCGCTTCTAGTCCAACGATAAGAAGATTTTGATCACCCACCTGGCTTTAAACATAACTCGTTTTATGAATGGAAGAAGCTAGGACTAATTTTTCTACTTATAAACTTAATAAAGGATGCAGTATTTAGATGTTTACGATTTGCCACGTTTTGATTCAAGGTTAGTCCAAAAAACTAGAATAATTGGTCGAGCAGCATTTACAAATGGCATTTTCATTATAAATTCAGAAATTAGATTTCATAAGGTTTGGAACCCTGTTGCAAATAGAGTTGGTGGGTCAAAACCCGAGTGGAGAAAACATTCTTCAGTCAACCTAGCCGTAAGCGTATCAGGCTAAGAACAGCCTCTGAGCCCTGTTTGGTAACAGTAACACCCAAGAAAAACATCCATAATCTCTCTCTCTCTCTCTCTCTCTCTCTCTCTAATTTCTCTTCCCACAAAAAATTACAAGGTTTCATATTGGTAACACCCATCATTCATAATGTTTTATCCATAGCCAGCACCAAGGCATACGAAACATAAACAAATTACAAATGGATCTTCTTTTTTATATTCCTCAATTATTCCTAGCCATGAGGCGGCTCAAATAAAGGAATCACTTTCCCTTGTAAGGGGGGTTACAGGAATCACAAGCATCGTTTAAGTTACAAGATCACTCGACACATCTCAATAATGGAGGGATGAAATCCAAAAAAAAAAAAAAATTGCATTCCTGAGTCAGTGAATGCCAAAATTCAGATGGAACTCCAAAGTCGGAGGACAGAGTCCAACCGATATCATATTTTACTTGAAAGGAGAAAACCACGTATATAGTAAAATGTCAAGGATATTACTCTTAATATATTAATCATGCCGATCAAAGATCTTCTCAATCAGTACTGAGAATGCTGCAAAACCTGCACATCCGGCACAGGCAGCCTTCGGACCACCTAGAAAGTGGAGATATATTAGCATGTACGTATAAAGTTCCTGAAGAAATACAGGATGACATCTACTAGACATGTATATAAAGAAGCTGAAGTCATGTCTATTTAAACCATTGGTTGAGGAACGGTACTAAAACCAAATGCATGACATCGGTTTGATTTCTTAACAGCTTCAGAAGCACATATGGAGAACTGTTGCTGTGATATCAGTCAATGGCAATTTCTATCCTTACTGTGAAAACAGAATATTAGGAGAAAAAAGGTAGGAAAAAAACTGAAAACTGCCCCTCTCGCTCCTTAACAGCAAAAAACTTTGCGCAGGGTCAAAAGCATAGCACTTGTAGAACAAAAACTAGCATATCATGAAGTGGAAAGGGTTGCAAAGCAATACCATTGATTTGAATGTACCTATGTCATTGAGCTGCACTGGGGGATGGCAGGATGTCTTGAAGTTAAATACACATGGGTCCCATACCATAAGATTGACCGTGTTTAGCAAGTAAAATTTAATAAAGATGGTAATTTATAGAAATTTCTTGCTATATTAAATGGACACTTCTTGTGAAATTTCTTTATGCAAAAAAAAGTTATAACCCTTATCGTCCCATTGCCTCTCCTGGTTATGATATAAAATCACTCACCAATTTACTGAATTAGCGCGCAGAACCAATGGCACCAAAGAAAGGTTAACAAAAATTCGGTGCCAAGTGCCAAGGTGAGACCAAGTGCCAAGGTGAGACCATGGCACTTTGCAAGCCAGAAAGCACAAAGGATGCCTCAAATTTCATAAGGGTCCTGACCGCCCATGAAAACTAAATATAGTGCATCTCACAAGCAGGCCAATCATAGTTCACCTCACCAAAGTCTATATCTCAAATAATAGATTTATAATAACGAGTCAATTTCTAGAGAAGATAAGAATGGGGTAAAGATAAGTTGCAATACAATAACAACAACAATGATAAGGACAACAACAATAAAATCTTAAACTAGTTGGGGTCAGCTATATGAATCCTTTTTCTTTATTATGCTCGGTTTAGGATTATATTTTCTTTAAGATGCAAATATTTTAAATTTAGAAGTTACACTGCATATAAACAAAATAAGCTTACCCCAACTATTTGAGCTGTCTGAAGGAATCTCATCAATATTAATTCTTTAATTGGGGTAGCATTTCAATTAGAACTTCAAATCCATTTCAAAGCTCCCTCCAGCTTATCTTAAGGCTTTCGGTTAAGTAAAAGAGGGTCCTTCTAAAGAATTGTTGCTTCATCATCCATCTAAGTTGTTTCCCTTTCAACCTTATCCCTCTTGTTTCAGTCCAACAATCTCATGGATTTGCTGGTTTATACTTTATACTCATTTTATAACTTCTCTCCATGCATCAGTCCTAACTTCCACATCTTCATTCCACTCACTTCTTGGGTACATTCCTTTCTTTATAACTGGATATGCTGATCGTGCATCATAGTCAGATTCTTTTCATGGTTGGATAGCAGTGATAAGAAACCAGATGGATGTTCTTACTAACATTGCAGTGACAGTACTTTCTCAATAGAGTGACGTTGTTCATTAATCAGGACATGTTGGTTTGGCATTGGTACATGTCTGTAAAAGTTGGTACACCATTGACTCCAAGTTAGTAGAAAGCCTAAGTTGAAAAAGAGGCACCAGAAACCCTTATGATCAACTCAACTGTCATAGATAACTCTCCTTTGAAAGAACTTTTAAGATCCCAAAATAATACTTCAGATATGTTATCATATGCATTTCAAGTCTGACAGTCTGATTAGCGCAAGGATTAGAATTCTATTCAAGTTTTCACGCTGCTATCTTGTCAGAGATATTGTCTTCATGATTCCCTTAGCCACATTATATGACTATGACTTTGCAGAGTCCTTGTAAACAATAGTTCTCAACTTCTCATTGTATACAAACAAAATCACATGATACAGTAAGATGAATAAAATAGTTATAAAACGTAGAATCGATTCTATCGGAGAATCCTAAATTTCATGCTAAAGCTACATCTGACATGATGGTCATTAAGAATCAGTTCTACATGATGTTTTGCATGTTTGACATATATCAGAAAGCATGCTTGCACCAGAGTACCAAACATGAACCGCATATAAATTAAGGCACCATATGATTACAAATGAAGTGCTTCACACATAAAGGAAAATCAGTTATCATTTTAGTGGCTGTTAGAAAATGAGTAAATGCAGTGGAAATCATGCATTTAATTTTAGAATCCTTGATTAATGTCATTAGATGAGATCTTCAAAATATTCCAAAAGGTTAATTTTGCAGTGAAATAAGATCAGATGGATTGAGATTAAATCACAAATTTTCAGTTCTTATTTGGTGCACTACTACTAGTTATTTTAGAAACTTTCATGGTGACAGTGGGGGACCAATTCTCCATACCTATCGTTGCAAATGAAATGTGATGTGCAAAAGTGAAGTAGATGTTGTGAAAGTTACCCCTCGCAGATATAGCCCCTCCTGTGACACATCCAGCAACGACTGTATTTGTTGTGTCATGCTTTGCTCGAGCCTACAAGAAAGCATAACAATCAAAACAGAAACAAGTCAAATTAATAAAGGACATCATCTTTTCTATCTCTCTCTAAAGTTTTACCTTCTCTACAACACATTCAGCAGCTGAGAAGATCAGGCCCATGACCGCAAATGTCTTTGCAGAGCTGAAACTTCTCCTGCCCATCTGCCTTGCTGTGTATATAAATTGTTGCTTTGCTGTCATTTCCTCCTGCATAAGAGGATTATCCAGAGCCCCAAGGAACAGGCCCATGAATAGACCAAGACCACCTCCTAAAAAGAGTTGAAGACAAAAGTTTATTTATTGAGTCACGAAAACTTATGATACATACTGATACACAAGAGAGAGAAAGGGGCGTTGTTTGTTGGTAGAATTGAGATAGATAAACAAAACCAATCCAAAAATAGTCTTCACTGATAGTAAAAGAGAACAGGATAGCTTGGCTAACCAAAGGCAAAGTCACAAACTCAAAAGCAACATCAGGCCTTCATCACATCTTGAGACAAGATGACTTGTCTAGACTAGTTAAAGTCTTAAGGAATTCTAAAGAATTACTCCATGGTTGCATTAACTTCGACCAACCAATGTGACTTTTGTGACCTACAAACTTATCTTCTAGGTTTGATGGAAGATCATATCTGTCCCAAATTAACCATGAAGTGTAAACTGGCACTACCCTCCGATGCAGGTCAAATATAATGCAGTAATTTATAATTATTTGTCAACTGTTTAGACAAGTTAATTTGAATCAGAAGCTTTGGCTTAGTTTTCTTTTAATTATACCTTGACTCATCATCTCTGTCTCTTATTTCTTCATTTTTTTTTCTCGAATGACATGAGCACTATAGCCCATCAATTATCTTCCCAAAAGTTAAGCTCAAATTCAATTCTTGTCCAGGTTCTTTTCATGTTTGCCTTTTAAGCCAAGAATTAAGTTGCTTTTCCCTACCTCGACCTTCAGGCATCTAAAGAAGTTTCCATCGATGAAATATCAAAAGGCATCTAACATCTCCTTTAAATGCAAGACCATGATTTTACAATAAATGGGGTGTATCAACACCCTCCCTTTCCATCCCCCCACCCTGGGCAGAAGAAGTAGAAGAAGAAGGAGAAAAAAGTTTCTTTTGCTTTTCAGGCATAAGAAGGAATTTGAGCTGCTCGATGAAATCAATAAATTATGGTGGAAGATGATAGTCCTGCTGTAAACATATAAAGGAACTTAGCTCATAATGTGAATGTCAAGGAGATGCAGTGTGGAATTTTACTTAGAATTGCATTATTCACTATACAATATGGCTGCATGTCCAGCAATGTTGGACTAACAAGCCCTGGCAAGGTCCCTTTTGGTTGGCTTATTAATGAAGTCTTAGAAACTCAGTACAACCTTAGTCATCCATCAGTGACATTTAGCTAGATCATCCTATCAAACCAAATATATTTCTTACTTACAGGGCTAATTAGTGTCAAGATCACTGGAAGATATTTCTTTACTTACATCTAATCGAAAAGAATGCATGCAACCTTTATGTTTGTGCCATAAGTTTTGCCTACGGACCCTCTAACCATCTATCCTTTCACCTGTTTTAGGACGGACATTTTCTGATCATTATAAAAGATGATTCCACATTTGTGTTTTATGAAAAAAAAGTCATACAAGTGAACTTAAAGCAAACAGCTTGTAAGCGTACAGTCCCAGCTCAGGGGTAATCATCGAAAGCCAGCAGAGGAACCCGATAAAAAAGGAAACTTGAAAAAAAATGATAAAGAATATGATAGAAAACCAGCATGCAGTCATGCCGAACATCTTCTCATCAGAAGCCAGCATAAAAAACCAAACAGAAAATGGAACCAAGTATTCCAAGCAGGAAATTAGTAAGAAAAGGCACAGTAGAAAGAAAAAGAACTCGAACAAAAATCTCAACTTTTTGCCCTTACAAGCTTCTTTTACGAGTATAAAGATAGTAGAAGAGTAGTCATTGCTCTACTCAAACAACAAAAGTTAAAGAGAGAGAACCATGAATAAAAATCTCATCTTTTTGCAGCGACGGGGTTTCTATATGGGGTTTGGGAGAGAAGAAGGGTACACTATGTTGGAAATAAGATCCGAACCTTTTGGTGGAGATCATCACTATAAAGCCCAAGAATCATTCATGTTTAATCATCAAGAATCCATAATCGATAAATGAAAGCGTACCTGAATCCATATTACTTGATTGCTCTCCAGAGCCCTGCGGTTGGCCTTCCAGATCAACATGTACTCCTAGAGAGCCCTTTAGAATTTTTTCTAGGCTGAATTCAGAGAAGAAGGTCGTACATGCGATCCAAGGACCATAACCGCTATATATAGATAATTTCATCATTATTCTTTTGGTATTTTTATTTTATCTCATCATAAAAATAGAAATAACCCCTTAGGTCTCTACACATTAAAGGGCCACACCTAATCAGATACATTAAAGCCCAAATCACTGAAACCTCTGATCACTTTTAATTGGGCTTAACCTTATTTGACAGTCCGTAACACATAATTATTTCACATATAAGCCCAATGTTGGATTAAAAATCCAACAATCTCCCACTGGGCTATATGTGTAACCTTATAATTATGTTGCAAAAATAACCAAATGAGCTCAATTTTACTGTCATTACTGAAATGTATCTATAACCAATCCGGTCCATCAACCATACCAACATAGGATCAAAGCGGCCTTTGTTATATCTATCATAACTCGACCCATCAATGGTCACGTATGTTGACACAACTGAATGACATGGATCATGATGTGGATGTGTAGCATGGAAATTACATGTAATGTGATCTTAACATGCCTATTTCCAACTGGTCCTTCTTAAACTTGAGTGAGATCAAAACTTTAACATAATTGTACAGAGTGTACTGAACTGAATGAAATACTTTATTTCTGATCAGAAAATATCCAAACACATAAGTGTGTACAAACCAAACATAAAGCATAAAATAGAAGCAATACAAACTCCCACTGAATCTAAGCATCGTCATGCTCTATAACGCCCATGTGAGCAGTATGCTCATGAAAGACCTTGGGCGGCACACCCTTTGTAAGGGGATCTGCAACCATGGAGTTTGTCCCTATATGCTCTATAGAAATCTGACCACTCTGTACTCTTTCCTTTACAACCAGAACTTGATGTCAATATGCTTTGACTTGGTCGAGCTCCTATTGTTGTTGGAATACAATACGGCTGACTTATTGTCACAAAATAACTTTAGCGGTCTTTCAATTCCTTCCAATATGCGCAGCCCAGTGACAAAATTTTTCAGCCATATCCCATGATTGGATGCCTCATAACATGCTATAAATTCTGCTGCCATGGTAGAAGAAGCTATGAGTGTCTGTTTTGCACTTCTCCAAGAAATAGCCCCACCACCTAACAGATATACATAGCCCGAAGTGGATCTTTTACTATCTTGGCATCCCGCAAAGTCGAGTCAGAATACCCAATGATCTCAAAATGATCTGATCTCCTATATGTGAGCATGTAATCTTTTGTTCTTTTCAGATATCTCATAACCCTTTTGGCTGCTTTCCAATGATCCATACCTGGGTTGCTTAAATATCTGCCTAACACTCCAACAATGTACGCAATATCCGACGCGTACAAACTTGAGCATACATTAGACTCCCTACAACCGAAGCATAAGGAATCTTCTGCATCTCTTCAACTTCAAGGTTTCCTTTTGGGCACTGATTAATACTGAATTTATCTCCTTTAGCGACAGGGGTATCACCTGGTTTGCAATTTTGCATGCCAAATCTCTTAAGTACTTTATCGATATAGCTCCTTTGTGATAATCCAAGGATACCCTGAGAACGATCTCGATGTATCTGGATTCCCAATACAAAGGAGGCATCACCAAGATCTTTCATTTGAAAATTGCTTGATAGAAATCTCTTGGTTTCGTGCAACATGCCTATATCATTTGTGGCAAGCAAAATGTCATCCACATACAAAACCAGAAAAATATATTTACTCCCACTGAACTTATGATACACACAATCATCAACTGCATTCACTTCAAAATTAAATGAGAGAATTACTTGATGAAATTTGTGGTACCATTGACGAGAAGCTTGCTTTAACCCATAAATGGATTTTGTCAATTTGCAAACCATTTTCTTTGAGTCTCCTGACACAAAGTTTTCTGGTTGCACCATATAAATTGTCTCATCAATGTCTCCATTGAGAAACGCCGTCTTGACATCCATTTGATGGAGTTCCATATCATACTGTGCAACAAGAGCCATGATTGTCCTAAAAGAGTCCTTCGATGAAACTGGAGAGAAGGTCTCTTTAAAGTCAATCCCTTCCTTTTGAGTATAGCCTTTAGCCACAAGACGAGCTTTATACCTTTCCACATTACCCTTTGAATCCCGTTTGGTCTTAAAAATCCATTTGCAACCAATGGGTTTCACACCTTCTGGTAATGGGACAAGTTCCCAAACTTTATTGTCTTGCATAGACTTATACTCTTCTTTCATTGCTTCAATCCACTTTTCTGAATTGGAACCTTGTATGGCTTGAAGGAAGTTGACAGGATCATCTTCCATCATGCCATTATTTTCCTCATGTTCCTGAAGAAACACTATATAATCATCTGGAATAGCATTCTTCCTTTCTCTAGTGGATCGCCGCAAAGGCACTTGTTCTTGATGCACTTGTTCTTGAGGTTGTTGAGTTTGTACCTCTGAGGGTTGAACAATAATTTCTTGTTGTTCTGGAATTGCAACTTGATCATTATCAAAAGCAATTATAGGAATAGGAACTAGCTGCTCTTCAACAAGAGTAGTAGGTTCCAATTCCTCCTCAAAGACAAAGTCTCTAACTTTATTTCTCCCCCCAAACTCAATATCCTCAAAGAACGTTGCAGTTCCCGTCTCAAAAATTATCCTTGATTTGGGATCATAAAACTTGAAACCCCTGGATCGCTCAGAATACCCAATAAAATAGCTGCTCACTGTCCTGGAGTCCAATTTCTTTTCATATGGCCTATAAGGCCTTGCCTCAGCTGGACATCCCCAAACATGAAAATGCTTTAGACTAGGCTTCCGTCCTATCCAAAGCTCATAAGGTGTTTTGATAGCTGCTTTAGTTGGTACTCTATTCAAAATGTAGGCTGCTGTCTTTAGTGCCTCTCCCCAGAGTGACTCTGGTAAGGTAGAATGACAAATCATACTCCTTACCATATCCTTAAGAGTCCTGTTTCGTCTTTCAGATACACCATTCATGCTAGGTGACCCTGGCATGGTGTATTGTGGGACAATTCCACACTCCTCTAGGTATCTGGCAAATGGTCCTGGACGTTGTTCACCTGATCCGTCATATCTATCGTAATATTCACCACCACGGTCAGATCTGATTCCTTTAATCCTTTTGTTGAGCTGAAGCTCAACTTCAGCTTTAAATGATTTGAACACGTCCAAGACTTAGGACTTTTCATGAATAAGAAATAGGTATGCATATCTTGAATAATCATCTATGAATGATACAAAATACTGTTGACCATTCCAAGAAGGTGTAGGAAATGGTCCACAAATGTCCGTATGTATCAACTCTAAGACTTCCATAGTTCTATATGCACCCAATTTCTTTGTTTTGGTCTGTTTGCCCTTAATGCAATCAACACAGACATTAAAGTCTGTAAAATCAAGAGAATCCAAAATTCCATCTGACACAAGTCGTTCAACTCTATTTCTAGAGATGTGACCTAATCGCTTATGCCATAATTCCTGAATTTTCATTGCAAATTTTACGCTTAGTACCTCTTGATTCCATATTCAGGGTTTCATTATAAGAAGCAACAGTATCAAGCAAATATAGATTGTCATACACCATAAGAGAACCAGTTCCAATAATATTTGAATTTAATGAAAGACTAAACTGACTATTTCCAAATGAACAACAATATCCTAATTTGTCCAAAGCTGAAATAGAAACCAAATTCCGTCTAAAGGACGGTACTACAAAAGTATCTTTCAAATCCAAATAATAACCAGAACTTAATAACAATCTAAAATGCCCAATTGCCTCCACATCTACCGACTTGCCATCTCCCGTATAAATGTGTCTTTCAGCATCAGTTGGCCTTCGGTAGCTTAGGCAACCCTCCATTGAAACACTGATGTTAGTAGTAGCACCAGAATCTAACCACCAAGTGTTTCTAGGTACTAAAGCTATATTTACTTCAGAACAGACCATATTAAGAAATGTACCTTTCTTTTCATGCCATGCATGAAATTTGGAACATTCCTTCTTAATGTGTCCAGACTTATTACCGAAGAAACAATTATCCTGATTTTGTTTCTTTTTGCTGGACCCTTAGCAGCCTTATTCCTTATTTTCTTGCCTTTATCCCTGCCCTTGAAGTTATTATCATTAAGGACCGGCACTGAATTGAGGTTAGCAGAAATAGTAGCAACTTTAGTTGTAAAATAAAAGCAATACATAAATAACATGCTCATATAAATAATTAACACCAAATATCAATAAATTCAAATAATGGTAAATCCCATCTCAAGATACCCAGTGCAACATTAATATCAAGTCTTTGGACAGTAATATTAACTGCTAGTGGTACTCTTGTTGTAATGATCAAACATTAACAATAATGCATGTCAAATAATAAATCTATCTTTGGATCGACTTATTACTCACATGTAAATCCTTATAATCGTTACGTGTTTACCATCACACATATGTGTAGTTCGGCCAAGCATTAACCTTCCTTTGGGCCGATTAATACCCGCATGAAACATACACATACACAACATCCAACATCCTTCATGAACCATCTACACAAGAGAGGTCACTTTGGTGATATCTTGTTTCAATTAGTTCAATTTCAAACGATGGACAAATTTATTAGGCATAAAAAATACCATTAATTTGAATTTGATTGAACCTCTTTAAAAAATAACGATATGTTATTTTGTGGTTCCAACTCAATCTTTATAACAGAAAAATAATTTATCCTAATGGATAAAGCTTTACTTTATGGAACCAATTAAACCATACGGAAGGAGGTTGCTCATAGAGTTAAAAATAATAATTTTTAATGAAAGCCCAAAATATTGCGAACTGGTCCAAAATTCATGCATTAATTATTCATAAATATTATCCCCTTCCATGCATTAAATACCATACATTAAATAAAATTCCAGCGGCATTATCAACGAAATCCAAACATTATATCCCAACGCTCAAGGAATTCATGTGGTTTTTTTTGTTTCCTTAAAAAGGGCCGAATCCAGCGAATTCTTGATGCATCAGTTTTGAAGATTTCCAGATTTTCCAAAATGGAACTCCACGGCCAGATTCCAAACGATTTTCTCAGATTTTCTTTATCCCATCCAACCACCAGATTTTCAGAAAGATTTTCTAGATTTTCATCTAGATTTCCATTCGATTTTTTCAACAAAAGTGGAAATAGATTAGCACGTCGGTTTTATTTATACGAAACACCATGCCATTAACGTCTTTTATGGAATCTTTCTTTCACATGATCACATTGGAGGACATCTTCCTCCACGTGTTGATCGAAACCGACGAAAGTCGAATTTCATACTTATCCCATGATTTCCATCGAAAATGCATTCTTTTATTTAAAATAAATTAAATATAGATTTAACTTTATCCATAATTAAGCTTTATCTATAGATAAAAAAAACTTTATCTCGTGAGACTGGTTTCATGATGCAGTGAATATCTTTCGCTCTTAACATCAAAATTCATAATTATTTTGATGCACTATGACTTTTATTTAAAAAATCTGAATATACAGATATTAAAAAAATATCATTGGCATCAAAATAAAATTTACTGTAAACTAATGGATGTTTGTCTCACGGTTGCTGAATAAAACCAAAGAAGTCATATGCACAAATACGAATATCAATGCATATAACCAAAAAAATTTCTCAACGATTCAACATGAATAGGGCTCTGATACCAATTGTTGGAAATAAGATCCGAACCTTTTGGTGAAAACCATCACCATGAAGCCCAAGAATCATTCATGTTTAATCATCAAGAATCCATAATCGATAAACGGAAGCGTACCTGAATCCATATTACTTGATTGCTCTCCAGAGCCCTGCGGTTGGCCTTCCAGATCAACACGTACTCCCAAAGAGCCCTTTAAAATTTTCTGTAGGCTATTCTTTCTGATGATGGGATTTAGAGAAGAAGGTCGTACATGCGATCCAGGTACCATAACCGCTATATATAGATAATTTCATCATTATCTTTTGGTATTTTTATTTTAGCCCATCATAAAAATAGAAATAATAGGCCTCTACACATTAAAGGGCCACACCTAATAAGGCCTCTACACATTAAAGGGCCACACCTAATCAGATATATTAAAGTCAAATCACTGAAACCTCAGCTGATCACTTTTATTTAGGCTTAACCTTATTGATAATCCGTACACATAATTAATAAATCGAACGTTGGATTAAAAATCTAACAAACAAACGACCCGGACGGCGCAGTTGATCTCCTCGGGCGTTGGGAGCCTCAACGGCTTAATCTTCGGTTTCTCAGCTTCCTTCGTGGCCGCTGGGTGCTCTCCATCTGAGGCGACCATGGATTGAACATACAAGGAAGAGAGCACTCACCAGCACGCCGTTCCAGTCCACGAAGCCCAGTAGAAGTGCACAAAGAGAGAGAACGAAGAAAAACGGCAGTTCTCTCCTGTTCTATTTCTTCTCCACTAAGCCGAGCTGAACGACCGCGTGCATCACTCGGTGTTTAATTCTAGTCGATATCAATATTTTATTAAAAAAAAAGGAGATTTTTTCCCTAGTCCCGAAGAATCCGGACTATTGTTCTCCAAGCTACATCCGGGACAAACCACGGGCTAGCTTCTCCGAATGACATCAGACTCGATGATGAACGCGCCACATCCAAGAAGGCTTAGGAGGAGGCTATTGGAGGAATACCAGTGCCATCATCAACACCTTGACCCCAGAGAACGGATCTGATATCTCTGTGGAACCAAGGGGGAAAAAAAAAAAAAGACATTGGCACAGCAGTGTCAGATAGCTGGTGGAGAGGAGATGAACACTGATTTGATTCATAAAGTTCAAGCGACTGCAAATGATAAATGTTCACTTCCAGCTTGAGAGTCTGCTATTGATCCTGTACTTGACATCCATCAGAAAAGAAGACCGAACGCCAAGGTATTCTACTGAGACTGTCAGCACGTTTGATCCGAAGGAGGTGAGAAACATTCTCTGCAACAGCTGGTGGTAAGATCTTACCCTCAAATATAAAAAACATCACGTAGAACCCTAGGATTGAGGAAAAATAGATCTATCCAATTTAACGCACTGCCCAGATTGTTAATGATTGCTGCAATCCTTTGCCACGAGCCCAATAGAGAAGCAGGCAGTTATTGACAGGCATTGGAAAGCTAAAAGCTAGGCAGCGTCTGTTGGGATTCCTTGTTAGCATATATATCAGTGCAAAATATGAAATAGTAGATGCAGAGACAAGGAACAGGCGTGCCAATTAAATATAGGTGGAGGGAGATTTGGCCATGATAATCCAAACACATGGTCACATTTAGCATGCTTACTGTAAGTAAAGCAACAGTAAACCATACTGATCTAAGATTATCATATCTTATTGATTCTTATGTTTGATGGTTTAATCGATAATATTTAGTATTTGATAATCTAAGATTAGTATAAATAATGTTAATTCAATTCTCATATGAAAGATGAATATTTAAGATTATCAAAATCTAAATCATCTTTTATTATACTCTTGACTTTCCTATAAATATTTAATAATATATTTATTTTTAATATTAAATATATATATATTATTTTTGTATTAATATTAAATATTAAATAGTATATATATTTTATAATAATATGTAACTATTAAATTTTAAATTATTAAATTTAAATATCTTTTTGTTTATTAAATTATTACATAGTATATAACTAAATATTTATTATTATATATATGATATTTAATAATTTTATAATATATATATATATATAATATTTAATATTTATATAATATTTTAAAATTATTTTATGTTGCCCAGATGTAGCAACCCAAGAGGGGGTGAATTGGGTTATTAAAAAAAATAATTACTAACGCATATATATATATGTGCTTTAACCCTAATTAGAATTTACTTGGCAACGGTGTAATGAAGTGCACAGAACAATAACACAGATAATGAAGCAACCACAAACACAAAAAATTTATAGTGGTTCGGTGCTAAACCCAGCACCTACGTCCACTCCCCAAAATACCCTTTGGGAATTTTACTATAGTCGTACAACGATTACAACCTCTAGCCTTCCCCGGCTAGCCCTCTTGTTTATATGGCACAAGGCAGCCAAGCCCCTAGCCTTCCCCGGCTAGTCCTCTTGTTTAACGGCACAAGGAAGCCAACCCTAGCCTTACCCGGCTAGTCCTCTTGTTTAACGACACAAGAAGGCCAACACAAACCAAGGGTTAACTCTAACCCTTTTACAAGTGTTTAGAATAAATGAGAACAAGTAGCTCCTACAATGAGCAAATATTCAAGATATATTTTACAAATTTTGAAGCAATTCCTCAGCAATAAATGAAGAACTTCGAGGTAGCTGAAGCTTTGATTGCTTGAGGGCTTTAATTGATCTGGACAACTTGAGCAATGAATGATCTTGAGATTTAACAACTTCAATGCACACGATTTTGCTTTTCAACACTCCGAAAAAATATGCAATAAAGGCTCTTTTTTTGGATTTCTTTCTCTTGATTTTCTCTCTTCGATTCGTCATTTTGTTCTTTTAATCACAATTATTTATAAGCATCCAATAAAAATATCCATTAGATACATTTGAAATAAGTGGAAAGAAAAAATGGAAGAAAAGATAACCGTTGAGATTATTTTCCTTAAGCATTGAATGTACTGAATCCATTTGAAGAATGAAGAACTCTGTCATAATCCAAGAAATCAAAAGTTAATATAGCTGAAAATAGCAATGTATTAAAGAAGAAAGAGAGAGAGAGCACGCCCAAAAATAATAGAGTGGTGGCTGACTGGAATAAATTCCAGGTAGCGGCAATCTTGAAGACGCTCCGGCAAGATGAAGTCTAAATCCACAAGCTAGCTAACTAGCTAGCTAAGTTTGAATTTACATGGCAAGAGGGAAAAGATTCAGCCATCAAAGGATAACGTAGTTAGCTATCTAGCTAACTAACAAACAAGAGCTTACGGCCAGAAGATTTCCCAAAGAAGAGTAGTTAGCTTCGTAGCTAACTTAGGCAAAAGCTAGTTAGCTTTCAAGCTAACTAACCATAAAAGTAAATGCCCAGCAATTCATTTCAAAACTCATTAGTTAGCTCTTTAGCTAACTATCCAATAAGTAGTTAGCTCTACAGCTAACTAAGCAAGTATCCAACGATCATGAGAATAGAAGCCCAGGCAAGCTAGTTAGCTCTCCAGCTAACTGAAAAAGAAAGGCTCTCGGCTGGAGAAGAAAACGGTCACAGAATGATATGAAGAGTTAGCTCTTTAGCTAACTGAGCAATAAATAGTTAGCTCTTCAGCTAACTAAGCTCAAAGCACCATGGCAATAAGGAACCGTCCGTCCAAGATAGCTAGCTCCATAGCTAGCTAAGAGAAGCTTCCACTCGTCCAAGAGAAGAGTAGTTAGCTCTCCAGCTAACTAACCAAAAAGGTAGTCAGCAGCTAACTAGAGAATGAATCCACATGGCTTGGGAAGTGGTAGTTAGCTCTCCAGCTAACTAGGAATAGCAACCACTCTGCTTGGATGAACCTGTGAAAAACAGTTAGCTAACAACGAAAAGCAGTTAGCTATTAAGGCAAAGTAGTTAATTAACAGGGTATGCTAGCTAGCTAAGAGAAGCATAGCTAGCTCACCAGTTAGCTAAATAAAATAGACGTTCGGCCAAGCAAAGTAACAGTAAAAGATAGTCAACTAGAAGCAAAGTCAGCTAGCTAAGAGGGAGGACAAGTTAGCTAGTCAGTTAACTGATTCCCAAAGCATTCGGCCAGCACAGTGAATAAGGCAAGAGTAGTTAACTAAAATTTACATCCAGCTAGCTCACAAAGAGGCCAAGCTAGCTAACCAGCTAACTTAAAATAAACATGGTTCGGCTAGCAAGAGTAACAGAGAACATAGCTAGCTAAAATGGAACACCAGCTAGCCAAGGAAAAAACTAGCTAGCTATCCAGCTAACTAAAATAGAGAAGCATTCGGCCAGGCCATAGAGAAAAATATATCAGTTAGCTAACAGATGTATCAGCTAGCTAGACAGAAAGAAAAGCTAGCTAACTAGCTAACTCCCAAGGTAAAACACACGGCCAAGGCAACAAAGAATTAATTAGATAGCTTACAGGAATCAAATAAAAATGAAATATACTTCCTTACGATTTTTGCTTGATAACACTCAATTGAAAAACATCTGTACTTCCCTGCATCAAGCTTAACAGATAGAATTAGTCTTTGCTTAACTCTTTTGTAAGCATCAAAATTAATCTAGGGTCAACATTTTATAATGAATTTTAATTTTTATTAAAATATTTTATATTCTAGCAAGGAAAAGAGAGGGCTACTTAAAAGATTAAAAAGATTTATAGTAAAATTTAAATAAAATTAAAAAACACGGTAAACTAATAATCTTATTTTATCACTATAAACCAAATGTTATGATCTTTTAATAATTCATGGTAAGAATAGAGATAGACCAAAACTAATATGAATAGAAATAATTAAAAAATATATAATTATTTATAATTTGAATGTTGACTTAGTCCTAAGTAAAGCAGAGTAAAAAAAGTAGATTCATGTAGCCAACCCCATGTAGTTGGGAAAAGGCTTAAATGAGTTGAATTGAGTAAATCAAATGCGATAATTTTTTATATTTGAAAATCTAATTATCAAATGTAAAGTTATTAAAAATTTAAATTTTTTTATAATATTGTATTACTGCTGATCAAACTGCCATCTTAGGATGTTTCAAAATTTTGAATGCACATCACTAATCTTATGTAAGTACCTTATACATATTAGCCCTTTTAAAGGCTTTTGATGATATATTTATAAGCACTGATAGTGAGTAATTATATTAACTTAAGATTAGGTCTTTTTGAATTTGAATAGCTTATAATTCTTTTATGAATGTCGAAAAAAAATCTTTTCCTTACTTAGTTGAATTAAGTTATATTTTGATTAATAAAATATGTATTTATATACATATGTTTTTATTATAATTTTATAAGCATATTTTATAATATTAACTTATCAAAATTTCATATCATCATATACCAGTGCGATCTCATAGGAGTGGATCGGTTTAATTCTGGAGTCAATAAAGTTGATTTTGAATTCTGAAGATTAATTCTTATTTTCTTATAATATTTTTAAAAAAAATAAAGTGTTCCTAAACATCAAACTTAGAATATGATATAAAAATCATAAGTTACTTATTATTACTATTAAAATTTTTAAATATTAAATTAATCAATAAATACTCTGCAGTTTTCATCAAACATAGCTAACTAAATATCAAACCAAACAGATAAAAAAAAAAAGGATTTTATTTATTAATGCAAAACTGAAACTATTTGATCGAATTGGTTTCATGCTAGATCTGGTTGTGAGCCTAAAATTCTAAAACTAATTCCAATTAAATTAGTTCTGCGTTCCTGAGGCTGTCCTCCAATGAATGCTTTCTATGTGCGTATCCGCACCGCGATTGGCCCAAAATACGTCGGTAAGATTTCCTGTTGGTACTTTTGATGCCAGTCCCCGGCCCCTTCCCTTCCCACGGCTAGAGGGGCATGCGCCAAACTTCGTCGTCGCCGCCGAGCGTCCATGGCTGTCTCATTTCTCTCCTCTCTACCCTCTCGCTCTGTCCCCGAAACCCTAATCGTAATGCCCTCATTCCAACCCGTAGAGTACCTCGAAGGAGAAATGGAGCTCTGGTCGTGGCGAGTTCACCCGATTCTCCCCGAAAGCCCACGAAACTGGTCACTTTCTTGGGCAAAGGAGGTTCCGGAAAGACCACCGTTGCAGCACTCGCCGCCCAGGTATCGTTTTCTAGGGTTTCGTTCCAATTGAATTGTTATATTGATCTCTTTTTCCAGACATATGTCTCGCTTGGACCCATTTTGATCGCAGTTGAAGACTTGCACGATCAATTTCCTGAATTTATGCACTCTATTATTGTCTGTATTTTTTGAGAAATTCCGATTCTTATAATATAATTTTGCTGATTCTCGGTTAAAAAGATTTCTTTTTGGGGCTGTCTTTGCCAGCGTTAAGATATTTGTTTGTTGTTTCTTTTTGTCATCTGTAACTCAGAGTCTGATCTTGCATTTTAACTTCAGGGTTTTCTTGGATTTTTTTCAGCATTTTTCAGCAATTGAATCGTCTTGCAGTTGTTTTCTGGAGATAGATTGGTTGTGTTCTGTGGAAATCTGCACAATTATATATCTTTCTCCAAGAAAAATGTGTCGAGAATTGATTATTTATTTATTCCAAGGAGAAGGCATTGATGGCAATGCCAATCTAGTATTGTCTCTGTTTCTCGAATCCAATAACATCGTGAAATGCCAGTTTTGGGCTTAACGTCAAATCTATTTTTTGTTGAATGCGGCACAACTAGCCTATAATGATTAAATTCGGGGTCATTTCCCATCACTCTCTTTTGTTATCCATTAGTTAAGTAATTTCAATATATTTCTTTACTTTTGGTTTGTCAGTATTATGCGAAGGAAGGGTTGCACACATGCTTAGTGATACAATCTCAGGATCCTACTGCAGAGCAGCTGATGGGTTGTAAGATTGGAACTTCTCCAACTTTGTGTAATAACAACCTTTCTGCTGTTAGATTGGAAACCAGCAAAGTAATCATTTTCTTATCTATTCCTTCCTCATCTTTGTTATAAGAATGAATCATTTCAACTGCAATATAAATTCATCTTGACATTGTTGAAAGTGTTCTATAAAAAAGTGTAGATGCTTCTTGAACCTCTTGACCGAATGAAGAAGGTTGATGCTAGGCTGAACTTGACCCAAGGTGTTCTTGCAGGGGTGGGTATGTGATTATTGGACTTCTATTAGCTGAAGAAAAAATGTTATTTTTTTTTTAGTTTTCTTGAATATGAAGAGGTATTAAGTCTCGTTGCTGTTCTCAATAGAATAGGTTGTAGGAGAAGAGCTGGGGGTTTTACCTGGGATGGATTCGTTCTTCTCAGCCTTAGCGCTACAAAAACTGGTGAATTTTCTTCCAGGTGAAAGAAGTCTTGCACGGACAGAGTTTGATATGATTGTATATGATGGCATTGGCAGTGATGAGACATTGAGATTGATCGGTTCCACTGAGAGAGCAAGGTAGGTGTTTCTATGATGACCTTAAACACCTATTTGCCTAAGAACTGCAATATACAATGACTTGCCTTCTTGAAAGACAGATGGTATTTGAAGTATATCAGGAACATGGCTGAGAAGACAGATATTGGAAGATTAACGGCTCCTTCATTCTTGAAACTAGCATATGAATCCATTGGGTTAAATGGTGGATCCAGTGAGGGAAAATCAAGTACAGAAATTTGGAATGATCTTGAACAAATTCTAGAGGTGTTTTGTCTGTATAGTGTTGTGCCCCTATTTGTCTATTTTTTGGTGATATTAACTTTCCTTGTTTTGACATTAATTCTGTCCTAAACATTTATATATTGCAGAAAGCCCATTGTTCTTTTAGTGACTCTTCAAAGTTCAGCTGCTACCTAGTGATGGATCCAAATAGATCAGCATCTGTCAGCTCCGCATTACGTTATTGGGGTTCTGCAATTCAAGCTGGAACACAAATAACTGGAGCCTTTGGGTTTGCTCCACAATCTTCTATGGTGGTAGAAGTTGCTGATACGTTCTATCCCTTAACTTTTGCACCTGTGCCATATCTTTCCATGGATTCCTCTGTGGATTGGGATGTGACCCTCAATTCTCTAGGCGAGAAGACAAAAGATCTCCTTGGTGCTACAACTACTAGCCTTCAGTCATCTGTTAGATTCGACCCCAGCAAGAAGTCCGTGACACTTTTTATGCCAGGTTTTGATAAGTCTGAGATCAAGTTATACCAGGTATGTTCTTGGCTCCTATTTAATTGCATTTACTTTTAATTGAATGCCATATATATATATATATACCCCTGAACTTATTCCGTTTAACGTTTCCTTTATTAGAGTCCCTTTCTGAAGGAGTTCCTAATAAATCAGTAGACTAGGCCAGAAAAATAGTATTGCAGTAGGATTCTATTATATATAATTGGTTAATTTGGCATTAGTTTAATTCTGATATGTGGAATCTTCTTCTTTTTTCAGTGAAAGATTTTTCTAGATTCTCCTTGTATTCTGTGTAGAGTTTGTAATGGTTATACATCTGCTTGGGGCCTCCATGTTTGTTAATCACAAATGGCATTTTGATGCCTGTGCGATGCTGATTTATGTGAATAGCTTTCAAATTGTGCTAACATCAACATTTGGTGATTATTATGTTCTGTGTTGAGCTTTCAAATTGTGCTAAAATATGCAAAAATAGGTATTAAGGTGTTTAAAGAGTAATTTAAACAGCATTTAATGCCATTTAGAGATAGGCATGGGCGGCACGGCCCAGGCCCACATGGGTCATACCAGGCACGGCCCAGTAAACCGTGCCGAGCTCGAAATTTTTTTTCAGTTGGCCTGGCACGGCACGGCCCACATGGGTCATACCAAGCACGGCACGCCACAGGCCCATGTGGGCCTGGGCCGTGCCAGGCACGGCCCACTCGATAAAAGATTTTTGTAAAAAAAATATTTTTTGATAAATTAAAAAATTATTGGGAATAAAGAAAATTTATTAATATGAAGCCACATTAATGGTGGAGGGTTTAGCATAGACCCTATCAGTTTATTAATTTAAAATCAAAATGGTACAGAAGGGAGGAGGGCTAGGCCTGACCTCCAAAATAAAATACAATAAGAAAGGAGAAAAAAATAGAAAGAAAAAAATAAAGATGACTCACTTTAAGTTTTTAACAATTTAAAAAATAAAAATATACGATTATAAAATAGAAATGACTCACTCATTAGTCATCAGTAGTATTTTTGTCATCATCATCTTTGCTGGTTAAGTCATGTCCACCTTTATCTTGAAGCCTCGCCTCAGCATCCAACCAATCTTTGAAACAGATAAGCAGCTCAACTGTCTCGTCAGTCATTCTACTTCTCTTTTCGTCCAGAATACCTGCACTGAAAGCGGATTCGATGCTACTGTGGACATCGGCACAGCTAAAATATCTTGTGCAATGGCAGACATAACATGATATTGATTTCTAACACTCTTCCACCAAGCTAATACATCTAGACTTTCTATTTGATCTTCATCATATGCAGAATGAAGATCGTTTCGTAAATAAAATTCCAATTCATTACTTAAAGATGAAGAAGATGAAGCATGTGTCTTCTAATGAATAAAAAAATAGATGACGAATGAGATCTAGAAGAAGAAGCAGAGCTTGAGTAGGTATTCTAGATCCATAAATTTTATCATTATATAAACCATAAATATCATTAAGAAGTCGTGTTACTCATCTTTAGCAGGTTCAGGATTTTGATTCATGTTTTCACAATATTGATCAATTAAAAAAATTATACCATTTAATTTAACTTTAGGATCAAAAATAGCAGCTAAGTTATGCAATGGACATATCCTATTCCAATATTCATTCCATTTAGTTTTCATATTATGTATAATAGGCATTAAAACTTCATGATATCTATATTCTTTAAATTTTTCACTAATTACATATGCTTTTTATAAAAATGAACAAGAAGTTGGATAATAAATACCTCATAAAAAGTAACCAAAAAATCTTCTAAAATTTTACCTTGATGCCAATCAGCTTCAGTCAATGTAAATCCTAATCCACGCTCATTAATAAAAGCACTTAATAAGTTCTTATATGGATATGCATCATGTATCATGGTATAGGTACTATTCCAATGAGTTATTACGTCAAGTTTAAATTTTTTAAAACGTTTACCATGATCTACATATAATTGTTTAAATTCTTGAAGTCTTGACCTTGAAGCATGAATAAAAGAAATTGCATTTCTAATTTTTGAAATAACCTTTGAATTATGTTCATGCCAGATTGAGCAGAAAGATTTAATATATAGCATGCACATCTAATATGAAATAATTGTCCATCTAAAATGGGATGCAAAGAGTCGTTTAATAATGCAACAGCATAATTATTATTAGATGCATTATCAAAAGTAATTGACATTATTTTATTATTAATATTATATGAGCATGCGGTTTGATAAATAATATTTAAAATTTGTTGTCCCGAATGCGAAAAATCAAAAGCACGAAAAGCAATAATTCGTTTATTTAATTGCCAATCATTATCAATATAATGAGCAGTAATAGCAATAAAACAATTACTACTTACAGATGCCGACCAAATATCAGAAGTTAAAGAAATTCTAGCATTTAAATTGAGAGGCTTTCAGTTAAACTTTGTTTCATTGCTAAAAAGTTGGTCATAGCCACTCTTCTAAAGGTACGGCTACTAGTTCTTCTATAAGCAGGTTGTAGGCCTAATTGAACATATCTTTCAAAATTATAAGATTCAGATAAACTAAAAGATAATTCATCTTGAACTATCCATCTTACCAGTAATTTTCTTTGATTTTCGTGGTTATATGCAAAATTACCTACAAGTGATCCCTCTTGTATATTAAGGATACATTGCTGACGGGAATCATGCATCCTGAGTCTCTTGATGTCTTTTTAAATGCCATGTTCCTCCAGTACTAGAATAACTGTAAAGTTTTGCACATTTTTTACATTTTGCTTTATAGACTTCATCAACCATAATTCTATCGAAATCAATCCAAACATTACTAGTCCTCTTACGAGAAGAGGTTTGACATTCACTGACACAGGCTCTAGAGGGAACTTGGAGTTGGGATTGGGGTTGGGGTCCTTGGGGATTAGTTTTCTCACCCTCAGAAAAAGGGTGCATGTTAAAATTACTTTCGTTAAAAGATATCATATCTAAAATTTTTAATTAATAAATGCAAAAAAATAAAAATTAACCCAAAAAGGAATTGAGAAAAGATCAGAGGTGGAGGCATGGAGCCGAGATTTGTGAGCTTCCTCTTGCGCTCTCGCCTCTCAACAAGAAGTGATCTTGTAGCACTTGACTACTTGCTTGAGCACTTGCCACTTGCAAAAATGCTTGCAAACTAAAAATTAAATTGCTAATCTACTAGAGCACTTGCTAGAAGAGAAAAATAGTAGTAATAGAGAAGAGTTGGTTTGGTGTGGTAAGAATGAGGGAGAAATGGGCTATTTATAGAAGTCCTAAAATTTTTTTCCAAAATACCCTTTGCTATAGCCGTTATACGGATGTTGGGAGGGGTAAAATAGTCTAAACCCCTATATAGCCGTTTTTAACGGCTATATACCGTTGGCCATGTGGGCTGTGCCAGGCCCGGCACGGCTGGGCTGTGGCCTGAAATTTTTTTTTACCGTGCCAGGCCCGGCACGGTACGGCATGGTGCCCACCTCTAATGCTATTCAACGTTTGATAACTATGATGCTTTTGTTGTTTTAACCTTAATATCATTCCACATCTATTAGCCTTCTATGCTTTTTGTTGCATCTTCATAATCTCAACGATGGAGTATGTCTTTTGCTCCATTCGTTGCCAGACTAATGTAATCAGAGAGATGAAGTTGCCTTCCTTCCAAATGATGTTACATATAGATTAGCACACAAAAAGGAATAAATCCTTCTCTCTGTATGCACTAACTTGCATATGAATTGGGCTCCTGTTGCATATAGATTAGCACACGAAGAGGAATAAATTGTTGTCTCTGTATTCACTTACATGTGAATTGTGCTCCTGTTCTATGATACTTTCTTGTAGCATGCGGATTATATCCCTCTAAAGAAGCCTATGGACGAATCATGATTGTCATGCTTTATAGAGGAAATTCTTCAGCATTAGCTATTAGCCTGTTACCAGACCTGAAGTTTTCTGTTCAATGAACTTTAATGTCATCATACGTTTGTTTCTGAGAGATGGTTCATTATTTGATAAATGCAGTATAGGGGGGGATCAGAGCTGCTGGTGGAAGCGGGGGACCAGAGACGCATAATACAGTTGCCTCCAGGCATGCATGGGAAAGTAGGAGGTGCCAAATTCATTGACAGAAACCTTGTGGTCATGCTACGATAAGCCATTGTGAACTTATGCTTGGAATAAAGATTTGAACACAGATTGGTAATTCTGCCAGAAAAGGAAATAATATAATGCTTTTCATTTTCCATCTGCGGTTGGTACATACCTGAACTTATGATTCTTTCATGGTAGGCATGAGAAACAATGCCTTCTCGAGCAGGCATGGGGAACCGAGGATCCAGTCTCTTGGCATTATTCTGTTTGTATGTAACATTTTGTCCAAAGTAACAAGATAATTTTAAGACTCGCATTAGAGTTACCAGTGATCTTCGTGGCACAAACTGACAGAAAACTAGCAGTATAATCTGTGTTTTGTTGGAGTCAAACCTATTGATAGGTCTTTTGCGGCAAAGGGCTTTGCGTAAGTTGTCTTAGGTTAAATTAGAACATTGCACGTGCATTGCATATGGCTGAGGAGGGAGAAAAGAAAGGAGCGTGATGTTTCGAGCAGTCATGCTTAGCTTGTTCACAGTTAAAAGAGGAGTTGATCGGTTCTTACAATTGATGTACACAGCACTATAGCTTGTTACACGGCTAAAAGAATGCATTGTTTTCTTACCATCTTTAGCTGGCAAGAAGACTTTCTATTTGTACACAGCATCTAGCACCAATGCTTCCTTTAGGACTGCCAAAAAGAGTGGATCGGTTCAGTCAGTTGTAAGTCTTTCAGGTGCATTGTTTCTTTATTTTATTTTTTCAGTTGTTGATGCACTATCATCACAATTATCTTAAGTTGGAGATTTCTCTAGCTTTTAACTGCTATCAGTGAATCATCCATTCGGACCGGTGTAGAAACAATAACAGAGCTCGTATGCCACCTATATATATATATGATCAAATTTGGTTGTCCAATTATAATATCATTTTTTCTAATATGGTGGTTATCACAAATCATACAGTTCAAACAGATGACATCACATCAGGCAATTCCCCAAGTGGGTTCCTGAGCAGTTTAAAAATGCTCCTCCTCTGGAGTCTGCTAGCATCCTTACTGAGGGAATAAAAAAAGGGCAAAATCAAGTAAAATAGCATGTTGATCTTGGGTCATCTTGAATTAAAGCAGCTTGATGGTTCATTTGCTAAAACAAAACTTCTTTGATTGAAAGGTGGAATTGCTGATCATCAACTCTCTTTCACTGTGGTGTGATTTTATTGACAGCTAAAACGGTGACCAAAACCTAATCTACAAGAACTACAGTAACTAAGAATAAAGTACTTTAGACGACCAATTATGACTCTTTTCCAGTGGATTCTTTCAGTACTTGAGAATCATTGCTGTCGGATGAGGTTGACTGAGGAGGCTCAAATTCACTATAACATTGCCATCTCCTTGCAGCCTGCTCTAGAACCCTTGCTCTAGTGCGGATTTGTAGTGCTTCCTCCTCTACCCAAGATCTGCATAGCATGTTTTCAAAAGAATAAGAATAACAAACAAAATATACATTCTTACTTCTGTAATTTTCATAATATAATAACTAGCATGCGGACATGTGCGCATGTGTGTGTGTGAGAGAGAGAGAGAGAGAGTTGAATTACAGATTTCTTCCTCAGAACAAGTGATACCAAAAGTTTCATAACTTTATGTAAATCTGCCAAAAGATTCACCACAACTATAACTACAACCACCAAAAAACTTGATCAGACATCTGACATGACTCTCCAGTGATGGTGCATTTTTGGGTTCTTACACCTTTTAACCAAAGGCAGATAATTGCTTCCTGCCTGACCAGATAATTGCTTAGCAAAAGCAAGCAGACGCTACCCAAGTCATTATTCATCCTCACATCTTCACATAAATATGTGGATATGTGAAACTTAACACGAGTGGATATGCCACATAAGAGGATGATGATAAGCATGACAGGAGCAACTTCAAACGATAAAATCATGTAATATTAGGTTACGGAGATTTGAATGTTCGCTTGAAATTCCATAATTCATGCTCTACATAATAAGTTGACTCTAGCGTACAAGAAACAATATTTGGCACAAGCTGGCAACAAAATCATTATGTTATAGGGTTTGCAAAATCAGAGTTGGCTTTTTGGCAGGTAAAAGAAGGAAAAATGGTGTGAGAAGGCTCCAGATGAATAAAAAGAATCATGACCAGAATGAAAACAGGCATTAAAATTACTCTTTAGAACCACAACATCCTCCAAAATCCATGAAACATCTACCCATCCTCAACCCAACACCATGCCCATCCCACCTTCCCCACACTTGAAATAAAAATAAAAGATACTACGTAAAAACAGGGTGGACCAAACCCAACCAGCGACCAGACCATTCATTGATATCTAACTTGTTATGGTTTGCATAAAAGCTACTAAACAAAAATATTGCACATCGAGCCCCGTCTACGAAACCTAACTTTGGAGATGATTCCTGTCAAGATCTAATTTTTTATAGTAGCTTTCTTGTATTATTTCTCAATACCACGATCTCAGCCTTCGTGGTTCCACTCTACTCACTTCAGTGCCTTCATGAGTGATAATCTAATTGCACCAAAGAAGCAAGACCTAATCTCTAGCGTGAAAAGTTGTGCTCTTGGCCCAATGAGAAGAGGCTTAGGGAAGCTAGTGCATGCACAAGCCTTGTAAAAGTGCCACTTGTGCTTGAAGCTAGGAATATGCTAAGTTTTCAATGAGCTACTCACTTTATTTTCAGGTATCAAGACCATGAGACATTAAGTAGGACATTTTTCTTTGGTTTTGCATTCTAGGCAGAGAATATTGGAATTTAAGGAGTAAGTGCTGATCATAGCTAATACCAAACTATTGGTATGAAACCCTTGGCCCTTTTCACCAAGAGGTACGATTCGTCACAAACATATTAAGTGATTTGACAGAAAAGGAACTTACAACATTGAGTTGACAACTTAATGAGTTATTTTTCATCATTGTCTTTTAAAGCATAAAAGGAACACTCTACGTCATAAAATTATTTCCTTTAGGAACTACAGTATCTCCTAGTTGATGAACCGAGTATTCCTGGAAGTAATGCTCTTGCATCAGGTTTGGCAATTTCAAATAAAGCAATTCTTCTCGTAGTAAAGTAGGGTTACCACTAGATGAATCCATTCTTGAAAGGGAAGAGAAAAGAACAGAGTTGAGATTTCCTAAATTTGGACAGGACATCAACGAATAAGAACAGATAAATTGATTTGCGTTTCAACAGTTTGGATTCCTCAGCACACTTCTCTTGATTGAAAGTGAAAAATGGGAAGAAAACATTATAAACATTTTCATATCCTCATGACCATTCAATACCTTAACAACAAGATACAATGATATCAATGATGACAGCATGAGAACTGCAGGTAATTTTGTCACAAGATTGTCTCAGTGATATTGAAAATATAATGAAATTGTATTTTGTCACAAACATAAAGTTCAATAGAAGATGACAATAAGCCAATCCTGTATATCAGAGAATAAAAAAATGGAAGTCACAGTTGGCTCACCTTAGAATCCGGATTGCTTCTTTCTCAGCTTCCAATATTGATTTCGCTTCAATCATGGCATCCTGCTTACTGCACAAGTCAATGTAGAGCTTTTCCAAACTCTGTTGCTCAGCCATAATATTAGCCCTCTCAGTTGCAAGCCTCTCACTCATTCCATCAACTTCTTCCTTAAGACTTAACAGCAGCTGTTGTTGACAATCCAGAGCAGCTTTCTCCTTCAAATAATCATCAAGGCTTTCATCTTGCGCCAATTTCTCCTTTTCTACATCAAGCAAGGCAACTTGAAGATCCTTCTCAACCTCAATGCCATGGTCTCGCTCTTCGTTCTGCTTTTCTTCCCAAAATTTCTGTATTTCACCTCTCCGAAGTAACTCGAACCTGATTTCTTCCATCTCAGCTAGTCTTGATAGATTTTCTGCTTCAAGGCTTGATAATTCAGCACGAATTGCTTCCAGCATTCTGCCACTGGTCAGTGCAACTGCTGCTTGTGCTTTTGTTACAGGTTTGAGAGGCTGAAGCCTCCTAATATTTCCTGTCAGATGTACGAGGACAAAGAAAAACCAATATAAAACACACTTTCATGAACCAGATAATAAAACAGGACTACCGAATATTTACCTAGTATCATGCCAGATCAATACCAACAGAACATAAACTAAGCAATGAGGAAAAAGATGATTCTAATATGTAATAGCTAGAGAACTGGAAAAATATCCATCTGAGAATTCCCTCAAAGACCATCAATTAATAAAGTATGAATTGGCATTATTAGAATGTGAAATTTTAATAACTAAAACACAAAGATAATATTGTAAAGTTCCGATTGTATTTTGGAGGTGAATTCAGTCCATGGAAAGGAAACTACCAGCAACACTTCAATCTTATACTTTAGAAAGGTAAGTTGAAGTGATTTGTAGCAAGGAGGCATGCACAACACACAGGTGGATTTAAAATGGCTGAACATAAAAAAGTAGAATACTACGATCTGTCAAATACATCAGTCTACCTGCCTGATCAGACCATAAACTAGTTGACTTACAACTTTGGAAGCGTATAATTGATCTTGGAACAAATGGAAAACGAAAATTTGCAAGCATATAACCAAGCCTGCATCAAAATTTCACGCGGACAACACATCTAAATAAAACAATATCTAAAAGCAAATAAATTAATTCTTCATGCTGGCAAATGAACCAATATGGGTGACAACAGATAAATTAGGTGGCTTTAGCATGCTAATATAGGTGAAACAAGACAAAGTGAAGGTAATACCAAACACTCTTCTAATTATGCTCTTGTCACCAGCCATCAGGTCCGAAAATAATTGCGGTGATGCATCTGGACAAGCACTCAAATCCTGCAAGACTGCTTTGTTCCCTAACATCTGGACTGTAAACAAGTCAGACTTAGCATGAAATCTAAGGAAACAACCAACTTAAATACAATGAAATATCAACATATTTCCAACAAAATAATTCAACCAATACGTTGTTGAAGATCATCGATACCTTTTCATCCTTTGCAGAAGCGAATGGATACTCTACCAGTGCTTTCCAGTTTACCAAATCGAAACGAGATACAAAACTGCAATTGAAAATAAAAAGACAGATGATAAATTGGGGCAGAAATAAAACAAAATATGACAAAATATGGAAAGCAAGGTAAAACAGTACCATTCCGGGAAAAATGAATTTTTTCCCAGACCATTACAACTACCCATATCTGAAAGACTGGAGAATTTCATACAGGAGAGCTTGCTGTCAATAATGCCAGCTTCTGCAAGTGCTTTTAATTGCAAGTTTATCAGAGCAGAGTATAAACACTTTTCTCATAAATTACAATAAAGTATATAACAAATACATTCCAAAAGAAACTTACATTGAATGCACCAAAAGTCTTGGTCGTTTACACTGACATCATCAAACGCCGTCACAATCGAACCAGCAATCAAAATCTTTGGAATTATTTTGTGGTTTGGGTTCCTGTGTGACACAGCATAGATAACTTAATTAAAATAGCTTCAAAACACACGCTACTAAAAACTGAGGTCGAAGTTTTGGTGTTCAAATCACCTTTCCAAAATAGAGTTTGCTTTGACAAACCATCTCGCATATTCCCTCCTGGTACACAATTCATCGGCACTAGCATCATTTTCAATGATCTGAGTATCATGAAATTCAGCCCAAAATTATTTCTCAGAACTGCAGTAGAAACATCATGTCTACTAATTTCCACAATATGACAATACCTACTCAACCCTAACTGCATTGATTTCAAGTACCAAAGACTACAAGACATTAAAATAGATCATAAAAACTGCATACAATAGCACACACCCTTGTGCTTCCATGAAACGATAACCATAAACATCTCTAAGGTAATTTCATCATCATTTTTTCATCACTTACAACTCCACATCGGTTGTAATAGGAAAAGGACATCATCCAATAAATGCACATTGTAAATAGCATGATCATCCTTATGAAAGATAATAAACAAGAAAAAGGTATAATCAAGGCATTTCTTTGCTTAGCCTAACCAATGTTTCTCACTTTACATGATCAAGCCCTAGGCCAGACTACAGCACATATAGCCTGGCAGTTAGGTTATTCAAGAGCCTCTGTTGTCTGAGATTCATAATTCTAAATACACCAACACTACATACTAATTAAGCTTTTTGCTCTTTGGTAGAGGAATGGTTTGCTAGAGAATGGGTCAGAAAAGGTACTAAATAATCAAGACTTAATTAAACAAAGTTAGTTAACTCAATTTAATTTTAATAGATTAGTGATTTCTTGAAATCTCTTTTTTGGTTCAAAATCATGGTGTCACATGTATTCCTTTTGTTCTGGTCATGGAATAGATGAAATAAATCAAAAAATGAATCCTTTTAAAGAATATCAGATGTTACATTCATCTAGAATTATGGAGACCTATGTGATATTTGTGGACCATATAAATGCCAACATATCTGGTGTGGAATTAGCGCAAAAATATCTAATAATATGTCAATTTAGAAACAGAATCAATAAATTATTTAGTTCTGCCCAATGAATAACTGCCTAGTAATGCCTGTAGCATGAGGTTCTTGCGACCAACCTTTAGCTTCTTCAAAATAGTTAGAGCCTCATTTTGGTTCGAATCCGCAGCTACTGGTACAATAATGCGTTTGCCTTCTGAACATTTACAAAAAATACAAACAAGAACAAAATCATCAAAAATTGCATAACCATATGGACTTAGTAGTGAAATAATAGAGTATGCTGGATTGGCAAACTTAATAAAGAGCACACCCATCAAGGAACAGTTATTTCTGTTGAAGTGTAAATAAGCTGTAAATAAAATTAGTTAAATATCCCTATAGATTAGAAGAATATGTTTGAATTTAAATTCCCTAAAATTAAGGGATTTGATTAGATAGATTTCAGATTTAGAATGATTTGATTAGATAGATTTCAGATTTAGAATGATTAAGTTTCCTATTCTTATCTTGTAATCATTTCCTAAAATTAAGGGATTTGATTAGATAGATTTCAGATTTAGAATGATTAAGTTTCCTATTCTTATCTTGTAATCTCCTATATATTTCCTAGGATTGTACACTGAAGAGGAATGAATAAAAATTTCAGCCTTCTACATGGTATCAGAGCTCTAGGGTTTTCCGCATTCATCCCTTTGCACGCAGCCTTCATTACTGCGGCTCCCTTGAGCCTATTTCTCTACCTATCCGCAAGATTTCTTCCATCGACCATGTCAACATCTGAAACCTCTAGCATCCGTAACCCATCTGAAGAATCCAATTCTGTTCAGAAAATTAGAGATTTACAGAATATTCGGGCATCCTATAGGCTCAGTGGGAAGAATTATCTCAAGTGGTCTCAATTTGTCCGAACATACCTCAAAGGCAAGGGGAGGCTCAATCATCTTCTCGGAAACGGGCCAACAAAGGATGATCCGAAGTTTGAAACCTGGGATGAGGACTTCATGATAATGTCGTGGCTATGGGATTCCATGGAACCCATGATTAGCGACACATGCATGTTTTTGACAACTGCAAAGGAGATTTGGGACTTTGTTCGTGCACATATTCGAAGGACCACGATGATCACAAGTTTATGAGATCAAGGTCAAAATTGCAGCCACTAAGCAAAGAGACAAATCAGTCACAGAATATGTTAATCTGCTGCAAAACCTGTGGCAAGAACTCGATCATTATTGAGTTTTTGAGATGAAGTGTTCTGAGGATGCTGCCATTCTGAAGAATTTTATTGAAAAAGATCGTGTTTATGATTTCTTAGCTGGATTAAATCCTGAATTTGATCAGATCAGGATTCAAATCCTTGGCAAGAAAGACACACCATCTTTAGAAGAGATAATTTCACTGATTCGAGCAGAAGAAAGTCGAAGTGTCATGCTTGAATCACAAACCGTGGATGGTTCAGCCCTCGTAGTAAAAGGAAAGAATGGTCTGCATAAACCATTGAGTAGAGAAAACCAGTGGAAAGAGAACAAAGACACTCTCTGGTGCACCTATTGTGAAAAACCAAGACATACCAAAGAGAGATGTTGGAAATTGCATGGTAAGCCGCCACCAAGCCGAGACTGGAGCAACCGTGAGAGACAGCAGAGACCTCAAGCACTCATGGTAGAACAACCCAAAGCAGAGGAAAACCTAACAATAGAAGGGTTCAATAATAAAGAAATTAAAAAGCTAAGGAGTTTGTTAGGATCTTTTGAGAAGCCTTCTGAAGCTTGCTCTTTGACTCTTTCAGGTAAACCTTCTTTTTCTTTTTGTATGAATGCCCAAGTAACAAAAA
The DNA here is from genome assembly GCA_900491605.1 of Calamus simplicifolius. Lineage (NCBI taxonomy): Eukaryota > Viridiplantae > Streptophyta > Magnoliopsida > Arecales > Arecaceae > Calamus > Calamus simplicifolius. The sequence goes on along the minus strand of UESW01003837.1, from coordinate 1,565,584 downwards.
CCGAAAACACCTATACAAACTCTTGGATAATAGACTCCAGTGCCACAGACCATATGACCCCTACACCTCAACATTTCCACACCTATACCCCATGCTCAGGTAACAAGAAAATTATAATGGCTAATGGCTCTTTAACCACTGTTGCAGGGTTTGGGGATATATATATCACACCCACCCTTATCCTTAAAAATGTCCTCCATGTACCAAAACTATTAACCAGCCTCATCTCCATTTATAAGATCACCTATGACCTTAAATGTTATGCTGTTTTTTTCTCTTCTTATTGTGTTTTTCAGGATCAGGGATCGGAGAAGAGGATTGGACTTGCTAAGGAAAGCAGCGGCCTTTATCTCCTTGAATCATCTCAAACTGTTAAGAATGATTTGTCATTGTCCTTTCTCAGTTCTTCCAATAAAAATGTCATTTGGTTGTATCATTTACGCCTAGGTCATCCATCTTTTAGGGTTTTATAAGTTATGTTTCCTTAACTATTCCAAGGATTAGATATTTCTGAGTTTTATTGTGATATTTGTGAGTTATTAAAACATACTCGTGTATCTTTTCCTATTAGCAATAAACGCAGTTCTTATCCTTTTCATTTGATCCATAGTGACATATGGGGCCCTTCCAGCATACCTAATATTTCTGGGGCTCAATGGTTTGTATCCTTCATTGATGACTGCACTCGAGTTCCATGGCTATTCCTCCCCAAACACAAATCTGATGTTAGCTTTGTTATTCCAACGTTCCATTCAATGGTTCAAAACCAATTTGGAGTTACCATAAAAAGCTTTAGGACAGATAAGGCTAGAGATTACTTTAATCAAGTTCCATCACCTTATTTCCAATCCCAAGGTATTATCCATGAATCATCATATGTCAACACGCCCCAGCAAAATGGGGTAGCTGAAAGGAAAAATGGACATTTGTTCAATACCATTCGAGCCTTACTCTTTCAAGGGAATGTACCCAAGTCTTATTGGGGTGAGGCTGCTCTCACTGCCACATACATGATAAACAAACTTCCCTCCCGTGCTAAATAATAAGAGTCCTATAGAGACCCTCAATAGCTTCTACCCTCACTTCCGAGCCTCAAATGGCCTTATACCTAGGGTATTTGGCAGCACTGCCTTTGTTCATGTTCACAGCCAGCATAGAAACAAACTAGATCCCCGTGCCATCAAATGTGTCTTTCTTGGTTACTCATCCACTCAAAAAGGATACAAATGTTATAACCCTTCATCCAAAAAAACCTACATTTATGTTGATGTCACATTTGTGGAAAATATACCTTTTTTTTCCAAGTCCTCTCTTCAGAGGGAGATTTTCATGTTAGAAGATAGGACTTCTGAGATTTCTGAACCACTTCAAACCCTTAACCTTCCAACCAGCATAGTTGAAAACAAGTCTACTAAATCTGTGTCATCTCCTGTCTCTCCTAACCTAATCAATGCTAGTCACAACCCTACAAGATTCTCTCAGGTGTATTCAAGGAGAAAGGCTATTCCTAAATTGACACAAGTCCAAGAATCTGATCCAAACTCTGAAAATGAAATCAAGGTAAGATCTGACATGTCTTTACAGCCTATTGAAACATCTACTGACCCCATTGAAGACTTAGATATACCCGTAAGATCTGACATATCTTTACAGCCTATTAAGACACCTACTGATCCCATTGAAAACTTAGACATATCCATTGCTATTAGAAAAGGCACAAGAGAATGCACCAAACGACCACTCTATCCATTATCTTACTATGTCTCCCTTAAACGTTTGTCCCCAATCACCGAAAATTCATTATGAGCCTAAACACCATTGCTATTCCTAACACTGTTACTGAGGCATTGACAAAAAGGGAATGAAGGACTACCATGAGAGAGGAGATGAGTGCATTAGAAAAGAATAGAACATGGGAGATCGTTGACAAACCAGAAGAAAAAAATATTATTGGCTGTAAATGGATTTTCACATTGAAATACAGAGCTGATGGATCCCTTGAGAGATATAAAGCAAGATTGGTAGCTAAAGGGTACACTCAAACCTACGGTGTAGATTATCAGGAGACCTTTGCTCCAGTCATAAAAATGAATACCGTGAGAATCCTATTATCTTTGGCTACATACTTCAATTGGCAACTGCTGCAATATGATGTTAAGAATGCATTTCTTCATAGTGACCTAGATGAAGAAATCTACATAAACATCCCATCGGGATTTGAAGGAAACTCGGGTAGCAAGGTGTGCAGGTTGAGAAAGCGCTTTATGGATTAAAACAATCGCCTAGAGCATGGTTTGGAAGATTTGCAAAAGTGATGAAGGAATCCGGATATAAACAAAGTCAAGGGAACCATACACTCTTTATTAAGCAGTCAGTTACAGGGGGATTACTGCTCTTCTAGTATATGTGGACGACATCATAGTAACTGGGAATGATGAGATGGAGAAGCAGGAATTAAAGTGGCAGCTGGTGAAGAATTTAAGATAAAGGAACTAGAAAAACTGAAGTACTTTCTTGGTATTGAGATGGCATATTCCACACAAGGAATCTTCATATCTCAGCAAAAGTATGTGACTGATTTGTTGATAGAAACAAAAAAGATAGATTGTAAACCCGTCTCTACTCCAATAGATCCAAATCATAAGTTAGGTGAGGCTAAAAAAGGACTTATATATCTTACTCACACTCGATTAGACATAATATACTCAGTGAGCATGATTAGTCAATTTATGTACGATCCAAGGGAACCACATCTTTAAGCTGCTTACAGGGTACTACATTACCTGAAAGGCAATCCAGGGAAAGGAATTTTGTTCAAAAGAAGCAATACTCTTACTCTAGAAGCTTATACCGATGCAGATTATGCAGGTTCCCTAATAGATAGAAGATCTACTACAGGATATTGTATCTTTCTTGGAGGAAACCTGGTAACATGGAGAAGTAAGAAGCAGAATGTGGTAGCAAGATCATCTGCAGAAGCAGAATTTAGGGCTATTGCGCAAGGCCTGTGTGAGCTGCTTTGGCTAAAGATTATTCTAGATGATTTGAAAGTCAAATGGGAAAGTCCTATGAGACTCTATTGTGACAACAAGTCAGCTATCAATATTGCTCATAATCCTATACAACATGATAGGACAAAACACATCGAAATTGATAGACATTTTATCAAAGAGAAATTGGAGAAAGAATTAATGTGTATGTCTTATGTTCCATCGGAACAACAACAAGCGGATGTTCTAACAAAAGGACTGAGTAGTTCCATTTTTCAGGGCCTTATATCCAAGCTGGGAATGGAAGATATTTATTCCTCAGCTTGAGGGGAGTGTTGAAGTGTAAATAAGCTGTAAATAAAATTAATTAAATATCTCTATAGATTAGAAAAATCTGTTTGAATTTAAATTTCCTAAAATTAAGGAATTTGATTAGATAGATTTCAGATTTAGAATGATTAAGTTTCCTATTCTTATCTTGTAATCATTCCCTAAAATTAAGGGATTTGATTAGATAGATTTCAGATTTAGAATGATTAAGTTTCCTATTCTTATCTTGTAATCTCCTATAGATTTCCTTGGATTGTACACTGAAGAGGAATGAATAAAAATTTCAGCCTTCTATAATTTCAAATTAATCCACTGAATGGCAACAATTAGAAGTTCAGCAAGTAACATGCATGAAGCCTCAAGATAGAATAAATTGCATATAGCAAGAAATTGTATAATAGGGGTGGAAGAATTAAATTGAGTGCTGATGACAGCAAAATTTGATCGCATCAACATACTGCTGATTCAGCATTCTTTGTTCAGAATCTGAAAGTTAGTAAGAAGCACGCATACTTGACACATGTTTATTTGCTTTTGATGCATTTGGTGCCTTGTCAGCCTTATCATCCATCTTCGCCTCTGAGACCTTATTCACTTCCACTACGGTGGGTTCAGTATCTTTATTTGGATCTTTTGCAGATTCCACTGGCATCAGCTTCTCATGAAAAATGTTGAATGGGGCAGTGTAATGAAACTTGTAACCTGCAAAGCATTGTGGAGTTTGCATATATCAAATCTTCTTTTTTTTTTTTTTTTGAGTGCCAGCATCTATCAAATCTGTGGCAGAAAGAATGTAGATGCATGTAAATTAGACTAAACAAGCAATTTTTTTGTTAATAGCAACAAGAATTGATCCCTATTTGGATTGCAGAAGGATCCAGAACATTCTCTTTACAAATTACAAATATGAAATCAAGAGAGTCTACGAACTCATCGAAAAAATATGGGACAATGATCAAGGATGGGTAGTTTAAAAAAATTCCCAAACAGAATTCATTTTAACCAAAAGTAACTGGATGAGAAGAAAAATATCCCGAACCCAAAGAGCCTTTCTATACCTGACACAGATGCCAGTGGTTCAACATAATAAAATGAATAGCTGCCTAGCTAATATTCTTCTCTGTTCATGGTTTTAACTTCTAAAACGTATTTTGAATCACAATAAGCAACTCTTGAGGGGACTAGGAGCCAGCATTCCGATTAATAAGATCCCCTGATATAAAGTTTAAATGTTAATAACTTCTTTTTGTTAAAGAGAAAAAATAAAAATCCTTCCATTGTCTTGGCTCATAGCAAGTTGATTATCCAATAGTAGATTGTTCATTATGATGGATGATCTTTTCAATGGTAAACCGCTAATCTATGTCAGACCTCATACAAAATATTATAGAACTTCAACCACAACCTTCAAATTACCCTGAAACATCTTCCCCACCACTTCCATGTTCAAGGAGGTGTTTATAACAATGTGTCACACGTTAGTTGATATATAAAAGGCACATGGACTGAATATGAGCGTAGAAAATAAATTACTATGCATATCAAGAAAAAACAACATAAGGCCTGTTTGGTGGTGGTGTTGTTTTTGTTTGTCCACAAATTAAAGAAATACCACAGAGATTGATGATGAAGATAGCATCTGCACAGAACTTCTGCTATTCCTTGCTTGTATTTGCATTCATTTTGGAAACTAACAAATCTTTGCTATCAAAAGCTTTCATAATTTTACAAAAGTTCAAGAAATCAAAAGGTTCATCACATATGCAGATCAGTCTAGTTCATTTTTCTTCTGGGTTCTTTGAAAACAAAAACAGAAAACAAGAGCAATACCAAACGGTCCCTTAGCTAATAAGTGTGATTAAAAAAACACATTTATGGTGATAAGGAAACGGTAATTGGAACCTTTTCTCGAGATAGAACAATATGTAAAGGCAGCTACCAAGATCGCCATCGAAGCCCCAATACCAACCAAGAGAAATTTCGGCACACCTGCCACAAAAGATGGTCAAAAAAACGTTTTTTTTTTTTTTGATAAAGATCAAGAGCAAAAGACAATAAAAAAAAAAACCTTTTTTATCCTCGACTTCGGTCTTGCGGACGGACCAACCGCCGAAACCATCTTCCGAGTTCTCGTCGACCGGGATCCAAGAAGCATCGAGCTTTCTCCCCGCGGAGGAAATCAGCAAACGGGAACTCCGTCGCCTCGATACTCGGGAGGCCAAGAATGGGCCCGACGGCCGGCCGGCAGAGGACGAATTGCCCTGGAGCTTGGTCGGGAGGAGACATAGCCGGTGAAACGCAAGGGTAGGGCCCATTTCTCCACGAATTCTTAAGGTTTAGGGCTCCATTTCCCCCTAATGGAGCATTCTAGGGCCTAATCGAAGAAGGGTTGAGCTAGGGTTTGCAAGCGCCGAGAAGCCCGATCGGGGAAGTGGGTGGGGAGGACGAAGGGGGGAGCGTGCGTCCGGTTTCACGCATGACGGCCAGACCGTACTTAATCTAACGGTCCACGAGTAACCACGTGTGAGAGATCACCGAGCATTCCCACGTGGGAACGCGACACCTGAACTCTGGAACCTTGGGCCCACATCCAGAGAACATTTTTACTCGCGGACAGTAATTACTAATTATGGAGCCGAATTAATCCACCATTTATCATCAAAGTGGTTCCATCTAAACCAAACGTCAGTGATGGAATGGATGACCAACAGCAACGGTAACACCAAAATTTTAATCCCATATTTTTAAAAATCGATTACAAGAATTCTTCTTCTTCGTTCTGTCTGATTTAAAATTAAATTCTTTATAATAGATAATGATGTTAATTTTTTTAATTTTTTTAATGCTGAGATATGTAATTAAACTTTTTTTTTAATCTAAATTTTCGTAGCATGCCTATGAAGAGTGAGACTTAGAACTTAGTTCAGATCCTTTATGCGCGTTTGGAACAGGGAATAAGGGGTATTCCTCGATTAATATCCTTTCTTATTTCTAAAAGTTGTAACTATAAAAATAAGTCAAAAAAAAAGTCAATTAGAAGGAATAACTCATATTTATTCTCTAAATCTATTCCTAAGGAATAAAGGAATACATGCAGCTATCCCTTTAGGGCAAAACTGTTATTAAAAAAAGCTGGTTATTCCCTCAACTATCTCCTGGATAAACTCTATCGTATACACTTATCCAGGGATAGCATTTTTTGTATCAAACATCACCTAAAGTTAACAAGATGGGATAACCCATATTTAACCATGGGTTATGATGTGGCTGATTCAGCACCGTTAGAATAAATAGCAACGGCAGCTAACAGAGATCCCTTTGGCCCCAAAACCTTCTAATCCTCTGATATTGATGTCAGTTTCGCCAAGTGTCTGCTTCAATGATTCACTTCGCATCTCCAAAGTGTCACTCAACCCTTCGCCACCACTTGTAGCTGTGCGCGGTCACATCCAACAACGGCGCGCACCAAATGCAACCCCCGCTGCCGGACACCTGTGAGGTCGTACTGGCAAGTAATGTAGGACACCTCCGACACACACATGATGACAGTACGACCCGTCACTGTCACGCCTCGCCTTTTTGTCTGTTACCAGACGGGGCGCCCCAGAATCAGTAATTTTTTGGACGAAAAGCAGATCTTCGAGCAGGTATAAAAGGACGCACCCTCACTGTAAGTAGGATCCGAAAAAAAACTAAGGTTTTCTAGTCTTCTTGCTAGTGAAACCCTAACTCTCTCTAGCTTCTTCGGCTAGCAAGTTCTCATATGTTCCCAAGTGACTGACTTGAGCGTCGGAGGGTCCCCATCGGAGTATCCGGTCTCCGGGGACTTTTCTTGCAGGAGCCCGTCGAGGAGGACGTCTATTTCCCCGGCGCTTGAAGAAGGTGACTTGGCGTCAATAGATTGGCGCGCCAGGAAGGGGGGGAAGAGAAAAGCTTCGAACCTGTTAGTAACTTCTTCCTCTTCAAACTCTGAGACGATGGTAACAACTCGCGCATGGGAGGCCACTGTCAGTCATGCTGGGGGGCAGCATCAAAGGGCTGATCAGCCCGCAGTTAGCCCCTCAGCTCCTCAAGCCAACGTTCCTGCACCAGCGTCGATACAGCAGCCTCAAGAAGATCGGTTTGCTGCTCTCGCCGCGCAAATCCAATCCTTGGCGGCAACGGTTCAAGGCCTGCAGCACCAGCAAGTGGCCCCGCGGCAGCCGGAGCCGTGTCCATCGGTTCTGGGGGTGGTGCAACCCAGCCAACATTCGTGTCGGAGGAGGTCTCCTGCCCAGGAAGCCCGCCATCGCTGCGCTTCATCTAAGCCTCGCCACCATGAGGCCTCCAAGCGGCCCGGTCGCCCCCTCGCCGTGCCAGCGCATCTCCCAAGCGGCGGCGTGAGAGAGAGGCAGAGCGCCCCCTTAGGCCTCCCCGCCGCCCTTCCCCCTCAGACTCCTCGAGGGAAGGGTCTTTCGATGGCAGGATAGCCCGTCATGCAGAGCATCGGCTTGATGAGTATAACCAGCGGTTGGAAGAACTCAGCCGCCGGATTACCAACCCTCTAGAGGCAGACTACGATAGCCGGCCGCCACTATCTCGTCGCATCATGGAGGAGCCCATCTCCACTCGGTTCCGTCTTCCTCAGCTGGACCCTTATGACGGGACTACAGACCCCCTGAACCACCTAGAAAGTTACAAGGTTCTCATGTAGGTCCAGGGGGCAACCGACTCACTCATGTGCATCGCCTTCCCAGCCACCTTGAAGAAAGCCGCCCGAGCCTGGTACTCTCGCCTACCGCCGCGGAGTATTGACTCCTTCCGTCAGCTAGAGAGAGCCTTCCTGGCCCATTTTGATGCCTGCAGGAAGATTCCAAGGGTAGCTGACAGCTTCTTCTCTATCCAGCAAAAGAGTGGTGAGTCCCTGCGGGATTACGTCGCTCGGTTCAAGGAAGCTACCCTGGAAGTTTATAATCTTGAGGACTCAGTGGCCACCTTGGCCTTGAAGCGAGGGCTTTGCCCGTCTCGCTTCGCTTACTCCCTTGACAAGAAGCCACCCGGCTCATACGCCGAGCTCTTGACCCGGGCCCAGAAATACATACGAGCTGACGAGGCTAACTCCTCCCGGCGCGAGGCTGGCGGGAGCATCCCCAAGAAGCCGGCCCGACCGGAACCCGTCGAAGCTTGTCCCAGAAGGCCTGAGCCTCCTCACCGACCAGACAACCGTTCCCGAGCCCCTGTGCCAAGAGACGGGCCCTACACCCCTCTGCTCGCGCCGATATCACACATCCTGCTCGAGATTGAAGGTGAGTCTTATCTTCAGCGCCCTCCTCCAATGAACCCGAAGATCCCCCGCAACAAGAACCTTTACTGTCGCTACCACCAGGACCACGGTCATGACACCGACGACTATTGCCAGTTAAAAAAGGCGATAGAGGATCTTATCCAGCGGGGCCACCTGGGAAAATTCGTCCAGAGGAACAACCCGGGAGTCCCTGGCCCGTCGGCGCCCCTGCCGCCAATGATCGACAATGCTCCAACCAAGAAGACGGTGGCGATGATTTCCTGGGGGACAGGTGGACCGCCCAAGAGGCCGAGGGAGGGGGGAGAGTTAGACTCTATAATCCCTTTTTTTCAAAAGGGACTTAGAGGAGGTGGTTAATAAAAATGATGATAGCATCGTCGTATCCATGACATAGCAAAACACCCTATAAGAAGAATTTTAGTCGATAGTGGAAGCTCGGTGGATGTTTTGAACTATGATGCTTTTGTTTGCATAAATCTATCACCTGACCTGCTCCGACCTGTCGTCACACCCCTGATGGGGTTTACTGGAGATTTCGTGAAGGTCGAGGAGGAGATCACTCTTCCTGTCACGGCTGGCACGGCCCCGCTCCAGAGCACAGTTATCATAAGCTTTCTGGTAGTCCGGGTGCCCCTCGCTTACAACGCTATCCTCGGAAGGCCGGACTCAACCTCTTGGATGTCGTCATCTCCACTAAAAGGCTCCTCGTGAGGTTTTCCACCAGTGAGGGGGTTGGGGAGATGTGGGGGAGCAGAACCCGCCCCCACTTTGCTGCCACATTGCTCCAAGTCCGGAGGAGGTGGCGCCGGCGCCCGTGCCAGAGGTGTTGGACCCTCGGGACCTAGAAAGAAGAGGAGAACCGGCCGAGCATTTGCTGGCCTTCCCTCTTGGGGAGAACCCAGCAAGGACGATTTGCATCGGAGCCTCACTCCTGGAGGAGGCCCGTGGTCAGCTCCTCGCTTTCCTACGAGCCAATGCTGATATCTTCGCCTGGTCAGCATCGGACATGCCGGGCATTCCAGAGGGAGTGATCACCCACCGGCTCAACATCAAGCCGGAGTGCCGACCCATTCGGCAGAAGAGGAGAAGCTTCGCCCTAGACAGACAAAAGGCTGTGGATGAGGAGGTGCGAAAGCTCCTGGCGGCTGGTCATATCCGTGAAGTGCACTACCCCGACTGGCTGGCAAATGTGTGATGGTGCGTAAGCCAGCGGGAGCTGGAGGATGTGCGTGGACTTCACCGACCTCAATAAGGCGTGCCCCAAAGACAACTTTCCACTACCCCAGATTGATCAGCTGGTGGATGCTACGTCCGGGCATGAAGCCCTTAGCTTCATGGATGCTTTCTCAGGGTACAACCAAATAAGGATGGACCCAGCTGATGAAAAGGCCACTTCTTTCGTCACTGAAAAAGGGATCTACTGCTACAAAGTGATGCCATTTGGGCTGAAGAATGCCGGGGCTACTTATAGAGGCTGATGAATAAGGTCTTTGAGGACCAGATTGGGCGCAACATGAAGGTGTATATGGATGATATGCTGACCAAGAGTGCCCACGTGGCCGACCATGTCACCGATCTTGTGGAAACCTTCAGCAACCTACACCTGTACTGGATGAGGCTGAACCCTCATAAATGTGCCTTCGGGGTTGCGACAGGCAAGTTTTTGGGCTTCATGGTAACCCAGCGAGGGATTGAAGCCAATCCCGATAAAATTCGGGCCATCCTGGATATGAGGCCTCCAGCTAATAAAAAGGAGGTACAATGCCTGATCGGGAGGATAGCGGCCCTGAGTCGCTTCATGTCAAGATCGGCAAAGAGATGCCTGCCCTTCTTTAAGGCACTACGTAAGGTCGACAGCTTCGAGTGGACAAAGGAGTGTCAGGGTGCCTTCGAGGAATTGAAGCAGTTTTTATCCACTCCACCATTGCTGTCCAAGCCGAAGAGCGGAGAGGAGCTTCTTCTGTACCTTGCAGCCTCCCCCGAGGCCGTCAGTTCTGTGCTCGTGCGTATGGATGCTGATGGAGTATAGAGGCCGGTCTATTACACAAGCAAGGTACTTCATGATGCCGAGATCAGGTACACTAGGACTGAGAAGATCATCTTCGCCTTGGTGGTCTCCGCACAATGCTTCCGACCCTACTCCAAGCTCATCCCATAATGGTCCTCACGGACCAACCTCTTCGGACTATCCTGTCCCGCCCTGACACCTCGGGTCGATTAGCTAAGTGGGCGGTCAAGTTGAGCGAGTTTGATTTATCAATCTGGCCGAGGTTCGCCATGAAGTCCCAGGTATTAGTTGATTTCTTGGTTGAGTGCACCTGGACCGAGGAGTGCCGCGAAGAGCCATGCCCGGAGGTACGCATGGTCCCCCCCCCATCCGGGGAGCAGAAGGAGAAGAGTGGATCTTGCACATAGACGGGGCAGCAAATTCCCAGGGGAGCGGAGCCGGGCTCATCCTCGCAAGTCCTGACGGGGAGGTGGTGGAGTACGCCCTCCGGTTTCTATTCCCGGCTACTAATAACCAGGCGGAGTATGAAGCCCTACTAGCAGGGATGAGGCTGGCCGGGGAGCTTGGTGCAGAGCGTTTGAGAGCCTTCACAGACTCCCAGCTTATCTCTGGGCAGGTCGCTGGGGAGTATGAAGCCAGGGACCCAGCCATGTCCCGTTACTTGATTAAGGTGCAGTCCCAAGCCTCGTGGTTCTCTTATTTCCATGTCAGCTACATTCCTTGAGCGGAGAACGCTAGGGCAGACGCACTCTCCCGATTGGCCACCTCGGCTGACGGGACCCTGGGAAGAACGTATGTGGAGCACTTGCAGACCCCAAGCATCGAAGCTATGGAAGAGGCATTGCCGGTCGAGCAAGGGCCCTCTTGGATGGATGCCTATGTACAGTATTTGACCGACGGCGCCCTCCCTAAGGATCCCGTGGAGGCTAGATTACTAAAGCGTCGGGCCCCAAGGTTCCTGATAATGGACGGGAGGCTTTATCGAAGGTCATTTTCATACCCGGTCCTCAAGTGCGTGGGGCCAGTCGAGGCCGACTATATCTTGCGGGAAATCCATGAAGGCATCTGCGGGAGTCACCTAGGGGGCAGAGCCCTAGCTTACAAGGCCCTACGAAAGGGATACTACTGGCTGACCATGAAGGAAGACGCGGCCGAGCTTGTCAAGAAGTGTGATAGCTGCCAACGCCATGCCAATATTCAGCGGCAGCCGGCGTTTCAGCTGACCCCCTTAGTGGCACCTTGGCCCTTCGCCCAGTGGGGTATGGATATTCTGGGGCCATTCCCCCTAGCCTCCGGACAGCGCAGGTTCCTGCTGGTGGCCGTTGACCACTTCACTAAGTGGATTGAAGCTGAAGCCCTTGCTAAAATCACTGAAAGCAAGGTGAGATCTTTCTTTTGCAAGTCTATCATATGTCGATTCGGGCTACCCCATACTCTGGTCACCGACAATGGCTGACAGTTCGACAACGCGCCCTTCCGTGGGTTCTACATCGAACTTGGCATTCACCAAAGGTTCACTTCCGTCGAACACCCTCAGACCAATGGAGCGGCCGAGGTGACCAATCGCATCATTCTCCAAGGACTGAGGACCCGACTGGATGATTGCAAGGGGTGATGGGTGGAGGAGCTCCACAATGTGCTGTGGGCCTACCACACAATGCCCCGAACCCCCACCGAAGAGACTCCATTCAGCTTGGTCTTTGGGTCTGAAGCTGTCATCCCGGTAGAGATAGGCTCCCCGAGTCCTCGGGTGGAGTCATACAATGAGGAGAATAACTCGGACCGGCTGCGAGCCAACCACGACCTAGTAGATGAGGTACGAGACCGAGCGCGGCTGTGGATGGCAGTCTACCGGCAACGAGCTGCCAGGCACTACAACACCCACGTGCGTCCCAAGACTTTCTTGCCAGGAGACATGGTCCTTCGATGAGCTGAAGTCTCGAAGACAACGGAAAGAGGCAAGCTAGCTCCTAACTGGGAAGGGCCCTACCGAATCATCGAGACACTCCATCATGGAGCCTACAAGGTTGAAGAGTTGGGTGGGAAGCCACTACCCCGAACATGGAATGCCGACAACCTTCGTCGGTATTATCAGTAGTGCATTTCTCTCCCCACCTTAAATACCGTGCATGTATTCTCTTGGGCCTTCGCCCCTCATTTGATATTAATGAGTTTGAATTTTAGCACCTCAGTTTTTAAACAAAGCCCGACCCCCGTCGACACTTTAAGCCCTGGGCCAGCCAGGCATGAAGCCCGACTCCCATTGGCACTTTAAGCCCTGGGCCAGCCAGGCACGAAGCCTGACTCCCGTCGGCACTTAAAGCCCTGGGCCAGCCAGGTACGAAGCCCGACTCCCATCGGCACTTAAAGCCCTGGGCCAACCAGGCACGAAGCCCAACTCCCATCGGCACTTTAAGCCCTGGGCCAGCCAGGCACGAAGCCCGACTCCTGTCGGTACTTAAAGCCTGGGCTAGCCAGGCACGAAGCCCGACTCCCATCGGCACTTAAAGCCCTGGGCTAGCCAGGCACAAAGCCCGACTCCCGTCGACACTTTAAGCCCTGGGCCAACCAGGCACAAAGCTCGACTCCCGTCGGCACTTTAAGCCCTAGGCCAGCCAGGCACAAAGCCCGACTCCCGTCGGCACTTAAAGCCCCGGGACCAGCCAGGAATAAAGCCCGACACCTCCGGCGGAGTGGTGAGCCATCAGTTCTTAGGAGCCCTTCTACCCCGACCTCCTGAATTCGATGCCCCGACTCCAGGAAGCTCATCCTTCCTTGCCCCAAGGTTCGGTCCTAATATATGGCTAACTCGACTCGCGAATGAATTAAGGGTTACCCCTCGGTGCTGATGAAGCCCCGAGAGGTCGCACGTCACTAGTCAATGAATTTGGGGCAGAGATGGATGGACAAACAATTCATCTTGAAGAAAAATGATATTTTATTAATTCAAAGTAATTACAAAATGCCGACTTAGTCGGACTTGCAAAAATAAAATACAGGCAGAGGCTCATGGTTCTGCTGGAGCGGGCTCGTCATCAGATTGGGCCAACTCCTAGGGGCTTTCGAGCTTGATGTCTAAGGCTTGAGGGAAGTTCAAGTCCCGGCAACTTTTTCTTTCCCGTGCTGAAACCCTTGGAGAAACGCCCCCACCGAAGCTTTCGCCAGCTCGTCTGCAAAGCGCTCGGACGCTTTGAACTCCTCTATGACCCCAATGGTCCTGGCTGCGATGGCTGCTTCCACTTCGGCGGCTTGAACTCCCTCCGCAGCGGCCAGAGCTGCCACTGCTGCCCTCTCGGCCTCCCGAGCATGACTGGCCTCCTCTTCCGCCGCCCTCGCCCTCTCCTCAACCAACCTTACTCTTTCTTCGGCTGACCTTGCTCTCTCTCTTCAGCCTCGGTTGCCCGACTCTCCGTTTCTTCGATGGCCAAGGTCAGTTTGGAGATGTGTAGGTCTCTCACTGCGACGGCATTCTCGACGTCTGTCATCTGATGGAGTGTCGCTCGTAGATGGTTGGTCTCGGCCTCCGCTCGGCTCTCAGCGGCCCTTATCTCGTCAGCCCGAGCGGTTCTGGCCGACTCTAGGGCCCCCTCGGCCACCTCCGCGCGATGACGAGCCTCCTGGCCTCCTTTTGAGCCTCGCGCAGAAGGGTCTTCCCTCCGTGAATGACCTCTCTCGCAGCCCTTAGGGAGTTTGCAAGCTGCGTGCAAGCTCTGTGTAAAAAAAGAAAAAGAGATAGAGGCAAAGGGTTGCAGGACCACTTACCCTGACGAGAGCTGCGTAGGACTCCTGGAAGAACGTACCCACCTTCAGGTGGCTGAGCTCTTCCAGGACCTTGGGCATGAAGACTGGCAAGAGGACCCGTTCGGCCCAACGCCCGTAATTTAGAATGGAGTCTCGAGGCGGCCCTGGTTTGGCCCCACTCCCTCCGGCTGCCTCGGCATTTTCTGGCTCGGCGCGCGGACTGCTTGTCGATGCACGCTCGGGGGGTGGGCTTACTGCCCCTGACGGCCCCTCGCCCCAGCTCCTAGCTGCCTCGGGGAGGGTCGGTCCACTGGGAGCAAAGAGCTCCTATGCTATCACGGGCTCCTCTGCTACCGTTGGCTCCTCCGCAACCGTCTCCTCCATAGGTGTCTCCTCAGCCACCGCTCTCTCTGGCGGAGTGTCGGCTGTAAGGTCAATCTCCGGAGCGGCCGGGGGGTCACTATTGGGGAGCGCGGAATACCCCCAAGATCACGGCTATAGCGTATATGAGTAATACAAAAAACTTTTACCGTTCTAATCTATGAGTATAAGATCATACCTTCAGATTTGAACATTGAAACACTTTGATTCAATTGCTCGACCTCAACCTTTTAGCCTTCCTCCGTATTTCCGAAAATACCTTCCTTCTCTCACAAGATGGTGGGATCTCTTGGCCGACCTAGGGTTTCTTGTTTTTCTTTTTGCTCAAAAACGTTAACCCTAGCAACCAACTGAGAGGGTATTTATAGGGCTACAACAGGGACCAATAGGCAAATATGAAAAGGACTTCCCACGTAATTAAATCTCCCAATCCTACCCCGGTTAGGATTCAATTACGTAAATTATAATTCATTCCACTAAAGAATTATAATTGTACTCCTAATCATATTCGAATTTATATTTTCAAGCCTTTATATTAAATACTTATTATCTCCCCACGTTAAGATTACAGATATCCATCAATTAAATTTAATTACTGATAATATAATTTAATTGGCTTTTATTATCCTTGAGACTTATCCACTTAACTTATTTGATGTATCGGATTCAAAATCCACTTGCAAGATTTAATACAATCAAAACTTATAAGCTTTCTCAAGGGGATATCATCAATCCAAATTAACAGGACGTGGATTTCTTCAACTATTAATATTCACCATATATATAATGTTATTGCCCAACCCACTGAGTTTATTGACTCATATAGAATCTCACTCTATGTGTAATCAAAGCAATAATCACTACATACACGTGTCTAGAAATAGAATTCAGATTAAGAGCATAATTAATCATAATATTCATGAGTTTTAAATTATTTTATAAAGTCAGTATAAAATAATTAACTCAACTGGGTCCTGTTCAATACACACAAAGTGTACTAGCACAAATAGTTAGAATAAACCATTCTCCGTAGTCAAGACAGACCTACTAAAAATTTGTGCTACAGTTCTACTGATGGTGTGTCCAATTCCATCTAAAACTGTGAACAATAAACTTGTATTCCAAAAGAACCGATGATCTAGTATTCTGAGTGTAAGCTGTACTCTACACACTAGATCAAATACTCTTTGTAAATACTAGACACATGCACATATATAGTAAATGGCACACATTGCTCAAAATGAATTCTCATTAAAATGTAAAGACATAACATAAAGCATATCTTTTAGTCTATATCTCTATCAGTTACGCAGTGCTGATGGCTCCGACACCCGCGCCGTCGGGCGTTTTGGAGCCGGTGCTCGCCGGCCTTCATTCGGTCCTTCCCGGGCCCTCTTCTTGATGGCGGCCTTCAGGAGTTTTTGGGTCGGGACCTTCATGGCTACACAGTATAGGTCAAAGTTAGTAAAAGAAAAAGAAAAGAAAAGAAAAGTGAAACCAAGCAAAACTTCGACTAAGTATGGAGATGGCTTACCCCGGTGGGAGATAAGACCTGCCAACTGGAGGTTATCTTCTGTCAGGAGCAGGGTGTACCGAGGGATCTCGGTAGCCAATAACTGCCCCAATGCTTCCCTGTCTCCAGGATGGACGGTGGAATTGGCGTTACCTCGAAGGTCGAGGTCTCCCCATTGGGGCTTGACTTGGTCTAGACTGGCGAAGAATAATCGGGATTTCCATCTCTTGATAGAGGAAGGAAGGACAAGTTTGAGGATCCGATTGGATCAAGGCTGAAAAAGCCACCAACCCTTCTGGGCTCGAAGGATGTAGAAGGATCGAAAAAGGGAGATGCGGGGGGTAATGCCAAGACGGTGACAGAGAACGACAAAGGCGCTAATGACCCGAAGGGAGTTCGGGACCAAGTGGGAAGGAGTTAAGGAATAGTATTCAAGGAGATTAACGAAAAAGGAGGGAAAGGGTGGATAGAGGCCGGCCTTCAAGCAAATTTCGTAAATGGCCACTCGGCCAGGTCGGGAAGAAATGACTCTATCATCGGGAGTCAGTAAGAAAAGCCCAACATCTCGAGGAATCTGGTAACGAGCCCGAATATTCACCAAATCTTGGCTCGTTACCGTGGAAGCGGTCCCCTCCGGGGACTCCGCCCCCACCCTCGAGGAGGAGGTGCCAACCTCCGTCCGGCGTCTCCTCGATGGGGCCCTGCTAGCCACCGCCGGACGTTCCCCTGCGGGAGCCCTACCGGTGGCCTGTCGCTGGGCCAGAGGGACGTGGTCCTCTGAATCAGAGGACTACTCCAGCGAGGGAGAGGGAGAAGGAGCAGAAGAAGCTCGATGCCTCTCATAGGGGAACGATCCTCTGGATCATCCCCCGAGGTTCGGGACGGGGAACTCATGGTTAAAAGAAAGAACAGGAGAATCTGGAAGAGACAAAAGCTGACCTGAAGGAGGAAAAAGCTATGCGCAGGATCTCGGGTTGCAGGGGAGACCAAGGCGCAGAGACTCAGAGGAAGAAGACGATGATAGCAGGAGCAGTGTGGCTAGATTTAACCCCCTTCCACGCTTTAATCAATTTCAAATCATCCCGCCATGTCTCATCAGCCACGTGAATCCCCACCATAAGCTGGCTCGCCTCGGTGGTTGCCCAGTGTGTGATACGATACACCTCCGGCCGGTGATAAGACTCTGTTGACGTCGCCGCAATGAGAGGTAATGATGGTGCAGCTTTCCTCGTGGATTTTGAAGGGTTAATCTTGTCTCGAGGACGATCGTGGCAGGCTGAGTGGATGGAAGTGGCCGCCCTTCACATTCCCCATGCCGTTCGCATAGGGCCACGACAGTCACCGGGGATACGTGTCAGAGCCAACTCGCGAAGGACGAGGATCAGCCACGTGAAAAGTAGCACCCCTTTCGCCTGCCAATTTGAGCCCGCTTCATCTCAGGGTGAGGGTGCATCTGATGTGGCTGATTCAGCACCGTTAGAATAAACAGCAACGGCAGCTAACGGAGATCTCTTTGGCCCCGAAACCTTCTAATCCTCTGATATCGATGTCAGTTTTGCCAAGTGTCTACTTCAAGGATTCACTTCGCATCTCCAAAGTGTCACTCAACCCTTAGCCCCGCCTTGCGTCCGATAAGACCCTGAACATCTCATCCCCGAAACCCCCTCCGGTCTCGGGGTAAGGGCACCGCATTACAACCCCGAGACCCCCTCCGGTCTCGGGGTGAGGGCACTGCATTACAACCCCGAGACCTCCCTCCAGTCTCGAGGTGCACAAGTAACATCTCACCCCCGAGACCCCCTCCGGTCTCGGGGTGCACAAGTAACATCTCACCCTCGAGACCCCCTCCGGTCTCGGGGTGAGGGCACCGCATTATAACCCCGAGACCCCCTCCGATCTTGGGGTGCACGAGAAACATCTCACCCCCGAGACCCCCTCCGGTCTCGGGGTGAGGGCACCACATGACAACCCCGAGACCCCCTCCGGTCTCGGGGTGCACGAGAAACATCTCACCCCCGAGACCCTCTCCGGTCTCAGGGTGAGGGCACTGCATTACAACCCCGAGACCCCCTTCAGTCTCGGGGTGCATGAGAAACATCTCACCCCCGAGACCCCCTCCGGTCTCGAGGTGAGGGTACTGCATTACAATCCCGAGACCTCTCTGCGGTCTCGGAGTGCACAAGAAGCATCTCACCCCCGAGACCCCCTCCGGTCTCGGGGTGAGGGCACTACATTACAACCCCGAGACCTCCCTCCGGTCTCGGGGTGCACGAGTAATGTCTCACCCCCGAGACCCCCTCCGGTCTCGGGGTGAGGGCACCACATCTCAACCCCGAGACTCCCCTCCGGTCTCGGGGTGTAGGAGCGATGCTCAGTACATGGACTGGCCTCTGAACCAAGCAACATCTTCAGGCCACCTGGAGCACCCACATGGCCCGCTGTACGCCCGTGGCTGCGAGTGGCCATGCCTCATAACGGCGCATGGCTCGTTGCACATGCTCAACTGTGCATGACCATGCCCTGTTACGGAGTACGATTCGCCACCACTTGTAGCTGTGCACGGTCACATCCAACGACGGCGCGCACCAAATGCAACCCCCGCTGCCGGACACCTGTGAGGCCGTACTGGCAAGTAATGTAGGACACCTCCGATACACATATGATGATAGTACGACCCATCACTGTTACGCCTCGCCTTTTTATCCGTTACCAGATGGGGCGCCCCAGAATCAGTGATTTTTTGGACGGAAAGCATATCTTCGAGCATGTATAAAAGGCCGCACCCTCACTGTAAGTAGGATCCGGAAAAAAACTAAGGTTTTCTAGTCTTCTTGCTAGTGAAACCCTAACTCTCTCTAGCTTCTTCGGCTAGCAAGTTCTCACATGTTTTCAAGTGACTAACTTGAGCGTCGGAGGGTCCCCACCGGAGCATCCGGTCTTCGGGGACTTTTCTTGCAGGAGCCCGTCGAGGAGGATGTCTATTTCCCCGGTGCTTGAAGAATGTGACTTGGCGTCAACAGGTTATTTCCTGAACTTATTTTCTAGGGACTAAAGGAATAGCTGGTTATTCATTCAGCTATTCCTTGAGGGTAAAATTATTATTAAAAAACGAATTATTCCCTCAGCTATTTCATGAATAAATTCTATCATATATATTTATTCAAGGATGGTATTTTTTTTTAATCAAACACTGACCAGGGTTGAATAGAGTTTTATGTAGCATGAAAAAAATAAAAAAATGAAAGAAAAAAAAAAGAAAAAAAAAAGAAAGAGAAGTAAACCTTCTTAAGTTTACAATTATAGATTGATGAGTAATAATGTAAACTTTTCATGCCCACTCTTCATCCCCTCACCATTTTGCGAGATTAAAAATCTCTCATAACATTGCTTGCAGTTCAACCTACAATTGCAAATATTCGAGTAACATTTATTTTGCATTATAAACCCATCGATTCAAGTAATATATTAGCAGGTTAAAATTATATAATCCAAGAATTTGAATAAAAATTAATTGATAATAGAAGAATTTAAATTATAAGCATATAATACTTTATTTTTTATCCAATATAGAATTAAAAGTAGATTCTATCATTGTCACATGAATAATTTTTTTCTTAAATTTTTTTATAATCGGCTGAGCTGCATGCCGTGTTAAGTGGAAGGAAAACTCTTTGTGCATCCCATGTGGTACTGAAAGAGATGCATTGTAGGCGATGATTGATCCACATGCGCTTATGATCATATGCGATATGAAAAGGATAAAAATATTTTTAGCATATGCATATATGGATCAATTATTGCATGCGGTGTATGCTTTTTGCAAAACGCATGATGCACAAAACGTTTTCCTAAGCAGAAAAGGTATAAAAAAAAGTTGAACAGCAATTGGGCTCATAAGTAATCGTTCTATTTGAACCTACACCTTTTATAAAAATAATTGTAGCTCCCGAAAGGCTAGATTATTATATATTACAACTCCAAAGATATGCCCGTATTTGATTTTACCTGTTCAACACAATAACGGTTGGTCCTTGATTTAATCATATAGGTTTAGGGAAGGAACTCAAACAAGCCAGGTAAAGAGCCAATCCTAACTTGTCTTAACCTCCATACTTTCTCTGCACAACAAAACCCAACTTTATAAGCACAGTGAGTGGTCCAGATTGGATTAGATTAATCATGTTAGATTGTATGTGTTGGGGGGTAAAACCATCATCGCATTGATAGTCGTGCAAGAAGGCTAAGACCGACCCCATTCCTTCGCCCGCCATGATGCCCCCGAGCTTTCCATAGCTCGTCTTCTCCGAGCTTCCGTAGCTCGGCTCCCCCAAGCTTCCCATAGCTCGTCTTCTCCGAGCTTCCATAGCTCGGCTCCCCCGAGCTTCCCATAGCTCGTCTTCCTCGGGCTTTCGTAGCTCGGCTCCCTCGAGCTTCCCATAGCTCGTCTTCTCCGAGCTTCCGTAGCTCGGCTCCCCCAAGCTTCCCATAGCTTGTCTTCTCCGAGCTTCCGTAGCTCGGCTCCCCCGAGCTTCCCATAGCTCGTCTTCCTCGGGCTTTCGTAGCTCGGCTCCCTCGAGCTTCCCATAGCTCATCTTCTCCGGGCTTCCGTAGCTCGGCTCCCCCGAGCTTCCCATAGCTCATCTTCTCCAGGCTTCCGTAGCTCGGCTCCCCCGAGCTTTCATAGCTCGTCTTCCCCGGCTTCCGTAGCTCGGCTCCCCCGAGCTTCCCATAGCTCGTCTTTCTCGGGCTTCCGTAGCTCGGCTCCCCCGAGCTTCCCATAACTCGTCTTCTCCGGGCTTCCATAGCTCGGCTCCCCCGAGCTTCCCATAGCTCGTCTTCCCCGGGCTTCCGTAGCTCGGCTCCCCCGAGCTTCCCATAGCTCGTTTTCTCCGAGCTTCCGTAGCTCGGCTCCCCCGAGCTTCCCATAGCTCGTCTTCTCCGAGCTTCTGTAGCTCGGCTCTCCCGAGCTTTCCGTAGCGCAGTTTTCTTCGGGCTTCCGTAGCTCGGCTTCACTGAGCGACCCACGGTCTAACACTCACCTCCGCAGAACTGGCGCGGAAGAGCCTAGGCCTATTGTAACAGTGTCCCAAGCAAGGAATCATATTGAGGAGTGGTCTAGAACCTATCATGGCTACCTGGGGCCCATGCACCTATCAGATCTCAAGCCGTCGAGGAGCTCTCCTAGCCATCGATCCCCTAACGAACAAGATACAGATCCCAACGGCCTGATTTGATCCATCTCCGTATCCTAACAACTTTTGAACCTTCTAGAAGGCGCTCAAGATCCAGGTGACAGCCTATAAATACGACACTCCCAGATTCCCTCATGTATGCGCTCACTCTCACTCTTACTCTCCCACTCTCCCCAGCCGCTCGTCGGTGCTCCCCCCTCTAGAGCTCCCGATCGGCCGCCCCTGGAGAGACTCCCCGGAGAGATCCACCTTTCCATTTTCTGATTGATCGCCGATTTTCCCCACTGACTTGAGCATCGAGGGTCTTCCGTGGAGGGCCACCCCCAACGCCTCTCGCGTGAGGACTTTTGTGCAGGTCCCCCTCCAGGAGATCGACTGCGCCCGAGTCAGAGGACGGATCCCGGCGGCAACAGATTGGCGCTAGAGGAAGGGCCTCAAGTCCCGTTAAAACTTGAAGAAAGGAGATAAGGATCTCGATCTGGAAGAGAACCTCTCTAATGGCTAATCGGAGAAGAGCAACCTCTGAAGCTCAAGACCAGGTCGCCTCCCAAAGACCTGATCCGGTGAGCAGTGTAGCGCCACCGCCTCCACCAATTGAAACCCCATCGCCGCCAGCCATCCCAGTGACCCAGGACCAGTTCGCCATGCTGGTCCAGCAAGTCCAGGCCCTGACCCACCTGGTCCAGAAGCGTTTCGCAGCTCCTCCCGCTCCGCACCTTCATAAGGAAGCCGCGATTCCTTCTTCGCCGGTGACTTCCTCCTCTGGTCTGCATGAAGCCGCGGACCCCCCACATCGACCCAGAGGGGACAAACCAGTCCCATGAGGCGGCTACTACAGGGATCCTCCCAAATCTCAACGAGCCCGGTCCCTCTCCCCAGTGTCTTCCCACCATGATTCGATGCCGTCCCTGCGCTCCCCTCGCCCAGCTCCTCCTCTTATCGCTGAAGAGGAGATCCGTCGACAGATCAGGGAGATGCGCCAGGAGCTGGATGCCGCCAGGCAGGCCCATCCGCCTTAGCCCAAAGCGGAGCAGGGCATCCCTTTCTCTAAAGGGATCATGAGGAAGTGATTCCCTCCCATGTTAAGCTGCCAGTCGTCAAACCCTACCACGGCTCTTCTGACCCGGACGACCATCTCAGCAGCTTTCGGTCAATAATGATGTTCCACGGAGCATCCGACGCGATCCTCTGCCGCGCTTTCCCCTCCACCCTCAGAGGATCTGCCTGAACCTGGTTCAATGCCTTGAAGCCAGGTTCCATTGATTCATTTGACGAGCTGAGCCGTCTTTTTATTGGCCAGTTTGTCAGCAGTCACCGCCACCGACGGAGATCTGACTCCCTCTCCGAAGTCAAGCAGAGAGAGGGGGAGTCATTGAGAAGTTATCTTGGCCGTTTCAATAAGGCCATGTTGGAGGTGGACCACCTTAATCATGAGGTGGCTATGTCCACCTTGGCGGGGGGAGTCTCAAAGGAAAGCGACTTCTACCTGGCGATGGAGGTCGGCTACCCCCCTAACCTCTCCGATATGATGGCCCTGGCGGACAAATGCCAGGGTCGAAGAGTCATGGAGAGTTGCCCGCGCCAAGCTGAAAAAGAAGAAGGAGCCCAAAGGTCCCGATAGGCACCGACCCGCCCGTCGGCCGAGTCCACCTCGTCGCCAAAGAGCTCCCCCACTGCCACCGAGGAAACGCTCCCGGAGCCCACCCAGGTGTTTCGATCGCTACACTCTGCTAACCGTGCCCCAGGCGCAGATCCTCATGGAGATAGAGCGCCAACTCCCCTGACCAGCTCCTCTTCGAGGGAACCCGACCCGAAGAGACCCTACCAAGTACTGCCGCTACCACCAGTAGCACGGCCACGATACTGAAGAATGCTGGCAGCTGAAAAATGAAATCGAGAGGCTGATCCAGCGGGGACGACTGAATCAGTTCAGGAGGGCGCCCGAGCCAGGACAAGGAGGTGATCGCTAGCCCGAACCTTAACAACCTCCTCCACCAAATCCGCCCATGATCGGCCGCATCAACATGATCGAAGAGGCCAACGGGTCGAGCCCCAGGAATGATGGTGAAGGATCAGCACCAAAGAAGGTGCGGACGGGCGAGCTCTCTTTCTCCAACGATGATCTCCAAGGGATACAGTTCCCCCATGATGATGCATTAGTTGTATCCCTCAATTTGAATAATTATGATGTAAGTCGGATCCTTGTTGACAGTGGAAGTTCGGTGAATGTTCTGTACCTCGATGTGTTTGCCAAGATGAAACTACTCATGGAAAACCTTCGAGCCATGGATTCCACCCTAATGGGATTCACAGGCGACGTCATCATCCCGAAGGGATCGTCACCCTGGCGGTCCGCGCAGGAGCCTGGCCCCTTGTGGCCACTGTTTACATGAACTTCCTAGTGACCAAACTCAGGTCCCCATACAATGCAATATTCGGCAGGTCCGGCCTAATGTCCCTCAAGGTAGTTGTCTCCATCCCATACTTATCCATGAAATTCCCTACCGAACAGGGAGTTGGAGTTGTTCGAGGAAGTCAAGCCATGGCTCGGCAATGCTTCATCACCAGCCTTCAGTCCAGAGTGCCGGAGGTTGATGGGCTAGATGCTCGGGAGGACTTCGCCGAACAGCGAGGAGAACCAGCAGAGGAACTGGAGGAGGTGTCGTTGGATGAGGCTCGTCCCGACCGAACCATAAAAATTGGGTCGCTGATCAAGGGCGAACCTTGGCACAGATTGATCAGGTTTCTCCGAAGCAATGCTGACGCCTTCGCCTGGTCCACCTCTGACATGCCGGGGATCAGCCCCGAGGTTCTCGTCCATCGTCTCAACGTGGACGAGATGCACAGGCCCATCAAGCAGAAGAAGAGGAGCTTTGCCCCGGAACGACAAAAGGCCATTGAAGAAGAAGTAGATAAACTCATCAAGGCAAACTTCGTCCGGAGGTAAATTACCCAAGCTGGCTATCAAACGTCATCATGGTGAAGAAGTCGAACGGCAAGTGGAGGATTTGCATCGACTTCACCGACCTCAACAAAGCCTGCCCGAAGGACAGCTTCCCTCTTCCCCGGATCGACCAGCTCGTGGACGCCACCTCAGGTCATCAAATGCTGTCATTCATGGATGCTTATTCGAGTTACAATCAGATCCGGATGGCCCCCGAGGATGAAGAAAAGACCGCCTTCATAACCGATCGAGGTACTTACTGTTACCGCGTCATGCCCTTTGGTCTTAAAAATGCAGGTGCCACCTACCAAAGGCTGGCTAACAAAGTATTCAAGGAGCAAATCGATCGGAATATGGAGGTGTATGTGGACGACATGCTGGTCAAGAGCAAAGAAGCATCACGGCATGTCGAGGACCTCTCAGAGAGCTTTGCAACGCTCCGCAAGTATGGGATGAGACTCAATCCGACCAAATGTGCCTTCGGCGTTAACTCCGGAAGTTTCTCGGCTTCATGGTCTCCCAACGAGGTATCGAAGCTAACCCCCAGAAGATTCAAGCTCTCCAACAAATGGCGCCCCCGGCATCTATTAAAGAGGTCCAGTGCCTAACTGGGAGGATAGCGGCTCTTAACCGCTTTGTGGCGCGTTCGGCCGAGAGATGCCTCCCCTTCTTCAAAACCCTCCGGTCGGCTAAGAACTTCCGGTGGACTCCTGAATGCCAAAGATCATTTCAAGATCTCAAGAAATACCTCGGCTTGCCCCCACTCCTCAGCAGTCCGAGCCCGGGCGAGACCCTGTTCTTGTACTGGCTATTTCAGAAGGAGTAGTCTGTTCGGTGCTGGTCAGAGAGGAAAGCAAGGTCCAAAAGCCGATTTACTATGTCAGCAGGCTACTCCGCGATGCGGAGACAAGATATAGCAGGATTGAAAAAATGGTGTTGGCCTTGGTCACCTCAGTTCGGAAGCTGCGACCGTACTTCCAGGCACATTCTGTGATGGTCCTGACCGACCAACCCATCAAGGCGGTGGTCCACCGTCCCGAGACATCAGGAAGAATGACCAAGTGGGCCATCGAGTTGAGCGAGCATGACATCCACTTTCAGCCTTGCCCAGCCATCAAAGCTCAGGTGCTAGCCGATTTCCTCCTCGAGTGTACCATCCCGGAGGATGGTTCCACCCCAGACTCCCCGAAGAACCAAAATCTGGAGCCCGGTGGCTCCTCCATGTCGACGGGTCATCTAACGCTCATCGCTCCGGTGCGGGCCTGGTTCTCACCAGTCCGGAGGGGGCACCTTTGAATATGGCGTCCGGTTCTCTTTCCGGCCTCCAACAACGAAGCTGAGTATGAAGCCCTGCTAGCCGGTCTCGAATCGCCCGCAACCTGAAGGTGGAAAAGCTTAACGCCTTCACCGACTCGCAGCTAGTGGCTGGCCATGTACGAGGAGAGTTTGAGGCTCGGGAGCCGAACATGGTTCGATATCTTCAAGAGGTGCGGAGCCTACTTCCCCATTTTTTCGAGTTTGAGATTACTCAGATTCCAGATCCGAGAATGCCCGTGCCGACCTACTGTCCCGATTGGCGACCGCGGAGTCAATGGACGCCGAGCAAAAGTTCCACCTGGAGACCCTGGAGAAGCCCAGCATCGCGGAAGCCGACCGAATAATGCAAGTTGAAGCCGAACCATCATGGTTCGATCCCATTCTGAAGTACCTCAAGAAGGGTCGCTTCCACCCGACCGAGAGAGGCTAGAAAGCTAAAGCTGCAGGCCACCCACTATGTGCTGATCGACGACCAACTTTACAAACGGTCCTTCTCCATGCCACTGCTCAGATGCCTCGCCCGTCCGAAGCAGATTATGCTCTCCGCGAAGTGCATGAAGGGATTTGCGGCAACCATCTGGGAAGCCGGTCCCTATGCCACAAGGTGCTACGACAAGGCTACTACTGGCCGACCATGCAGAAGGATGCAGACGATCTAGTCCGAGCTTGCGACCCATGCCAGAGGCACTCAAGCATTCAAAGGCTCCCCTCCGCCGACCTGGTTCCTATATCCTCCGCTTGGCCCTTCGCCAAATGGGGGATGGACATCCTCGGCCCATTCCCGCTTGCCACGGGGCAGCGGAAATTTCTATTTGTCGCCATCGACTACTTCACTAAATGGGTCGAGGCGGAGGCGGTTGCACAAATAACCGAGGCACGGGCCAGAGATTTTGTATGGAGGTCCATCATCTGCCGTTTCGGCCTCCCGCACACTATAATCACTGATAACGGTAAGCAATTCGACAACCCTAAGTTTCGCCAGTTCTGCGAAGAGCACGGAATCCGTCACCACCTCACCTCGGTCGGGCATCCGCAAGCCAACGGAGCGGCCGAAGTGACCAACAGGACCCTCCTTCAAGGGATCAAAGCTCATCTTTCCAGAGCCCAAGGCAGGTGGGCGGACGAGTTGCACCACGTCCTATGGGCCTACCGCACCACCCCGAGAGTCCCCACAGGCGAAACCCCATTCCGGATGGCCTTCGGCACGGAGGCCGTTATCCCTGTAGAGATAGGCCTCCCTTCGCTGCGGTGGAAAGCTACTCAGAGGAAGCTAGCGACGAACAGCTCCGCACCAACCTCGACCTGATAGAGGAGATTAGAGAGAAGGCCCGGATCAGAGTGGCTGCCTATCAACAAAGGGTGGCCCGCTACCACGCCTCCAGAGTCAAAGGGAAAGCCTTCCTGCCTGGCGATCTTGTTCTCCGGAAAGCCTCTGTTTCCAAACCGCTGGAACAAGGAAAGCTGGCACCAAACTGGGAAGGCCCATACCAAGTAGCGGAGATCATTGGACCGGGAACCTACAAGCTGCAAGATTTAAACGGAAAGTCCATCCCCCGGACGTGGAACTCGGACAATCTCCGTAAGTATTATCAATAGGGTATATCCTTTATAAGTCCACTCCGTATACTTATTATACCTTCCTGTCGGCACATGTTTTCGTAATTGCAACGTGAATCATCATACTTTATATTGCCAAAGATTGCGAAAAGAAATAGGTGCTGCTCACCAATCCTCGGTACGACCGAGTTACCTAACTGAACAGGAATTCTGAACCTCGACTGGGTCAAGCAACAAATTCTCCGAACCTCGGCCTAGCCAGCAACAAATTCTCGAACCTCGGCTGGGCCGAGCAACAAATTCTTCGAACCTCGGCAGGGCCGAGCAACAAATTCTCCGAACCTCGGCTGGGCCGAGCAACAATTCTCCAAACCTCGGCTGGGCCGAGCAACAAATTCTCCGAACCTCGGTGGGCCGAGCAACAAATTCTCCGAACCTCGGCTGGGCCGAGCAACAAATTCTCCGAACCTTGGCAGGCCGAGCAAAAATTCTCCGAACCTCGGCTGGGCCGAGCAACAAATTCTTCGAACCTTGGCAGGGCCGAGCAACAAATTCTTTGAACCTCGGCCGGGCCGAGCAACAAATTCTCCGAACCTCGGCCGGGCGAGCAACAAATTCTCCGAACCTCGGCCGGGCCGAGCAACAAATTCTCCGAACCATCGGCCGAAGGAGCAAAGTCCTCGCGCCTTAGTCGCACCCCAGGACATCGTTTGAAGCAGGGTGACTTCTCGAATACCCTATAAGTGAAAACGAAAACAAAGGCCTCTGATACTTCGAAGGAAGTAAAGGGACTCCTAAAGAACCGCCTAGGTTCGCCACTGGTTCGGACAGAGACCAGTGACCCCCCAAGAAAACTTGGTTCGGATTTGGGCAACTCATAAGCCCCGGCCGACCCAAACAATGTTCATAGCTTAGCTTGGATTCGGGTAGCTCACAAGCCCCGGCCGACCTAAGTATTCTTCTAAGCTATGTCCAGGATCGGGTGGCTCGCGCGCCCTAATTAAACCCGACCGTGGTCTCCCAAGACCTAGCTCGCACTTGGGCGGCCGGAGAAACCCAACCAACGTTCGCAAATGCTCTGAAAACAACAGAATGCACAGTATGACAAATCTTCGTATTTACTGATTAAAAAGAAAAAAGAAGGACAACAACGAAGAAAGAAAGAAAAAGAAACAAAAAGAGCCCTCGCTAAGGCTCGCTGTCACTTCCGGAAGCCGACAAATTCTCCAGGCACTGGGAAAGCTCGGCGACTTGTCGGTGGAGTGATATTATTTCCTCCCTTTGCCGGTCTGCCACCCGGCGTAGGGTCTCGACCTCCCTCGTGGTGACGGCAATGTACTCTTCGATGACCCTCTTGAGCCGCTGGTGGCTCGCGAAGGCCGACGCCAAGGCCATGTGCATCGATCGTAATGGTGGGACGGCCCCCCTCCGGATGTAGCAAGCCGTTGATCATCGCTCTTAAATCGTCGGATGATTGCTCTCCTCCTCGAGAAGCCATGTCGAAAGCTGTTCTAAGACTGAACCAAAGGGATGGCAAAGACCAACACATGCCCCCCCATCCGTATTTATACTTTTCAAGCAAGTATTTTGATCAATCAGGCCGTCACCATCGACCCGTGAGAATTCGCCACGTATCACCACTTTAATTGGTGCAATCCTAAAGGTCGTGCCCCATCCCAAGCGAAATCGGTAATGCGGGCGGACTATTCGGGAACCCCCTTTTCTTTTCTCTAGGAACGAGGTACTTCCCAATTTGCCGGTCCCCCGCAATAAATGCTCCAACACTTCCCCAAGCTCTTTTAAGCTGGCCGCCTTTCGGGAAGCGTGAAAAAGAAAGAGTTCCAGCGCCTGACAATAATTCATCCCCTCGGGAGAGCTCGTGTCATAAATGGAGGGCGTAACCATGTATCGCCCGTTCCACCTTGACGCCCCTCACCGAACCCCACAGGGACCTGGTATTATGACTCATAGTGACGACTAAGTCGCTCCTTCGAGCTCTGAATCTCCGAACCTTGGCAGGGCCAAGTAACTAATCTTCGAACCTTGGCAGGGCCAAGCAACCGTTCTCCGAACCTCGGCAGAGCCGAGCCATAAATATTCGGACTCCAATGGGGTCGAGGCATGAATCTCCGAGCTTCGGCCAGAGTTAAGGAACATATTCTACCACCAAACAACCTCTAAACCTCCATCTAGACCCGGGCAGCTTACAAGCCCCGACTAGTTCGGATAGCGCGGGATCCTCGCCTAAAAACGAACAGGATGTCCTTATGTCCCACGGCCAGCGGCAACAACTTGGCACAAGAGAAACAGAGATTGAGAAATAGAGCAAAACTTTCTTTATTTCATCGCCATCAAAACCAATTACAGATGCCTGAGAGGCGTTACAAGAGCATTGAAGTGCATAAAATAAAGACCAGCACAGTAAAAGGCCTCCCGGAAGGCTCCAAGGCAACTTTTTACTGACATCAGAGTCATATCATCCATTTCGGCAAAACGAAAATCAACTCGCCTGAGAGGAGACAGTGCGCTGACAAAATAATTAAGGGGTACGGACGCCGTGCGTTCCTCGGGAACAGACCCCCAGTCTAATCGCGCGCAAGGTCTAAGCATCGCCTAACCCCCCTTCTTGTGGGGTCAGAGCTGTTCCTATATGTCAAAAACCAATTGAAGTATCCGCTCCTGGTCGAGCTACTTTATCCTTCGGCCCCAATCGAGCTACTTTATTCTTTAGCCCCAATCGAGCTACTTTATCCTTCGGTCCCAGCCGAGCTACCTTGTCCTTTGGCCCCGAAAAGGCTATCTCATTCCTCGAATTTTGTCCATCGAGTTAAATCATCCCACACCGGGCTGAGTCGATGTTCGACCTTTTCATCAAAACAGCCCCCACGCCTTGGCCTCTACCAGGGTATTTCGCCAAAACTCGAAACAAGGAACCATTCAGGAAAGACAAACAAATGGAAAATGGCCAATTTATTTATTGATCTCCGGTCGAATTACAAAGCAGAAAAGAGGAAAGAAAACACATATGGTCCCCAAAGGGATCAAGATTGGGATCAACCCCAGCATCTCAAGCGGCCGCGTCAGCAAGGGCATTGCTTGACTCTCCCTTCTCGAAGGTGCTACGACGAGATACGTCGGCGGTCGCATCGGTTCCCAGGATGACATCGAGGTCAACATCAGATATTTCTTCATACTCGTCCTCCTCGACCCCCGGGGTGTAAGCTTCATAATGTTCTGCATCTAGGCACGACAGGTCTAGGTCTGGGTAATCCTGGGCAACCTTGGCCCTTGCCTCATCTTCACCCAGTTGAAATGCATCGGCATAGGCCGCCCTACGTTCGTCGGTGAATTCGGTGGATTTCTTGTACTCCTCCACCACCGAGGAGGCCCGCACATTTGCCTCGTTTAGTTGCTTCTCCAGTTCGGAGATCGTTCGGTGCCTCGAGGCCGCCTCCTCTCCGAACGCCTCCAACCGTCTCTGGAATTCCTGCCTCATCTTATGCATCTGCAGGCGAAAAGGGCTGAGTAAGACCGAAGTCGAAAGGTCAAAATGAATGAATCCAATAGGGCTATACCTGATCCTCCTGCCGGGCTAACTCGCCCTCTAGCACGTGAACCCTGTTGAAAGCCCTAGACCTGGCCGACTGGCTCTGGCGAAGGTCCTCTTTTAGCTCGTCCACCCGGGTCGGGTATCTCCAACTTCCTGACGAGCAAAGTCGACCTCATCTGACAGTCGGGCAGCACGTTCATCCGACCATTTTAGCCGATCCTGTGTGTCGGCAAGCTCCTTACTTAGGCGAGTGAGGTGGTCTTGCTGCCGCCGGCATTTGCGCTCTTCCTCCTCGAGCTGTTTACTCCAACCGGCCTTTTCTTCAGCGTGGCTAGCTTTCAGCTGGTCCCACCTCTTATCAAAGTACAGCTGCATGAACTTAACCTTGCCTTCATGTTCCGCCCTGACCTGAGCAAGCTCCAAATTAGCCTTCTCGGATTGCTCACGGAAGCCTTGAAGCTCGCCAATCTGAACAGTAAGTTGGGAGGCCCTTTCCCTCTCAGCCGCAAGGATCCTATTGGCCTCCTCAAGCTCCCGCCGGAGCTCACCTACCTGTGCAGCGAGTCGGGGGGCTTTCTCCCTTTCAGCTGCAAGAATTCTGCGAGCCTCCCCGAGCTCCCTCTGAAGGGTTACCAGGGCTCGAGAAAGTTTCTCAGTCGACTCCGCCCTCTCCTTGAAAAGATCGGCCTCATAGCGGGCCCGGGCCCAAGCTTCAACCGCTAGGTGCAAGCGCCATTTCAATGCCCTCATGATCAGGGCGCCCTGCGAGAAAAACATGACACGCATAAAGATAGCCGGGCTAACTAACCAAAGAGCCAATCTCGGTGCGGTGACTTACCCGAGATGCATAGTCTGTGGCGATCCTTGTAAGAGCAAGGTCATCAATCTCGGGGAGGAGGAAAGCCTCGTTTGGCACCCCAACACTACGGAAAGCCACCTCGACAAGGTCTTCCGGGTAACCCCCTCCAATTGAAGAACTCTCCTCTCCTTGGAATACGGACCGTATCAAAGCGGAAAACCTGGCGCTTACTTCGGGTCGTGCGAATAGAAGTCTGCCCCCAGGGAACCATCCAGAACTCCCACGACCCACGAGCTTCTTGACAGCCCGACTTCCGCCGCAGGGCCCTCGCTTGGGAAGCCTCGGACGTTTCGGCTCCAACAAGGGAGACCCCGGCCGAAGCATCCCCCTTGCTTGCCGGCTCCCCTCCTTCTCCTCCCTCTTCTCCTTCCTCTTCTTCTTCTTCTGCTTCCGTCTCCCTAGAAATTTCCCTATCCGCGATGGGCCCCTCAGGAACTTCTGCTCCCTCCGGAGCCCCCTATTCCTCGGCAGGAGGCCCCTCGCCAGAGAACCCCCCGCGAACTCCGACGGTGCCGCAAGTTCGGCCATCTCCTCATCGCCCGTCGGCTCCCCCATCGACGGCCCAGGCCGGTCCTCAACAGCCACAACCTCTTCCCCCACCTCGATGGAAGCGGAGGCTGCCCCCACTTCCTCCTGCGACCTCGCCGAGCCATCGGCCCCCAATGAGGGGGATCGGGCCGCCTCGCCTGTGGGAGCCCCCAGGCCAACCGACATTTCCCCTTCGCCATCATCAGACAAAATGATGACGAGGGGGGAGGAAACCTCAGCAGCCTCCCCTGAAACCCCCACGACTTCCCGATCTTCACGCCTGGATAGATCCTCCTCCGTCGCCAAAAGATCAGGCGCCGCCAGAACTCCGGCTTACTTCGGTCAGCTGCGATGAAGAGCGCCGGCTATCACCATCTCCCCCGCCCCCCCTGGAGAGGGAGCCAGAAATGCGAAGCCTCTTCTCGGACTGAGGCTTGCTACTGGAGCTAGACCTCCTACGGCGTTTCCCAGTTCCTCCCTCATCTGGTCGGCGAGCGCCGACTTTTCGGCTGTAGGAGCAATACAACTCCCCCATTAATTCACGTAGAAATCAGAGACGAAGCCACACTAAACTATCGGTTACGGGATAATACTCACCGCGGGGATCGACGGGACTTAACCCGGCCGCGACAAGAGCATCCTCCGATAAGAGAACGCTGGCTGGGAGCGCTTGACTGCTGCGCAGCACAACCAAATCCCTCTTCTCCGAATCGGTCAATTCCGGGGGTGCTTCCGAATCCTTCACGTATTGCCCCCAGGCTCGAGGGAAATCCAAACCAATGTTCCCCCTGACTATGAGAAACCGTGACTTCCACTCCTTTATCGACATAGGGTTATCCGATATCATCTTGAAAGACCTTCGGGGACCGATATAAGGCCATTCTGAGGCCCTCCCGGAGACCAGATTAAAACACACCCTGAACAATGGAAGGGTCGCTATCACCCCAAGGCGCTTGCACAACGAAATGAACCCGATAAGGTTGCGCCAACTGTTGGGGGCCACCATGGTGAAACATATGTTGTAGAACCTCATCACCTCCCGCACCAACGGATGGAGGGGGAACCGGAGGCCCGCCCTCAAGATTTCTTCGTAGCAGAATGTTCCATCCTCTAAACTAGACGTCACTCTATCCTCCGCCGTCGGAACCAACAAGACGACGTCCGGGGGATCTTGTACAAGCGACGCATTCGCTCCAGATCGGCCAGGGTCACCTCCGAAACCTGGTCGCTTGGGCTCACCATGTCCTCGGCCGCAAGAGAAAACGAGTAGAATTGCAGCAGGGGCAAGGAGACGAAGTTCTTCGGAGGAGAACGAAAGGGGGTCTACGAATAAATATAGCGCCGCCACAACTCCTTTTGGCCAATTGAAACCGCCTCAGGGTAAGGATGGGGCGCCCTAACCTAGGCGTCCGAAACTGCCCCTACGGGCGCCGCGAAAGTCGGGATTTCCCACGTGGCATCTCCCCAGCCGTTACCTTTGCTCCTAAGGAATGCCGGATCCGCCTCGGAAAGGCAAGATGGCCCCACGGTATTAATTAAGGGCATCATTGCGCGGGCAATCAAATACGCATCCCCAAATGCAGGTCGCGCCACCTAAGCCTATATTCCCTACGCCCGAATCTACGCTTCGAACTAGGGAGTGGGGGGCATGTGTTGGGGGGTAAAATCGTCATCGCATTGATAGTCGTGCGAGGAGGCTAAGACCGACCCCATCCCTTCGCTCGCCATGATGCCCCCGAGCTTCCCATAGCTCGTCTTCTCCGAGCTTCTGTAGCTCGGCTCCCCCGAGCTTCCCATAGCTCGTCTTCCCCGAGCTTCCGTAGCTCGGCTCCCCCGAGCTTCCCATAGCTCGTCTTCCCCGGGCTTCCGTAGCTCGGCTACCCCGAGCTTCCCATAGCTCGTCTTCTTCGGGCTTCCGTAGCTCGGCTCCCCCGAGCTTCCCATAGCTCGTCTTCTCCGAGCTTCCGTAGCTCGGCTCCCCCGAGCTTCCCATAGCTCGTCTTCCCCGGGCTTCCGTAGCTCGGCTCCCCCGAGCTTCCCATAGCTCGTCTTCCCCGGGCTTCCGTAGCTCGGCTCCCCCGAGCTTCCCATAGCTCGTCTTCTCCGGGCTTCCGTAGCTCGGCTCCCCCGAGCTTCCCATAGCTCGTCTTCCCCGGGCTTCCGTAGCTCGACTCCCCCGAGCTTCCCATAGCTCGTCTTCCCCGAGCTTCCGTAGCTCGGCTCCCCCGAGCTTTCCATAGCTCGGCTCCCCCGAGCTTCCCATAGCTCATCTTCCCCGAGCTTCCGTAGCTCGACTCTCCCGAGCTTTCCGTAGCTCGGTTTTCTCCGGGCTTCCGTAGCTCGACTTCACTGAGCGACCCACGGTCCAACACTCACCTCCACGAAACCTGGCACGGAAGAGCCTAGGCCTATCATAACAGTGTCCCAGGCAAGGAATCATGTTGAGGAGTGGTCTAGAACCTATCACGGCTACTGGGGCCTATGCACCTATCAGATCTCAAGCCGTCGAGGAGCTCTCCTAGCTATCGATCCCCTAACGAACAAGATACGGATCCCAACGGCCCCACAACGACTTGATTCGATCCATCTCCGTATCCTAACAACTTTCGAACCTTCCAGAAGGCGCTCAAGATCCAGGTGACAGCCTATAAATATGACACTCTCAGATTTCCTCAGGTATGCTCTCACTCTCACTCTCACTCTCCCACTCTTCCCAGCCGCTCGTCGGTGCTCCCTCCTCTAGAGCTCCTGATCGGCCACCCCTGGAGAGACTCCCCGGAGAGATCCACCTCCCTATTTTCTGATTGATCGTCGATTTTCCCCACTGACTTGAGCATCGGAGGGTCTTTCGCGGAGGACCACCCCCAATGCCTCTCGCGTGAGGATTTCTATGCAGGTCCCCCAGGAGATCGATTGTACCCGAGTCGAAGGACGGATCCTGACGGCAATAGTATGGATAACTCACGATTTGGGAAAATTCCAAACATTTTTCTTAGGATAATATTAGGTTGGTGAGAATTATTATTAAATATGCTTGCATACGTTTTGTAAATAGTCAAAGCAACAACCATATTTTTAAAGATAAAATGATAAAATGAGTAATGAGCTAAAAATTAAAATGTTAACGGATCCCACATGGCAAAAGCCTCCTACCAAGTGGGTTTTAATTATTGTAAATACAAAAAGTAAATATAAAAGAATAGCAGGATTACTTAACTAAGACTCTTAAATGTTCGAATCAGAAAATGCTGGAGAAGATGAAAACTAATATTCACGTAATATTTAGAGTGTGAGAGAGAGAAGAGAGAGAGAGAGAGAGAGAGAGAGAGAGAAGGTATTTTGTGGGGCTATGTAGGGCTTTTGTATCCGAGGAATGAAAGGGTTGATAAGGAACACATAATATTATGATTCGAGGTAGATTTATCGGTTTGGCTTTTATAATTTGAGAATCGGATGGCTCGATGTTGATGATTAGAGAATTGGCCTTCTTAACCTCTCTGTTCTACTAGCCGAGCTGCTTATTTTTGAGTTGGTATTTTTATGATATTCGTAGTCTGAGTGTCCGTAGGCTTATTATCGAGAGGGACTTTATGACTATTATTCGTTGGTTCCGATAGGAATCCGGCAATCATTTACCATTCAACTCCTTGATCCGCATTATTCGGTCTCCACTTCAGCATGCTTATAGCGCCCAGCAATGAACTGAGTTGTTGCTTGAGTAATTCATCACTCCGGATCTTGAAGCTGGAAGCAAGATGATTCGTACCTTTTTATTTTAATTTAAATCTTGTATTCTAATATTTTGGATGTGACAATTATTCGTCCCAAAGAAAAAACACATAAGGCTCGACATAGAAGCGAGAAGTAAGTACTCGCGAAGAAGAATTTTTTATTTTCATCCGTATGTATATCTTTAATATTTATTTTTTATATCAATATTTATTTTTTATATAGAAATAAATATAATATTTTTGATTCGAATAACTACGCTAGTGTTCCAATTGAACAAGCGCCAATCTCCCGCCAAAGCAGCACGGAATCTTTATAATTAGAAGATCCCCCTTTTATGGATGGCCCCAGGCTCTTTGCACCATAGCGTCGTTCCAATTTCCAAATACTATTTAAAATAAATACGCAGCGCCCGAGGAGAAGATGAAGGCCAAAACCCCAGCAAGCTCGAAGGGGCGCGGGCGAGGGCGAGGGAGGCCGAGATCCTCGGCGGCGGCAATGGAGGCGGCTTCTTCTGCCGGCGGTCTCGCCGTCCAGCTTGACCATGTCTCCTCCGTCTCCCTCCAGTCCATCTCCTCAGATCCCCACTCCCGATTCCAAAAGCTGCTTGAAGCCGAGGATGCTCGCGGGACCGCCTTAGAACTCGATGATGGAGGAGCGGAGGACAAGGACTGCATCCTTAGCCAAGATTTCTTCTGGTAGATTCCCCAGATCATTGGAGTTTTCCCCTCGTTCCTCATTCGATAACATTTTCTCTCAAAATTTTTTTTTTTCAAAAAAATCGGCTTTGAAATCGTTTGATTCTTCCTTGCAGCACTCCGGACTATATCACACCAGAAGGCCCGCAAATCGTCAATAATTTCGAGTTTAATAAGGTACCGTTTGGATTTTTTTGGTCCAGGACTGCCCCCAGTCACTGATTTGTAACTTTTCTTTGGTCCTTCTCTGATCAGGAGAATATTCCTTGTCCCAAATCACCGGAGAAATCGATCAATAGCAGGAAGAAAAGAAACAATCAAGGTAAACCTAACGGTATATGTGGCTTGGATTCTACCCCTTTTTTAAAAAGAAGAAGAAGAAGAAGAAAAAAAAAAAACCTCTTGTTTGTCAGTTTTGTGATTTCAGCTGCTATATTTGCTTAAGCGAGTGCAGGCTTGATTTAATCGTGGGCTGCTGATCGACCATTGAGAAAAATCAGTCCTTTAGCTTGAGGCTTTGAGCCTTCTTCTAGTTCCACGTGATCTGAGTTCAATGTTGGTGCTACATATATCAGTTTTGAATCATAGAAAATGTGATATAAATTAAACCATGGGGCATTCTTCAGTCACTCAGCGAAATGTTGTTGGCAATGTTTCAATGCGGTTCTGTTTGATTGCAGCATTCACTATTCTTTTTTCTCTCATGCATCTCTGATCATTTCGTTCCCGAAGATGCCACTCAAATCAGTAAATAGCTGTGGCACAATCTGATGTTTTGTTGCTACATGGTTTTAAGCAATTTAATTGATGACTTGGAAGTTACTCTTCTTAGATATAATTATACAAAGAACAGTCCAAGATCAAAAAATCATAAAATTCTTGCAGAGTAGGCTTTTTTAGTACTGATGGGTCCTCTTCATCTACATTCTCTAATGGGTTGCGTATGCCAACCCGTTAGAGAATGGGTTGACCTATATTTTCCGCAACTGAATTAGTTAATCAAGAGCAAAGCGCCTAAAAACAGAAATTAAAACTAATATGCTTTTGGAGACAAATGCTGTTGTGGCTTTCTTGAACTATCTGAGGCTAGATATGGACCTCGAGGTACCATCTCAAGTCCTTGACTCCATTTATGTGATGTTACTGCTGATGTTACCTGTTCTGTTATGAGTAGTAGTACTCTGTTTGGTAATAGTGTCACTGTCCTTTCTTGCAGATAGCTCCCAGTGTAATTCCCTATCCGCCAACCTTCAGTGTCATGAGATGGGCGCTGAAGTCCAGCCGGATGCTCTTGGCCCAGATGAACTCAGGGAAGACAGGTCAATACAAACTAGGTCACAGAAGAAACGAAACTATGTTTCACAATCTGCCGTAGCTTTGCGTTGTCGAGTTATGCCTCCTCCTTGTATCGAGAATCCATATTTAAGCACAACACCATCAACTGATCATGATATTTTTGGCGACCGAAGATTGAAATCCACTGGTGAAAATTTTCTTCTCCCTTTCATTTGCAAGTTACCATATGATGTTTCTCCTCTTAATTCCGTATTTTGCCCCTTCAAATATCTGCTCATAGTTTCATGTTATAGCTTTATATCTCCAATGTGAAATTTCAAGATACCCTTGGGGAAACAATATTTCTCCCTTGGGGAATTTGTCACTTTTGACAGTATTTGAATTAAACAAACTTTCCTCAGTTTCCCAAAGTATCAGATGCCACCAGAATAGTTGGCATGCTGCATGAGAACATGGTTAAATGATCATATTGATGATGAGTCTTCAGTTAGAACCATCTGTCTGGAAAGATTTAATATGTAGATATTGTTTAAAGGTTCTATATAGACTCTCTAGTATCTTTTAGTCAGCTGCCCTTGCATGGTCAAGTTGATTATGCTTTTCTCTTTTCCAGGGACATTTCATATTTAATGTAATATAACATTAGCATTCATGTATGCAGGTTTTTCTCCACCAGTTGGTGGAGATGGCCTGTCACGCTACCGCACCGATTTTCATGAAATTGAGGTCTGCTCTAGGCTCCTGTCATTTATAGGTTCTTCATATCCACGGAAGTGATTTTCTTTACATTGTTCAATATTTTATTGTTGTATTTTCTATGCTAAAATGTTTCTTTTTCCAGCAAATTGGATGTGGGAATTTCAGCCATGTATTCAAAGTTCTGAAAAGAATAGATGGCTGTATGTATGCAGTTAAACATAGCATAAGGCAATTGCATCATGATATGGAAAGGTAGTTTGTTTACTTATCTGTCAATCAGTCAGGATGGAGTTATCTAACTTTCCCTCTAATCATGCAGGAGGCGTGCTTTGATGGAAGTTCAAGCCCTAGCAGCCTTAGGTATATTACTTAA
This sequence comes from Calamus simplicifolius, assembly GCA_900491605.1. Classification (NCBI taxonomy): domain Eukaryota; kingdom Viridiplantae; phylum Streptophyta; class Magnoliopsida; order Arecales; family Arecaceae; genus Calamus; species Calamus simplicifolius. The sequence continues at coordinate 1,526,595 of UESW01003837.1, read as the reverse complement.
AGTTGTCTTCTTGTCTTCAGCCCTTTTCATCTCTTTTCTTGCTCATTTAATAACTTGAATGTGTTCTTCTCATTTAGGATATCATGAAAACATAGTTGGATACTACACTTCTTGGTTTGAAAATGAGCAACTATATATTCAGATGGAACTATGTGACAGAAGCCTTTCCATCATAAAAGGTCATATGCCTAAAAGTGAAGAAGTCCTTGAAATTTTGCTTCAGGTTCTAGAGCCTTCCTTCAATTTGTTTTCATTATTTTGCTATCATTTCTTGGTTACTGTCAGCTTGCTTTAAGCATTATCTGTTTTGTTAATTTTGTTGCTAATTTAAGTTTATTTCTGCTATCTTTCTTTTGTTTATCCACTTTAATGTAGGTTGTGAACAACTTGTATATGCCATCCATTTCATTAAGTCATGGTCATGTGTGTGTGTATTCTAGGAAATCTGTTTACAAAGGGTAACAACAGAGTATCAATAGGAAGATGACAATAACATTAGTAATAGTAGCAACGATTAGCCTCAGCTATGGTAGCTGTAGCAACAATTTAATGGTGAAATAGAATATCATGTGAATTAAATGTCACAAACTACAAAGTGAGAATGACTATTGCACCAGGTTTACCCTCTTAGAAAAATGTTGTATGGTTTAGATGTTTGAGTTTTGAGAAGGATTCCTCTTAACTTCTATGGACAAAATTGCTTATGCTTGAGCAGCTGCAAACTAAGAATTTGAGAGTGAAGGGGAACAATCACTATTTAAGCATTTGTGATAGAGAAACCATAAGATGAAACGTTAGTGAGATCTTGAAGTATCACACAATAATTGTTAGTCACGGTCATGGGTGCCCATTGTGTCCAATAAAAAGAAACTGTCAAGAAATCTATTCTACTTTCTTACACCTTAATAAGGTGGTATTTGTATTGTAAATGGTTGTCATCTTACTACATGAACTGATGAATGCAGTCATAAAAAAATCATAAAGAAAAACATTCTCTAGATGCAATAAGAGGACCAAGCAACTGTGCTTTGGGTAACCCCACACAGAACAATTAACTGAAAGGATATGAGCACTTTCGGAAGGTATGTAGTCAATCCCAGCTTACATGTACGCTAAAACCAAACATAAACAAATGTTTGTCATCAGTTGTAGATATATTTTATAATAATAACGTGCATATATATTTTATAATAATAGTGATATTTAATTACTTTTGTATTTGTTGCAGATAGCGAAAGCATTGCGGTTTATGCATGAGCGTGGTATAGCTCACCTAGATGTTAAGCCTGAGAATATGTATGTTAAAAATGGTGTTTATAAACTTGGGGATTTCGGCTGTGCAACCCTCATTGATCGGAGTTTGCGTATTGAAGAAGGTGATTCACGTTACATGCCTCAGGAAATGTTAAATGACAAGTATGAGCATCTCGACAAGGTTGACATTTTTTCTTTAGGAGCAGCCACCTATGAGCTTGTGAAAGGGTCCCCCCTCCCTGAATCTGGTCCCCAGTTCTCAAACCTCAGAGAGGGCAAAATCCCGCTGCTTCCTGGGTACCCTATGCAATTCCAAAGTTTACTTAAGGTATAACCTCATCAGAAAGTGCTTTTCGTCTTCTGGAAAGCGTATACATGCATGCATGAGCTGAAATTTGGACTTGCAATACCTTCAAGTCTGCAACTGATCAAGCGAAATCTATAAGGTGAAGTCCATGGCTTGATTCAATGGCCAAACATAGCAAGGGAAGACTGAGCATCCTCTGTCATCTTTAAGAAACAACCCTCTCCCTTCCCTTCTCAATTAATCAGAACATAACCTTTCAATATTGTTATAACAATTAAAAGTAAATTTGAGCATATGCTTGTAGTTATTTTCATATAATCTTGTTATTAGCAACAGCACAACTTTATTCTTCCTCCTGTAATTGTGATATAATAATTACCACCATATATATGTTAACTTTTTCTTTGTTTTTTCATTTATATATCTTGAAAATTTCTTTCAGAGTTTTTCAATGAGGCCTTAAAATCCGAACCTTAGAAAATTTTCCAAAATATTCTTGTGATGATAATTCTGAAATCATGTTCCTGTAGCATGCTTAATGTGCATGTGTGACAACCAAACCTCATCATTATAGCTGATATTACTCTATGGTAGCAAAATTTTGCCTGGTTAATGGTAATGCAAGCCCATCTCATGGTTTATTCTTTCTTTCACGCTTTCATTTCATCTTGTTGTCTGCTATGTTTTAATGCAAGCCCATCTCATGGTTTATTCTTTCTTTCACGCTTTCATTTCATCTTGTTGTCTGCTATGTTTTCAGGCTATGATGGACCCTGATCCTTTAAGACGGCCTTCTGCAAAGGAAATCATGGAACATCCAATCTTTGAGAAATCACATAGAACCTTTGTCAAGCAGGCTCGCGATGTGTTAAATAAATTCAGACTGTGATGGTGCCAAGAGTGGAGGAGATCAAGTCTTGGTCAGTTTTGGATTTGCTCTGGTCTAAAGGGCACATTCTGCATCTCATTTTGTATCATGCCTCAAACTCCAGTGCCCTAAGTTTTGTGAGGACACCTTTGAGATGCAGTCTTTTGTTATCATATGATATGTATATTCCTTTTGAGGGATATTATAAATTGTCACTTGGTATAAAAGAGAGGAAAAAAAGTCTTTTTTGGTCTTGGAAAATAGTGCTTTTCCTATTTCTAGGTGTGCAGATGGAGTAGCCGAACCATGTAAATGGTGATAGGAGGTTACAGCTTCAGGGTATTACGTGTTTCTGATTTCCTTGGCCTTCACTATATCTGTTTCTTTTAATAATTGTCTGAGCCTGGTCAAACATGGATTCACAAATAGAAAAAATCGGCCGCCAGGCGTTCGATCGGGTTATCGGCTGTTAAGTGCAAGGAACATGACTAAAACTGCAAACTTTTAATGCAGCATTCCAGGTTTCCCAAGCATGTAACTTTGACAGAGTAGCTAACATTTAGAGAACTCTTAACAACTTGCTCAGCTATCCCCAAACAAGATAAGTTCAATGTAGACTTTGACAGTGTCCGATCTCTTTTTGAGACCAAGAATGGTGGCCATCATCCGCTAGGTGTTGGCTTAAATCTTGGGCAAGGGAAGCCCAAGCTAAATAAATCCAAGTGGCTCACATTCTGCTATTTTGACAGATCATGAAAAACTTACTGACGTTAGCTATGTACGCCAGGTGTCAAATCAGTTTAATTTTTACCAAATGCAAACATCAGCATTTGGGAAGGTTTCAGCACAGTACAGCATCTGTAAGAATGGGAAGGGATTGTGCGACTGCTCTCAAGTCCACGCTATAGAAATTTGGTTGCAAGGAGTTTTCACAGCAGTTTGTTCTTGAGACCTCTTAATACGGCCTAATGCTCTTTGCGATCTTGTCATGGCATATGGTCAAGGCTGTGCTTTCAGTAAAAATTAACGTTCGTATCAGATTGAGTGATAAAGATGCACACAAATTAATAACAGACATGGTTATCTTGAAAACTCAGAAATATGGCCTCTGCCTATGATAAATTCTAAAAATAAAAAAATAAAAAAAATGAAGGTAATCATCCATCCTCGAATCACATGACTTGAAAGCTTGATAGCATGGAACAAAGTTAGGCTCCAATATGTGACACCAGATCCTGAAAACTTTAAAGTACTCCAGCAACGAAGGAAATCGAGAAATTCTCCAAATACAGGAAGCAACAAAACAGAAATTGAGAAAAGCACAAGGCATATGTGAGCTAAAATTAATTATTCATTGTTGCTATGAGCTTGGCAGGGTTTGTAGGATCTTGAGCAAATCATTAATATTGATTGCTGAGTGCGTTCAGAGACATCAGAGTTTCATCTTGAATGTGATGGATAAAAAAAATAATTTAGAAGAAATGCAGAGAAGATAAAATTGAGAGGAGATGCAGTAAACGAAGAGATTTTTTTTTTAATTCACTAAAAATAGCCTTTTTTTATAGGCAAGAAAACATCATCAACACAACTAGAAGTCGGAAACTAAAATCCTAAAAACTAGGCTCCATGATCGACATATTCTGCACTAGTAATAAATAAACAAACTGGTTTCTAAATAATAGGACACGATAAGACTTATTCAAAAATGAAAATAACAACTGGATTAGGATTAATAACCAACATCCCCCCTTAATCCTGATCCGAAAGAGTAGTCATTCCAAGCATGCCCCTTAATTTAACAAAAGCTTCAAACTTCAAGGGTTTAGTGAGGATATCAGCTACTTGGTCTTCTGATTTGCAGTAAACCAACTTAATTGTTTTCTTGCCAACTTGATCTCTCAAAAAATGATATCGGATGTCGATGTATTTGCTTCTTCCATGTGTAACAGGATTTTTTGCCAAATCTATTGCAGAGACATTGTCAACAAAAATCTTCATTGGTTCCTCCATTGGAGCATGAATCTGGTTCATTAAATTTTGCAACCAAATTGCCTGACATGCACTTGATGCTGCAGTAGCATACTCTGCTTCACATATTGATAGAGCAACAATAGACTGCTTCTTTGATGACCAAGAAAAAGTTGTAGCACCAAAATTGAAACAATATCCAGAAGTGCTTTTCCGGTCATCTAGATCTCCAGCCCAATCACAATCTGAGTAGCCTACAAGAGCACAATTGTTTGTTGAAGAATAAAATAGACCATAATTAAGAGTGCCTTTTATGTCCCTCATGATTCTCTTGGCTACTTGCATATGAGAATGCTGGGGATTTTCCAAAAACCTGCTAGTTAAGCCAATACCATAAGAAATGTCCAGCCTTGTGCATGTGAGATATCTTAAACTTCCAACAATTTGTTTGAAATATGTTGAATCAACTGGTGCTCCTCCATTCTTTGACAATCTTGTACCAACTTCCATAGGTGTTTTTACACAATTACAATCTTGCACAAGGAACTTCTTCAAAAGTTTAGTAGCATACTTCTTTTGGCAAATAAAAATCCCATATTTTCTTTGAACCACTTCAATGCCCAAAAAATATGACATGAGACCAAGATCAATCATTTCAAACTTACCCATCATGGACTTCTTGAAATCTTCAATTGTTGTGGGATTATTGCCTATGAATATTAGATCATCAACATAAAGACACAACAGCAATATATCACCAGAATCATTAACCTTCACATATAAGGCATGTTATGAGGGGCACTTCTCGAAACCAGCCTGAAGGAAGAAGGAATCAACACATTTATTCCATGCTCGTGGGGCTTGTTTAAGGCCATATAATGCTTTCTTCAACCTGTACACCTTGTCTTCACTTCCTATTTCATAAATCCAAGAGGTTGCTTGACATATACCTCTTCTTCAAGTGGACCATTTAGAAAAGTTGACTTTACATCTATTTGATGAATTTTCCACTGATTTTGTGCAGCCAAGGCAATCATAAGTCTGATGGTCTCCATTCGAGCAACCGGAGAGAAAACTTCTTGATAGTCATAGCCGGGCCTCTGCTTGAATCCCTTTGCTACTAACCTCGCTTTATTCCTTTCTACCTCGCCATTTGACTTCAGTTTTGTCTTGAAAACCCACTTGACATCAATTGCTTTGTGACCTTGTGGAATATCAGTGAGCTTCCACGTATGGTTCCTTTCAATTGGCTTGATCTCCTCATTCATAGCATGCACCCATTTGGGATCCTTTATTGCCTCCTCAAATATCAGTGGTTCACTATCTGCAAAGAAAGCCAAGTGTACCAATTCTCTATCATTATCAACTTCATCATCAAGAGTTACCTTATAATCTTGCAAGTGTACTTGCGGTTGGCGTTGACGCTGTGGTCTTCCAGATTCTGTCAAAGTTTGTGATGAAAAGTTTCTCGAGCAGAGCTTGAAGAAGCTCCTTTGTGTGTAGTGTGAACTTTAGCTACTTCTTCAAGAACAAGATTTTTAGGACCTTCATGGGTATCAGCATCCCATTTCCAAGCTTTATCTTCAGCAAATGTTACATCTCGGCTGATAATCACCTTTTTTGACTCTGGATTGAACAACTTGTACCCACCATGCTTGTAGCCAATAAAATAGTCTTCTCTGCTCGATCATCTAACTTTGTCCTTGTCTCTGCTGGAACATGAGCATAAGCAACAGACCCAAATACCTTAAGATGTTTCACACTCGGCTTGATACTGCTCCAAGCTTCTAGAGGGGTTATATTTTGGACACTCGTTGTTGGAGATCTATTCATTAAATACACAGAACATGAAACGACTTCACCCCAAAATGAATTTGGCATACCTTTTGCCTTCAGCAAGCTCCTTGTCATGCCCATAATGGTTCTGTTTTTTCGTTCAGCAACTCCATTATGCTATGGAGTGTAGGGAAAAGTGACTTCATGCTTTATTCCCTGTTCTTCACAATATTTGTTAAATTCATTGGAAGTATATTCACCTCCACCATCAGTTCGCAACACCTTAATAAGATGACCACTTTGCTTTTCAGCATGTGCCTTGTATTTCTTAAAGCAATCAAAAACTTCAGATTTCTTTTGCAAAAAATAGACCCAAATCTTCCGAGTAAAATCATCAACGAAGGAAAGGAAGTACTTATTTTTGCTATTTGATATCGTATTCATTGGGCCACACACATCAGAATGAACTAGCTCAAGTGGTTGAGTTGCTCGTTGTTGTTATCTTGCTGCAAAAGGCATTCTGTGATGTTTCCCAAGAGTGCAGGCTTCACACTGTTGACCCAATTATTGATTTTGATGATTAATAAAGGAATTGAGTATATTCATTGTGTTACTAATAAATTTAACAAGTGTTTTAGGGCTTAAAAATATTTGTTTAATCAAAAGGCATCAAGAAACGTTTTGAATCAAGTGCCAAAGGTAAGTTTTAAAATTCAGAGCCTGGAGTCGACACCTAGAAAGTCTGGAGCCGACCCCATGGCCAATCAAATGTCTTTCTGAATTTTGATATGGTCCAGAGTCGATACCCAGAGTTTTGGAGCCGACACCCAGAGTTTCGGAGTCGACACTTACAGTGTCTGGAGCCAACTCCGACACAGGGATAGAACGCATGATTTTTGACTACCTTGGAGCCGACACTTACAGTCTTTTGGAGCCGACACCTAAACATGGCGAGCCGACACTTTACTTTTTCGGAGCTGACTCCTCAACGAGCTCAGAACTTTCTATTTTTGGATACACGACTTGGAGCCGACACATGAAAAGTTGTAGCTGACTCCAACCTGTCAGGAACGGATTTTTAAATTGCCAGATCAGCTCAAACGATAATATTTTCTATACCTAACCCCTAACGGCTATATTTCATGTATGGAAAAACTTTCAGGTACATTCCAACGGCTAGTTTCACACCCAAAAATGGATTAAACAGAATCTATAAAAGGGGGAAGAGCGTTTGTTTGAAAAAAAAAAGGAAAGGAAGAAAAACGAAAAATAGAGAAATCATATTGAAAAAATCCGAGAGGTCTTGAGCAAGAAATCAAGAGAAAAGAATCCACGTTCAAATTCTTCCAGTCCAAAAAGCTCAAAGAAAAATCCAAGGCGTTCAACTTGAAAAATCGAGGATTTTTCAAAAGAAGAAAAAGCCCTATTTTGTGATTTTCCAACTTCTCACAACTCTGTGAAGAATCGGAGCTGAGGCTTGATTCAATATCTCAAAAGAGAAGAGGAAAAGAAGAAAAGAAGAAAAGCTCAAATCCAATCATCTTCAAATCAGGCTTTTCTAAACTTGTTTATTTACTTTGAATATTCGCTCATTTAAGAAGCTGTGTTATTGTAAACATTATTCTTTTTGTTTTTGCTAGTTCAATCAGGGGGATTGAATTAGTGAGGTAGTATACCTCGGGTCAAGCTAGATTAGCTTGTGTTAGGGTTTTGTGCTGGTGAGCCTGAAAACCAGCTGGGTTCGTTGTGATCCCTGAAACAACAAGTTTTGAGTTGTGAGCTTGTAAAACAACTCTGCTGTAATCTAGTTGATTATAGTGTGGACCCAAGTGGAACTTGGGAGTGGACGTAGGTGTTGGATACACCGAACCACTATAAAATTCTTGTGTTTGTCGTGCTTTAATTGTCTCTCTCTCTATCTCTTCATTTGTGATTGAAATTTATTCTGCACTTAATTATTTCAAAGCCAATAACTTTAAAAGGTTAAAATTTTTAAGAACCCAATTCACCCCCCTCTTGGGTTGCCATCTGGGCCAACAATTGGTATCAGAGCAAGTGCTCATTTGAATTTGGTCTAACGATCAAGAGCTAAAGATCCAAATGGCAACTCAAGCTAGTTCATCTTACTTAGAAGGTCAATCCACTAATCGACCTCCTTGTTTAATGGAACTAACTATGGTTATTGGAAAGCTAGGATGAAAATTTTTATTCAAGCACTTGACTATGACTTATGGGGTATATAGTCAATGGACCACACACACCCACTGCTAGAGTAATGGCATGGAGATTCCTAAACCGAAACGGAATGGGATGAACATGATAAAAATTGGCACAACTTAATGCCAAAGCTATGAATGTTTTATACTGCTCATTAGATGCAAATGAATTCAATCAAATTTTACATGTATTTCTGCTAAAGAAATCTGGGATAGACTTGAGGTTACCCATGAGGGAACAAATCAAGTCAAAGAATCCAAGATTAATATGCTAGTCATAAATATGAATTGTTTAGCATGGAACAAACTGAAACTATTACATATGTTTACACAAGATTACTGATATTGTAAATGGTTTAAAAAGTCTGGTAAACCTATATAATTCTGATCTTGTGCGAAAATTCTTAGGTCACTTGCCAAGACTTGGGAAGCTAAGGTGACTGCAATCCAAGAAGCAAAGGACTTAAGTGTTACCCCTAGAAGAACTACTTGGATCCTTGATGACTCATGAGCTTCAATGAAGCAACATGTTGATGAGGAAGTCAAGAAGAAGAAGAAATGGCTCTTCAAAGCTGCAGAAAAGAATATAAGCAGCAGTGATGAAGAAGAGAAGATGACGAGACAGCTCTCCTTGCAAGAAAATTTAAGAAATTCATGCAAAGAAGGAGACCCTTCCACAAGAAAAAATCTGGAACTTGAAGGAGAAAAGAAGAAGAGAAGGACAAAGAAAAAGAAAAAGTTATTTGTTTGAATGTAAGAAACCGGGCATTTTAATCTGAATCCTCAACTGAAGAAAGCCTACAAAAGAAAAAGAAGGCAATGTTGCACATGGAGCAGCGATGAATCCTCTTCAGAGGAAGAACAAAAAGAAGTTGCAAACATTTGCTTTATGGCAAACAATGACAACGAGGTAAGTTTTGAAACCCTTTGATGATTTCACATTTGATGAATTGTTTGAAGCTTTTATGAATTATGGATGATTTTGCCTTGAAAAAGAAATACAAATTTTTAAAAATGATAATTCAATTCTCATTAAAGAAAAAGATAATCTTACTCATGAGATTGAGAAAATCTGAAAATGATAATTTGACAAAAGAAAAGAATCAATCTCCAATGAAAAATAAATTAAAGAAGGAAGTTGATAAATATAATATTGATAAATTCACTATAGCTCTATCAAACTTAATTTATTTTGAGTAATCAAAGAGCTATTTTGATAAAGCTGGATTAGGATATAATCCACTTAAAAGCAAAATTTGTCAAAAACTTTTTCAGAAAAGAACCAAATAAAATGATGTTACATGTCATTATTGTAACAAGAAAGGACATAAATCCTATGAATGTAAGAAATAGTAACAAGAATTTAAGTAGTAAAGGAAAGAAATATGGGTTCCCAAAGGAACAATCTTTTATGCTACTAACCATGAAGGACCCAAGAAGGCTTGGGTACCTAAATATAAGACATGAATTTTTGCAGGAGTGTCTTGCAGCCATCAGAGAAAAGAAAATGGTATCTCGATAGTGGTTGCTCAAGACACATGACGGGTGACAAAGATCAATTCATCACCCTTGAAAGCAAAAAGAGGTGGAGTAGTTACTTTTGGTGATAATGGTCAAGGCCATATCATGGGGTTTGGTAAGATTCAAATTACTCCCTCCACATATATTGAAAATGTTTTATATGTTCAATGGACTTAAACATAATCTAATAAGTATTAGCCAACTGTGTGACAAAGGTTTCAAAGTCTCCTTTGAAGCTTCTGTTTGCACTGTTACTAATCCCATTGATAATAGCATTATTTTTTGGAAATAGCTATGGCAATGTATACTTAATTGATTTAGACAATTTATCTCCAAGTAATCATTGCTTAGTTGCTAATAATGCTAAATGAATGAGATTGGTTGGCTATGGCATCGTAGATTAGGTCATGCAAGCACACACCTAATTTCAAAATTAATTAGAATGGATTTAGTAAAGGTATTCCACAACTAAATTTTGAAAATAATCAAAATTTGCGATGCATGTCAATTTGGAAAACAAACAAGAACTTCTTTCAAATCTAAAAATGTTGTTTCAACTACTAGGCCACTAGAGCTACTACACATGGACCTTTTTGGACCTACTAGAACCACAAGTCTAGGAGGAAAGAAATATGGTCTAGTGATAGTAGATGATTACTCTAGATTCACTTGGGTAATATTTTTGGCTCATAAAGATGAGACTTTCTCAATATTTTTGAAATTCTTAAGAAAGTCACAAATGAGAAAAACACTACCATAGTGTCTATTAGAAGTGATCATGGAACTGAATTTGAAAATCACTTATTTGAAAATTCTGTTTTGAAAAAGGCATACATCATAATTTTTGCACCTAGAACACCACAACAAAATGGAGTTGTAGAAAGAAAGAATAGGACTTTAGAAGACATGGCCCGTACCATGCTATGTGAAAGCCTACCAAAATACTTTTGGGCGGAAGCTATAAACACAGCATGTTACATTCTAAATAGAGCCCTAATTAGACCTATCCTTAAGAAAACTCCTATGAACTTATGGATCAATAGGAAACCAAATTTAAGTTATTTTCATGCATTTGGTTGTAAATGTTTTATTCATAACAATGGTAAGGATAATCTTGGGAAGTTTGATGCAAAGTCTGATGAAGGTATTTTCCTAGGATATTCTACATCTAGCAAAGCATATAGAGTATTTAATAAGAAAAGCTTAGTTGTAGAAGAATCCATTCATATAGTGTTTGATGAGTCTTTAGCATCAAGTTCAGGAAAATTGATGATGAGGAAGATACATCTTTGATTGAAAGAGATATTGAAAAATTAAATGTATCTTCAGATCATGAACTGAAGTTAAGGATGATGACTCACCTAAGGATGATGGTATTGATGCTGTTCATAATGATCAAGATCTACCTAGAGATTGGAGATATGCTTATGGTCATCCTAAGGACCTAATCATAGGTGATCCATCTCAAGGTGTAAGGACTAGATCATCAATGAGAAATATCAATAATCATCTTGCATTTGTATCTCATATAGAACCTAAAACTATAGAGGAAGCCGAAAAAGATAGTTATTGGATGTTAGCAATGCAGGAAGAATTAAACCAATTCACTAGAAATCAAGTCTGGACCCTAGTTGAAAGACCTAAAATTACCCTATAATAGGATCTAAATGGGTATTTAGAAATAAATTAGATGAAAATGGCATAGTAATTAGAAACAAAGCTAGACTAGTTGCAAAAGGATATAATCAAGAAGAAGGTATAGATTTTGATGAAACTTTTGCACCTGTTGCTAGATTAGAAGCCATTAGGCTACTACTTGCATTTGCATGTCATATGAATTTCAATTTATTTCAAATGGATGTTAAAAGTGCATTTTTAAATGGATTTATAAATGAGGAAGTTTTATGTTGAACAACCTCCTGGTTTTGAAGATCATGAATTTTCAAATCACGTTTTCAAATTGCACAAAGCACTTTATGGTTTAAAACAAGCACCTAGAGCTTGGTATGATAGATTAAGTAAATTTTAATTGAAAATGATTTTCAAGAGGAAATGTTGATAAAACACTATTTTTGAAAAGAAAAGAAAGGATTTATTAAGTAGTACAAATATATGTTGATGATATTGTATTGGTGCTACTAACAATCTTTTTGTCAAGAATTTGCTAAGTTAATGCAGGGTGAATTCGAAATGAGCATGATGGGAGAACTCAACTTCTTCCTAGGACTTCAAATCAAGCAAAGCAAAGAGGGGATTTTCATCAATCAAGCAAAATACACAAAAGAATTCTCAAGAAGTTTGGAATGGAGTCAATCAAACCACTTGGAACACCTATGAGTCCTTCATGCAAATTGGACAAAGATGAAGATGGTAAGAAAGTAGATCAAAAACATTATAGAGGTATGATCGGATCTCTTCTTTACTTAACAGCTAGTAGACCAGATATCATGTTTGCTGTTTGTTTATGTGCTAGATTTCAATCTGAACCTAAAGAATCTCACTTAATTGCTGTGAAAAGAATCTTAAGATATTTAAGTGGAACTAAAAATGTAGGTTTATGGTATTCTAGAGACTCAACATTAAATTGATTGCATATTCTGATTCTGACTATGCTGGATGCAAACTAGATAGAAAAAGTACAAGTGGTGCATGTCAATTTTTAGGAAGTAACTTAATCTCTTGGTTTAGCAAAAAGCAAAATTCGGTTGCATTATCAACTGCTGAAGCAGAATATGTTGCAGCTGAAGTTGCTGTGCTCAAATCCTTTGGATTAAGAGACAACTTGAAGATTATGGCATAACACTTGATAAAACTCCTATTAGATGTGATAATACGAGTGCAATAAATTTAACTAAAAATCCAATTCAACATTCAAGAACAAAACACATTGAAATTAGATATCACTTTATAAGAGAACATGTAGCTAATAATGAAATTTGTCTTGATTATGTTAATACTGAAGAACAATTAGCTGATATATTTACAAAACCTTTAAGTGAAGAGAGATTTTGTTATCTTAGAGGTGAATTAGGGATTTGTGACCCTTTGGAATGATTTTGAAACTCTAAGGAATGACTATCTAGATTCTATTAATTTCTTGATATTCCTTTCATAATTTTAAGGACAAATTATCTAGTCATCTGAGCAATTTGATTCTTCATATTTCAAAGATTTTTTAAAATTTTATTGAACCTATTTGATAAGTTTCAGATGTTTGAATCTCAGTTGTTTTTCTCTGATACTGTCAGTGGAGTCGACACCTCAGTTTGAGGAGTCGACACCTCGTCTGTGTCGCTCTCGGTCCCTGACCTTGGAGCCGACACCCGTATAAGTGGAGCCAACTCCAGTTCGAGCGCTGACTGTGTTAGCGATTTGGAGTCGACACCCGACTTTGCGGGAGTCGACACCTGGGGGTCCCAAATCGACTTTATTAGGGCAGAGTCGACACCTTCGTCATTTCATTCGTTTTCAATCCTTAACCAAACTCTTCCCAAACTCTCTCAAAACCTCCCCAACTCAAATTCCACTCTATTCGAACTTTCCTAAGGATCTAAATGGCACCTAAGCGGAGAGGATCTGTACTTGGAGTGCCTGTGACGACTGGGAAGCATTCGGCGAGGCGATCCGTCCGTGAGCCATCTCCGAGCGAGGATTCTGCAACCCAATCGACAATCCATGCCCTTCTTCTCCTCAGGTAGACACCTTAGTTGGGAGAGTAATTACCATGGGTAGAAAGGTCGATTTCGAATTCTTTGAGTCCGAGGGTTTTTCAATTGGAAATCAACTCAAAGAGCTAGGTTGGGATAAAGTGTGCTCATTAGATGTTCCTACCTATCCGGCCCTAGTCAAGGAGTTCTACTTCAATTTGTCAAGAGGTGATGGTGGGATCGTAAGCTCTGTTAGAGGTAAAAGAGTCCATCTTACTTTTCAGAAATTAGGAAATCTTCTAAGAATTCCTATCATCGGATTAGCAGCAGATATTCACAGTGAGAGGTCAGATGCTCTGTCAAGGATGTTAGGGAGAGAAGTAACCGAATTTGAAGAGGTTAGGGCTAACCAATTGCCCTTGGAGTTGAGTTTACTTCATAATATTTGCAGCAGAATTTTATTTCCTAAGACCGAACGATTTGAGTATGTCTCGGAGCGAGACATAGTGGTGATGGATAGTGTGTTGACTGGTCAACCCATAAACCTTGCTGCAATGATGATTTTCTATATGGCCGAGGCTGGAGGAAAAAGGAGATCTTCCCTACCCTACGGTATGATTTTGACTATGGTTTTTAGGAGCTAAGGAGTTGTGATTTTGGATAATGAGCCTTCCAAGAACCTTAGGCATACTGACTACTATAGTTTGGCTACAGTTCATCGGATGGGATTTGTGAAGGTTAATGGACAATGGAAGAGGAAAGGTAGTTTAGATGAGAGAGCCACTGAAATGAGGTCTTCAGCACCTTTTGAGGTTGGTCCGTCTGTGAGGGTTCCTTCTCCATAGCCTGGCAGTCCTGCTCCTGCTCCTGCTCCAGTTCTGGTACCTCCATCTACTTCATCTGTCGGATTTTCAGACATTCAATTGGAGCAACTTAAAAATCCATTTGCTGCTCAGAAGGAAGAAATGAAGACTGAGTTTGACAGTCAATTTATGAATTTAAGAGAGACCCTTTACTTTTTGGATGATCGCATTGGAAAAATTGAGTCCACTCTTGGCTCATCTGCTGAATCCTTAAGGAATGATCTAAAGAACATATTTGAAGAACTTAAGGATATTTGTGGAGACTTAGAAACCTACTCCAGATGCAATGCTGAACTTCAAGATAAGATTATGACTGCATGTGCATTTGTTGATAGAAGATTAAAAGAATTTATAAGAACTCAGAGTAAAGGGATGGAAAAATTTTAGAACATTTACAAAGGATTATTAGAACTAATCTGTGATTATCATGTAATGAAGTACAGGTTTTTGATTCAATGAAGTGTAAGCTGTTGTTTGATGTTTTATCTTGAAATCTTAATGTATTAATGTAGTTTGATGTTTGTTTTAATGAAGAATAGTTGATGTATGTTTATCTTTAAATTTCATGTAATGAAGAATAGGTTGATGTTTGACAATGAACAGTTTCACTTTGTAATACCTGACTTTTGATGTAATGAAATTATCTTTTGATCTATCAATTTTATCATTTTACTCTTCTTAATCTTTTTGTTGATTACAAAAAAGGGGGAGAAAGTTATGTCGTATATGCATTGATTAGTTATGCTTTGATTGGTATTTGATTGGTATTAAATTATTTTGGATATGCATTAATTTAAATAAGCTTAAGTGAATGATTGGTATTATTTTGGATATGCATTAATTTAAATAAGCTTAAGTGAAAATTGATATAACTAATTCTAGGTATCAACACTAAAATGTAAAGCAAAAGGAAGAACAATTGTTAAATTGAACTTCATAGGAAGAGCTACCTTATTCAGGGGGACCTTACTGTGAGGATCACATTTTGAAAATTTTGATTTGAGAATCCTATGCATATACTCAATGTTTTATAATCATCAAAAAGGGGGAGATTGTTGACCCAATTATTGATTTTGATGATTAATAAAGGAATTGAGTATATTCATTGTGTTACTAATAAATTTAACAAGTGTTTCAGGGCTTAAAAATATTTGTTTAATCAAAAGGCATCAAGAAACGTGTTTTGAATCAAGTGCCAAAGGTAAGTTTCAAAATTCAGAGCTTGGAGTCGACACCTAGAAAGTCTGGAGCCGACCCCATGGCCAATCAAATGTCTTTCTAAATTTTGATACGGTCCGAGCCGACACCCAGAGTTTCGGAGCCGACACCCAGAGTTTCGGAGTTAACACTTACAGTGTCTGGAGCCGACTCCGATACGGGGACAGAACGCATGATTTTTGACTACCTTGGAGCCGACACTTACAGTCTTTTGGAGCCGATACCTGAACATGGCGAGCCGACACTTTATTTTTTGGAGCCGACTCCTCAACGAGCTCAAACTTTCTATTTTTGGATACACGACTTGGAGCCGATACATGAAAAGTTGGAGCCAACTCCAACCTGTCAGGAACGGATTTTTAAATTGCCAGATCAGCTCAAACGGTAATATTTTCTATACCTAATCCCTAACGGCTATATTTCATGTATGGAAAAACTTTTAGGTACATTCCAACGGTTAGTTTCACACCCAAAAATGGATTAAACAGAATCTATAAAAGGGGAAAGAGCGTTCGTTTGAAAAAAAAAGGAAAGGAAGAAAAATGAAAATATAGAGAAATCATATTGAAAAAATCCGAGAGGTCTTGAGCAAGAAATCAAGAGAAAGAATCCACGTTTAAATTCTTCCACTCCAAAAAGCTCAAAGAGAAATCCAAGGCGTTCAACTTGAAAAATCGAAGGATTTTCCAAAAGAAGAAAAAGCCCTATTTTTATGATTTCCCAACTTCTCATCTGCAACATCTGTGAAGAATCGGAGCTGAGGCTTGATTCAACATCTCAAAGAGAAGAGGAAAAGAAGAAAAGAAGAAAAGCTCAAATCCAATCATCTTCAAATCAGGCTTTTCTAAACTTGTTTATTTACTTTGAATATTGCTCATTTAAGAGCTGTGTGTTATTGTAAACATTATTCTTTTTGTTTTTGCTAGTTCAATCAGGGGGATTGAATTAGTGGAGGTAGTATACCTCGGGTCAAGCTAGATTAGCTTGTGTTAGGGTTTTGTACTGGTGAGCCCGAAAAACCAGCTGGGTTCGTTGTGATCCCTGGGAAACAACAAGTTTTGAGTTGTGATCTTGTAAAACAACTCGGCTGTAATCTAGTTGATTATAGTGTGGACCCAAGTGGAACTTGGGAGTGGACGTAGGTGTTTGATACACCAAACCACTATAAAATTCTTGTGTTTGTCATGCTTTAATTGTCTCTCTCTCTCTATCTTTCATTTGTGATTAAATTTATTCTGCACTTAATTATTTCAAAGCCAATAGCTTTAAAAGGTTAAAATTTTTAAGAACCCAATTCACCCCCCCTTTTGGGTTGCCATCTGGGCCAACACACACAACTGGTCAGGTTTGTGTATACTGGGCAAGCCTTTTACCATCTTTCCTTGAGCAAGCAATTTTAAACTCTGAAAATTCATATGTCCAAACCGCAAGTGCCAAAGCCAATATTCATCTTTTATAATTGTATTGAGACAATTATAAACTCCACTAGAAATATCAACCTGAAACATACGATTTTTGCTTAAGGGAGCTTTAAGAATGAATGTACCTTTCTTATCCAAAATGGAGAATTGATAATCTCGTACTCATAATATACCCCTTTTCAAGCAATTGGCCCACACTAAGCAAATTACTTTCATGCTAGGAACATAGAACGCATCTGAAATATACTTATGATCCCCATTCTTCAAATTGATGAGAATTCTTCCTTTTCCAGTCACTGGTATTGTTCTGTCATCAGCAAATTTCACCTTGGTGTGAAAGTACTCATCAAAATCAACAAATAACTCCCTTTTGCCACTTATGTGGTTGGTGCATCCGGTGTCAAGAAACCATGTGTGATAGTTTGGGGTTTCACCAGCAGCAGTGACCATCAAAAGGGTATGATCGCCATCAATATCATCACCATCTCCTTGCACATAGTGAGCCTTTTGGGTACTATTTTTGTATCTGCACTCATTTGAATAGTGGCTACGTTTATGACAATGATAACATTCAATATTAGATTTGTCATACCTTCTTCTACCACGTCCGCAACCATGACCTCTTGAATTCTGCTGATGGCCAAAATTTGATTTTTCTTGGTCATTACCACCCACTTGAAATTGTTATTAGGGCCACCACGACCTTTGTTGAAGTAAACACCATGTGCCCGTCCTCTACCACGAGAACCACCATGTCTTTGACTTGTTTCACCACCTTGATCACCTTTGAAGGAAACTTGGCTTTGGAAGGCTTGCTCAATCGGCTTCTCTGTCTCCTTCTCATTCATTCTTTGTTCATGCGCTTCTAATGAGACTGACAACTCTTCAACAGTCATTTGAGATAGATCATGGGCTTCTTCTATTGCTGCCACGATGTGCTCAAATTTTGGTGTGAGTGTCCGCAAGATTTTCTCCACTTTAGTATGCTATTTGTACTATATTTTGCTTTTATTTGTCAAAGCAAGAACTCGACTAATATAAGTAGCAATAGCTTCAGAGGACTCCATTTGTAGGAGCTCATATTGACGCCTTAAGGTTTGGAGTTTTACATTCTTAACTTTCTCCGCACCTTTATATGTGGTCATCAAGATATCCCATGCTTGCTTTGATGTTGTCGCACCTGCAATCTTCTCAAATACTTCATCATTCATCCCTTGATGGATGAGATATAAAGCCTTCTTATCCTTTTTCTTGCTTTCATGGTGGACATTTCTTTGGGCATCATTTGCATTCTCTACAAGTGTAACAATTTCATCCTCCACGATACCTAGCAACTCGTGGTAATCGAAAAGAACTCTCATTTGAATACTCCATCGGTTGTAATTTTTTCCATCCAGGATAGGAACTGAAATTTGAACAGGACCATTCATTTTGCATGCTCTGATACCACTGATGGATAAAAAAATAATTTAGAAGAAATGCAGAGAAGATAATGCTCTGTTTGGATGGAGAGAAAACTGGAAGGAAAGAAAACTGGGAGGAAAGAAAAATGAAAGGAAAGAAAATTAAAGAGAAAATATTTTCTCTCCTTCTGTTTGGATGAGTGAGAGGAAAACAGAGAGGAGAGAAAAGTTGATAATTTACAATAACAATAATATCCTTGTTATAGATGATTAAAAAATGCATCGGTTGTTTTTTAGAAGGGTCAATATTGGAATGAAAAAAAAAAAACGAAAGAGCACTTTTGAGTTTTCTCTCCGAAATCTCTCCATTTTGGAGAGAAACTTTTATGTGGGGCCCACCACTTTTTTCCTTCTATTTTCCCCTCTAGTTTTCTTTCCTCCCGACTTTTCTCTCCATCCAAACAAGATAAATTTATTTTCTCTCCTATTTTCTCTCCTAGTTTTCTTTCCTCCCTAGTTTTCTCTCCATCCAAACAGAGGGTAAAATTGAGAGGAGATGCAGTAAACGAGGAGATTTTTTTTATTCCACTAAAAATAGCCTTTTTTGGAGGCAAAAAAACATCATCAATACAACTAGAAGTCGGAAACTAAAATCCTAAAAACTAGGCTCCATGATCGACATATTCTGCACTAGTAACAAATAAACAAACTGGTTCCTAAATAATAGGACACGATAAGACTTATTCAAAAATGGAAATAACAACTGGATTAGGATTAATAACAAACAGAATGAACAAGCCAACGACCTGCGAGTGAAGTGCAACAGTCTAAGGTGAATCATGTTCCTAATGCTCTGTTTGGATGGAGAGAAAAGTAGGAAGGAAAGAAAATAGAGGGAGAGAAAATGAAGAGAAGAGAAAAGTGGAGAGAAATATTTTCTCTCTTTCTGTTTGGATGACTGAGAGGAAAATAAAAAAGAAAGAAAAATTGATAATTTACTATGACAATAATGCTCTTATTACAAATGATAAAAAAATACATCAGTTTTTTAATCAATATCGGAATGAAAAAAATAAAAAAGCACCCTTGAGTTTTCTCTCCGAAATCTCTTCAATTTTGAAAGGAATTTTTAGATAGGATCCACCACTTTTTTCTTCCTATTTTTTCTCTAGTTTTCTTTTCTTTCCTACTTTTCTCTCCATCAAACAAGATAAATTTCATTTTTCTTCCTATTTTTTTTTTAATTTTTTTTCATCTTTACTTTTCTCTCCATTCAAACAGGCTCAAAAAGTGACCATCTTTTTCTCCCTGCTTCCCTTCCGTCATAAATTTGCAGCTAGCATAGGCAGTAGTTTTCTAAGGGTGGCGCTTGCAAGCATTTTCAGGCTCTAACGTCTTCTTCTATCAACGAAACCAAAGGAAAAGGAAAACCAGTGCCATTTTGTATAAATTGAGATGCCGTACTTTTTCTTTACTTCTTCCACACAGGAAAGAATGGAAGGAAATCATTTGATAACAGAGTCTTGAAGCCCTGGCATTTGATTGCCTTCTAAATCTTGCTGTTATCTTCATCCTCTACCGCTAGAAATTCTTCCCCTTCCTAAGACAGCAAAATAAAACTTTTGCTTCTAGAAATTCTAGAGAAGTTTGGAAAACATTTCAGTCAAAAAAAAAAAAAAAAAAAAAAAACAAAAAACATTTAAGTTCTAGCAATTTCCATGTCTGACGGTATGGAAACAGTCTGTTGGTTTCACGGATTTTTTTTCCAAATAATAATGTTGACAAAAAATATTTAAATGAAAATTATCACTTAGAACTAAATTTGACACCAATTATATAATGCAGAGTAAGGTCATTAATATGATAGTCTTATGGAACTACATCAATCCCCTTGCTAAGCAAGGATTCAAATATTGCACGCCGGTTGTGTGCTGGCCTAACGGTGGAATAATATGTACCATTCATATGCTTGGTACATTTGATCCATTTGGTACAAGCAACTCAAGGTAGCAACATTGTTACATATCATGTTCAGCTTATGCTAACCAGTATTTAAATCAATGATGCCAAGTTAATGCATAAATAACACTTTATTATCGTATATTATTTGTATGTTCAGTAATAATATTCATACGTCCAGTTCATATTTTATGACATTATTTTATGATATTTTATAAAATATATATAAATAACATTTTGCCTACATTTGTGATAAATTTTTAAAAAACATAAAATCCATGACATTATTTTAATAGTATTTTTTTTTTTTAAAAATATTATGAATAATACTTTGACCCAGTTGTTGGTTATTAATCTGTAACTAACTTTTTTTTAAAAAAAATTAGTCTAGCTTCCCGATTATTGATACAATTATAGCATATATTTAAAATAAATTTAAAAATAAAAATTATTACCATTGTTACTCTTTAATTACAACATAAATAAAACTATCTATACTTTAAAGAATTTGCAAAAAAAAAAAGATTATACATGAATATGAAAGCGTGTTAAAGTTATTAACATTTTTTAAATATTTATATAAAATGGTTCTAAAAATATCATAAAAAATAAAATGAACTTATCCCATTTTCTAAAAAATAATTATTAAAACATATGATATATCATCAATAGTGGATAATATTTTGTAAAATGGGATGCCATTGCCAGATGCCGGTTGATTTTCCCGCGTTGAATGGGTCGTTGCAGTGTCTGCCGGCAAAGGATTGCTGGATTTTGGGCCACAAACATGTCTTCTTCTTTTTTTTTTAAAAAAAAAAATTTTAAAATTTTTTTAATTTTTTTAAATTTTTTTTTTTTTGTGTAGTGGCACGCAATGCAAGCAGGAACCAGATGATCAAGCTTTAAAATTTTTTTAATTTTTAATTTTTTTTTTTTTTTGGTGTGTAGTGGCACGCAATGCAAGCAGGAACCAGATGATCAAGCTTCTTCCTCCACTACAGCTACCATCCTGCCCTGCCCACTGTCGGCTGGATGGATATATGGATAGAGAAAACACAGCATGATCATGGCCCACGCCTTCTGCCGCAAAGGCTGCAATGGATAAGCGTTCGTTATTTCAACGCTGGGAAAGTCCTTGATGCACAAAAAAATGAGCTACTGTATATACGTTCGCATAAGCATACGATCAATAAATGCATTAATTGTATCCTTTTATGCATTAATGCATAAAGACTTTTTCTTCAACGTTACCGAAACGAAAGGTTTTTTCTTCGCCTCTTCTCCCAACAAGTGGAGTCGAACCTTTTGACTTTGAAAGCAATATTGGACAGATGCAAGAAATTTTATAGTTGATTTAGATTAAATTTTTTATTTTTAAAATTAAAAAAAAAAAATGTAATTTAAAGCATTAAAAATATATTCGATTAATTATTTTTGAAAATATTTTTTTGAAACCATCCTATAAAACTAAATAAATAAAACATTGAAACGATGTTTTCTTTAAATTTATGATTTTATTTTTTATTAAATACTCAAAACCTACGGATTTATTTTTTAATAATTTTTAAATTTAAAAATAATTTTCAAAAATAAATTAAATATATTTTAAAATATTAAATATTAATAAAATATAATTTAAATTTTAAATATATAATTTATGTTTTTAAAATAATTTTTTAGAACACAAATCGAACAAAGCCTCAAATTTTCTAAGGCTCTGTTTGGATGTGGGAATAAGGCCTGGAATAGGCCTTTATTCCGTCTTATTCCCCCAAACACAATGAAAAAGGAGCGTGGGCCTTAATGAAATTTCTATTCCAGTCAATAGGCTTATACTCGATTTCTTATTCCATGGTACCTCATGGAATAGCTCCTATTCCCACTGCAGCTATTCCAAGGGCACTGATGAAATTAAATTAAATAAATTAAATAAATTTATTTATAATATAATTTAAAATTAAATAAATATATTAATAATATAATTTAAAATTAAATAAATTAATAAAAATAAATTAAGTATGTTATTTTTTAATTTATTAATATAAAATAATTTATTAAATATGTTCTTATATTATTTTATTAATAATAATTAATTTATTACCTTATTTTTAATAATAATAATTTATTCAAGTCATTTTAAAAAATAAAAATTGATAAACCATTTTATTGGAAGGGGTATCTTTGGAATTTTTGAAAAATTCTTCATCTATTCCTATTGAAATACATGCTTATTCCCATGTCATTCAAACATTATTTAAAATAACACTGCATTAATTACATTTAAATAACATGAAATATCAGGTTTTTATTCAAACAAAAATTTAAATAACAAAAAAATAAATTATTTTTAAAAAATTTATATTTCTATTTTAGAAATAACTTTTTTTTGACATCCAACGTTACCTTTACGAATTTACCGACGGAGGTCCCCCACCAGAAGTGATTCGGTGCATGGATCTCGGAGGAGTAGTTTTTTAAACCGATGCCAAAAGGCGCCGGTTTTAAAACAAAGGGATGAAAATAAAAATTTTTATTAAAATGGTGTTAAAGTAAAAAATCATTTCAATGTATTTTTTATTTCCACATCATTTTCCCTGGCTCGGCCCGTCAACGTGGGGGTAGAAATCGCTACTTGAAGTGATTTTATTTGAGTTGCGATCTTGCTCGAAGTGGCGATTTCATAGAAATCGCCACTCCAAGTAACTCTTTGTTGCGGACTTAATTTCCTATGGGGACTTAAACGCTACGAATCCCTTCCTTCGCATAATTTCTAGCAAATCAAAAGAGGGTTAAATGGTGGTTAATGATTCAGTATCAATCATAATTATCTTGTTATATCTATTATCTTGTTAATCAAAATTATCTTGTTATATCTATTATCTTATTAATCAAAATTATCTTATTATATCTATTATCTTATTAATTAGAATTATCTTGTTATATCTATATTATCTTGTTATATCTATTATTTATAACAAGATAATAATATAACAATCAGAATTATCTTGTTATACTATTATCTTGATAATAGATATAACAAGATAATAGATAATAGAGGGTTAGGATCGCTGGGAGGCTTCGAGCGTTTAAAAGGGATCGTGATCGAAGAAAATATGTAGAAGAAGTGGTATTTCAACTGAAAGTGGTGATTTTTAGTCGTTCCATCAGTAATCCTGTTGATGGGGTCAAAGAGGATGATGATGCGGAAGTAAAAAATACATTTAAAATAATATTTTTTATTTTAACATTATTTTGATAAAACCTTTTGTTTTCATCTTTTGTTTTAAAAATGTTTTTTTTTTTTTTTTTACACCGATTTAAAAAACTACTCGATCTCTCGTAGAGCTAATCCCAGATTCGCACCATCTTTCAATGCGGGGACCACGTGAAATGATGTTGATTGCGTGTCGGGGACTTGGGCGTGCTTTCCGGTGGGCGAACAGCTGAGGAAGAAAGCTGGACGAACGCCGAGACGCGTGGCGCTTGTCTCTCCATAACGTATGCAGAGAGTTAGAACTTAGAAGTAGGAAGGAGAACAACTCTTCTCATTTGGTTAATTTGCGACGCGAGGGAACTGTTTGGCTCGGTGACTCTTTTCGCAGACAAAAATCCTCTGCCCACACCCCCACAGAGCCGCCTGTTTGTCTTTCTAATATTCTTTTCTACTATGGATTCTCATCCGTGACATCCATCCGGTCCCGTTGTTTAGGGACAATGGACGGTCCCAACTTGTTGCCAGTGGTGCTCTTCTCCTACTTGGACGGATGGTCAATTACTTGGATAAATGTCACAATAAATCTATGATACATTGCTCTGCATTCGTGATGCATTAGCTTTATAAACAAAAAAAAAAGTGGTATTGTATATTGAAATAGTTATATTTATAAATCAATAAGTAATTATTTATAAATAATTATGTCATGGGATTCTTTATTTTTATTGAAGTCTTTTAAAAGTTTTGG
Source organism: Calamus simplicifolius (assembly GCA_900491605.1). Lineage (NCBI taxonomy): Eukaryota > Viridiplantae > Streptophyta > Magnoliopsida > Arecales > Arecaceae > Calamus > Calamus simplicifolius. The sequence continues at coordinate 1,502,212 of UESW01003837.1, read as the reverse complement.
ACGCTTGTGTAGATTATTACTTCATGCCAATAATTGCTTATGGTTGCTCGTTCTTAAAATAATCATTAATTTGATGCAAGTAAGTTCAATTGATGGCGTCATTTCTTATCTATGCTTGGATTTATCCCAGCAGCAGCTTGACGTTTTTTGATAAAGAAAAGAAGAAACAATGAAGAAGCAACTGCTTAGCTTGATTGAGGATTGATGCACTTGCTTAATCATCATGTCGGAGGTTGATTAAGAATGAGATAGATGAATTAAGTATAAAAAACCACTGAAGATAAAAGAAATCATTATTTAATGTACAGAGTTGCTATCTCAATTGATTAGCCTTTCATTCTTCAGGCCTGACCTTACCTTAGAACTTAGAAGAGATGCAAGCTCTAAACACATTGGCACCATATTATAATTATGCTTTCATATTGCTAAAAAAAAAAAAAAAAAAAAAAGCAATGCAAACTTGTAAGCTTTACAAAACTTGGGTTCAAAGAAAAGCAAAGGAAAGCATATGTTTAAACGCAAAGTTAAATAAATATTTTATTAAAATATTTGCTTTATAAAAAAAGCTCCCTTGCATTATGATCATTTTAAAAAATAAAATAATATAAATTTATAAAAAAAATCAATGATATGTTGATAATTAATTGCAATAATAAGAACATCTTCAATAATCCAACCTGGAGTGTTTGAGTGAGATCTGCCAGGAGAGAGGAATAGGATTTTAACAGACTTTAAGACTTATCACTCACATACATTCATTTCTCTATCGTCTATGGTGCCAAGAAATTATTCCTTTCTGTTAGTAAATTTGCAGAACATTTTTAAGTACCGAAAGTTCGTTATATTAAACTATTAACGTCATTATCTTAATCAGAGCATCTTATTAATCTTTCCCCTGTCTATCCACTAAATTAATTAATAACTAATAAGTGAACAGCCCTGTCGCAAGATTGCCTAAACGATCCTCCGCGCTTTTCTCCTCCGTGGCTTCAGAGAGCGAGATGGAAAGTAGGGCGGCGCAATGCCGTGATCTCGGCGCTGTCTTCTGATCCGCCGCACCATCACCGTCGCCGTCGCCGTTGCCGTCGCTTTTATATGGGGGGAGGCACCTTCGTCGATGGCGTTCGTCGCTGGTTCCAGCGCCGTTCCAGCGGCTACGGCGCTTCCCGGAGCGAAGAACCGGACCCTACCAGCACCGCCGCCGCCGCCGCCGCCGCGGAAAAGGTGGCGGCGGAGAAGGAGCAGGAGGACCAGCTCCTCGTCATCGAGGACTTGGATCTCATCGGGCTCCCGCTTATCCGAGTCCCCAAACGATCCCGAATGACCGGGATCGACTCCCACAAGAAGAAGGTGTCTTTGCCGATTCGGCCCCTAAAGCTCTGACCTTTCCCTTTGCTTCTGTATACTTGTATCAAAGCTCTGACCTTTTCCGGAGCTACTTGCTGTTCTTGATCTCTCTCTGCTCCGTCTTTCCGTCATAAATTTTATTTTTCTGCTAGATGACAGTGGTGACGCCGTCCAAATCTGTTGTTTTCTAATGCAAAGGTGGATCCCCCCCTCCTTTCTCGTTTTAAATGAGGAGGTTAGGATGCCCTTCCTATCTCCTGCTTCCTTCAGAAGGGAATGAATAGATCAACTGGGTGAATCTTAGTGGGGGATCTCGACGAGGAGGAGGAGGAGGAGGAGGAGGTGGGGCTCTCGCAATTTGGGCATTTCTTGTTCTTTGGGTTTCTTTACGAACTACGAAGAGAGCATCACCTCCTCCTTCTGATATTTGGTAATAATCTTGTAGTCTCTGACTTCTTTCACATGGAGATTTTCCCCCTCTTATGTTGCAATGGAAGTTGGAGTTTTGGGTCTAATCTAGGGCTTTGCCTGTCAGCGTTGTTCTTGTCAAATTTTGTATCTAAATATCCAATTTTATCTTTCCTTGATCATTTTTCCTGTCACCATGTTTCCTCTGCGTTGGGAGTTATTTTAAGCCTCTTATAGCATCGATAAAAAAAAGGCTCCCCTTCGGTCTACACTGCGTGTTTTATTTCTACTTGTTGCATCTGACCTCGTTATTCTGCGATTTGCGTATTTAATTTTTTTATTTTTTATTTTTTGCTTTGATTCTGAATCATTCAGAGCATGCTCAACATGGAGTTCTTCACGGAATATGGTGAAGCAACCCGATACCAGATACAAGAAGTCATTGGCAAGGGAAGCTATGGGGTTGTTGGCGCTGCCGTGGACACTCACACAGGCGAGAAGTTGGCAATCAAGAAGATTAATGATGTCTTTGAGCATGTTTCCGATGCCACTCGCATCCTAAGAGAGATCAAGCTGCTCAGGCTGCTTCGACATCCCGGCATCGTGGAAATAAAGCATATAATGCTTCCTCCTTCTCGGAGAGAGTTCAAAGATATATGTTGTTTTTGAACTGATGGAGTCGGATTTTCACCAAGTGATCAAGGCAAATGACAATCTCACACCAGAACATTACCAGTTTTTCTTGTATCAGCTTCTTCGAGCTCTGAAGTATATTCATACAGGTCAAAAATTTCTGCTGATCGAGCATAGTTGATTGGCCATTCTGACTTTATGTATTATTGACTGTTCATGGCTTGGCTTGCTTTGTGTCTTTCCAGCTAATGTGTTTCACCGTGATTTAAAGCCCAAGAATATACTTGCCAATGCGGACTGCGAATTGAAAATTTGTGATTTTGGGCTTGCGCGAGTATCATTTAATGATACTCCATCAGCTATTTTTTGGACTGTAAGTGACTTTTTCCATTATACTGTTGTTTTTAGCGTTTTATTAGTTGATGGTGGTCATCATTTTTGGTGAGTAGTAATTATGTTATCCTTCAAGTCAAACACATGTATGCAACATCTGTTATTTTCTTTTGTTGATTTTTGCACTTTATGTTTTATTTTTAGGATTATGTGGCAACAAGGTGGTACCGTGCTCCTGAACTATGTGGCTGTTTCTTTTCCAAGTAAGGCTGATTTATGGCTTTTGGACTTATATTTGAACTCATCCAACTTAACTTGATTATCAAATCTTCTCTTTATTGTACTTGATATGTATCTCAAATTCAATGATCATGCTCCCCACTAGGGACTTGCAATTTTAAAAGTTAAACTATGGTTGGATGCCTGCACTAGAATAGGATGGCAAAATAATCATAAATGTATTGAGGAATTCTAGTATTTACCATATTCTCTATAAATTATAAATATATGGTGTATCCATGACAAATATGAATTAGCACTCCTTCTGTCATGGATGGAAAAGTATCGCTTCTGACATTCTTGTACAATGCATGCAACATGTGGTATAGATGGCCTTTAGCTACCTGACCTTTAGTCTTATGCTTATGAAAAAATTGAATTATATTTCATACATATGCTCTTACTAACAGATTTGTTTTTTGCAGTACACCCCTGCTATTGATATTTGGAGCATAGGATGTATATTTGCAGAAATGCTTACAGGAAAACCATTATTTCCTGGAAAAAATGTGGTGCACCAGTTGGATCTAATGACTGATCTACTTGGCACTCCTTCACCTGAAGCCATTGCTAGGGTTTGTCTGCCATTTCCATAACAACTTAAATTCAGTATGAGTAGATGTTCGTGTGCTAGATTTTGTGCATCTATGACTTTCTTTTCAGATCTATGGTGCTTCGTCCTCCTCATTTTAGATCTGTGTTTCTTTTTTCTCTCAAATATATGCTTCCATTCAGATCCATTATTTAAGCTATCCTCTGTTGTCAAGAGGAAAACTAGTTTGCTTTTTGCATATAGAGTTCTAACCTATTTCTTTTATTTTATTTAGTTACATGTTTTTGGCTATTGAGTAGGATAAATTTCTACCTGCCACTATCCATCTGTAATCTTTGAGTCCTAAGGCATATGCAAAAGAAGGATGGAATAAGGGGCAAAAGGAAAAAAAATGAACAGATTTGAGGATCAGAAATAAACTCTCTAGAAGTCATTGGATTATAGATGGATAATTTGAGGGTGAGTTCTTACCTGAATAGGATGCATATAATCCAGATGTAAAGCTTATATAGTTGACTACTTGCTACTTAGAAATGAGGAATGAGGTTGCTGATCTGCTGGATGCTGTCCTGAGAAATATTGACAAACAACAATATTTTTTTTGGCTTTGGTTATGAAGGAGAGAAGGATTGTAGTGAATGTTTTCAAAGAGATGGTAGATAAGTATATATTTTGTAGGTAGAAGAAGCAATTTCAATCTACCTTGTAGAACTAATGCAGGAAAAAGTGTATGCTAGCATTTTTTATTTGAATTTTCCTCCCAAATAAACCTGCATGTGCATATTCTTACAAATGTTTTCTTGACTCATACTTTGTGCCTGTCCACATCTATGCATAAGTTCTTTGACATTTTATTTTCCTTGAAGCTTGTGTTACTTAAATGCTTTTTTTAATAATAAATATCTTCAGATTCGGAATGAAAAAGCTAGAAGATACTTAAGTAGCATGCGGAAAAAATCTCCAGTTCCTTTCTCGCAGAAGTTCCGTAATGCAGATCCATTGGCACTCCGTTTACTAGAGCGTTTACTTGCATTTGATCCTAAAAACAGGCCTACTGCTGAAGAGGTGAGATTTGGAAACTAGATTGCTTCATTCAACTGCAAATAAAGCATGATCTAACACCTAGGAGGCCTTAGCATGTCATTTGGAGCTGATTACTGGTGTTTGTTACTTTTTAGGCTTTGGCTGATCCATACTTCCAAGGTCTCGCTAATGTAGACCATGAACCATCTACACATCCCATATCCAAACTTGAATTTGATTTTGAGAGGAGGAAATTGACAAAAGATGATGTGAGAGAATTGATTTATCGAGAGGTACATTACTGCAGCTTCAAATTTCTTGATCTAGTATTGTCAGTTATGTCTATTGCACTTCTTGCTTATGATGGATTTTTTTGAAAAGCAAACAGATTTTAGAGTATCATCCTCAGATGCTGCAGGAGTATCTTCAAGGTGGAGAACAGACTAGCTTCATGTACCCAAGGTGTGACCTTTTATCTTTATTTCCTCATCAACTAAAATATATGTTTACACATAATTCCAGCAGAATTGGGTAACTGAGTGCTTTTCTTGGAAATCTTTGGCAATAGATATGGGGCATTAGATCGATCCTAGAAATTACAGTGATAGAGGATAAGGTAATGAATATTTTAAGATATCTGAACATGTGGCAATTACTAAAGAGGGCTATGACAAGAAAAGGGGTGGAAAGATTAAACAAGAGGAAGGCCTAGGCAGTTCCAGATGAAGCCTGTTATTAAAATGCAAGCCTTAATACAAATGGCAAAGATAGTCTGAACATGGTAGGGCTTATTGGGTCTGGCTTTGGTGTTTCTTTTCATTTTTCCTAACGAATTACAAAGGATCCCATATTTTACAGCTTTTGCATGAGTCATATGAGACTGATTGATGTTCTGTTTATCACTTATTTGAAAATTTCTGTTTCTTCCCATCATTAGTAAAAATAATTGTGGAATTTAAAGCTGCTTCTTAGATTGAAGGGCCAAGCTTTATGAAACCATGTTACTTTGCTAATGAGTAGATGAAGTTAACTAGAAACAAAAAACACTTATCATGAGACATGTACTTGCAAGTCCTTTATGTTAAAACTCTTGTAGAATGACAAATTGAGATGTTGCAGGTTGACTTGTTGTGCAAGGTGTTTTAGAGACAGACTTATAAATTTATGTCATAGGCTAATAATCAGAGTGGTAGCACTGCCATTCTATGAACTGACTGTGAGTGGAAGCTGACCAAAAGTGATTAATATAAAGTAAGGGCGACCAGTTGACTCTAGATCCAATTATTTAGATCATTTCTGAGATCCGTCTTACTGAAATCATCAAGAAGGGAAAAACAAGGAGCTCTGGAGGTGGATCCTCAAGCTTTATATACACTGTTTTTTATGTGGTATAAGTATAGAAAAATATAAATTTATGACTTGCTTGAGTCACAAGGTTGACCTGCCTAAGGAATGGAGGCAATCAGGATCAACTCTCGGTCACTGATTCTCCAACTTCTCTAGCCTTATGTTTAGCCCTTCATGCAAGGGTCGCATGTGATAGTTTAAGGTTCACGTGATAGTTTAAGGTTGGCTATGGATAATGCCATGCAATGAACCTTATTAACTAGACTTTGAAGTTGTTTTTACTGTTCATTAGTTGTATACATTCAAATAAACAATGTCAGATTCAGAAACTGTGATGGCAATATGACATGGAGGGATATTACTGTTCTGGTGCATAAGTTTTCAGATCTATATCCTATTAAACTAGTTGGAATAGTTGCAGTATAAAATTGTACTAGTTGGAAGATTCTAGATTCTTGCCTCCCATGGCTAGGCTTCTTTCGTTACAAACTTGTTAAGACACACGCATATATATATATATATATATATAATCATTTTGCATTGTAAATTTTATCTTCTCTCGGTCCCAAAGGAACTGCTTAATTGAACTGGAATATGTGATGAATTCAAGTTATCCTCTCAAAGTAATGGCTGGTTAGGGGTTCCCATGGCAATTTATCAAGGGTTTCTCTGCTTGACCTCTATTCAGTTTCGTACTCAGATGAAATATCATAAGAATTTATGCCTGTTAGTGTGTTTTAACTTTCAAATTAATTCACCAATCATGATTCGTTCTGTGGAAGATACTAGTTCAAGTTCATTCTGTGGAAGAAGTGTTGCAAAACTTGACCAGCCAAGGTGAGAAATGGCTACTATCATGGTGGCAATCTGTTGCAGTAACTAGTAATAAAAAAGACAGGATCTAATTGCATTCAAGGTCCTTCCAGGGTTGTTGTCTAATATTATCTCATTAAGGCACGAATCATCATTATTTATTCATGTTGCTAAAGTAGATCGACTAGCTTGAACCATACCTTGTGTTTGATTTCTGTCATTAGTTTACCGTGATTGCATGTTATGAGCAACTAGATGTGAAGGTTGGCACATGAGATAGTTTTGCTTATCTTGTTTGAGTCTCTAATGACAGTGGGGTCGATCGTTTTAAGCGGCAATTTGCACATCTTGAAGAGCAGTATGCTAAGGGAAAAGGAAGCACTCCACTTCAGCGGCATCATGCCTCTTTGCCAAGGTAATATTAAGTACAACCAGCAAATTCTTATTTTACCGGTGTCAGTCAGTTTCTTCTAAGGCCCTAATTTCTGAGGTGAACACCATTTTGTACCCATGAAATCCTTCAGTTGACATGGAGTAGCAAGATGGAAGTTGTTTGTAATTTTAAATTCATTTGACTAACATGCTCTTTTAATTCTTTTTTCACAGAGAGAGGGTCTCTGCTTTGAACTATGAAATTGCTGATCAAAATAGTCATCATGAAAGGACTGCAACTTCAGTTGTTCACACTACCTGTCAAAGCCCTCCAAGGTCACAAGATGAGGGATCGGAGGATGCATCTGCTCTAGAAAATGACATAGACAAACCAAACAGCAGTGCCCGGAGCTTGATAAAGAGTGCTAGCATCAGTGCTTCCAAGTGTGTAGTTGTCAATGGAAGAACGGAGCTGGAAGTAAGTATAAAAAAATAACGTCTTGAATTTCATTTAACCATGTACAATCTGATGTCGGAGTTTAAAGATATTATTAACTGGTTGCTTATATGGCCAAGGTTGGTCAGGTTTCAACCATGGGATTTAAACTCTTCTAGAGTGATCAAAACTGCACAACTTTGGATTCCGGTCATCACAACACTTACAATTAGCTGTCAGTGAGGAACTTGAATATTTTTCTCTTACATGCTAGTGCATAAACAAATGAATTCAGATATAGCAACCATTGCCACCTATCAAATAAAGCGGAAACACAGACAACAGAACCTTTTCCTAAGAGAACAAAATGTTGTAGAAGCAAAAATTAAAGATCAATTACTTCGTGTTCTCTTGACTAATGGATATTTTTTTTAATTATAAATATCAGCTTTTGTAGGGCCTATTTTGCTGTCCGAATCTTGTCTGTATGGATGCAGCAGCTGGCAATTTTGTTTTTACTACATTTTTTTATTTATTTGGGCTTTATATGCCTGTGTTCATGATAAAGACTTGCTAGCGTTGATTAAAACTCACTTTTGAGGTGGTCCTTTGACTTGTCTCGTAGATTGCTATGGAGAGCAGACACCTATTTCACTATGCTTTCATGGTGACCCGCCAAAAGGATTTACCAGTGCATTCTGATTTTTTCAGGAGACTACTTTTCTGTTTGATTTTTGATGCTATTTATGAATGAAATCACCAAAAAGTTTTTGTTATGGTTTATTATTCCAGGATGAGGCTATCTCTGAGCACACAGATGAGGTTGTGGATGGATTGTCACATAAGGCAGCAGAGTTGTACGTCTAATATTCCGGAAGTCACGAGAGCTCTTGTAAGGTTACTGAAACCTTTGTCAAATATTGGGCTAGAAGTTCCCTACCATGCTTGAGATTGTTCAAGTGCTTCAGGATTTCAGGTTTCAGTTCAGGCAAGAGTCGCAGAAATTTTAAAAGCATTATTTCTTTTTGTTTTATATGGTAAGTTATCAGAAGTCAGAACGCTAATATGGCTGTATGTTGGTTATTTAGTCGGATATCCTCTCTCAGTCTATGCTGAATTTTTGTTATGTATACTGTCCACAAACTTGTTAATGAAGCACCAGCGAACTTGTATCGAGAAAACTGATGATATTGCTCTAAAAGAATTATCAGTATACTTGATAAATCTGAAGGGATTACAACTATTTTGGCAGCTTGTTTATCTACTGATGCTTGGAACTCTAATAGTTCATGCCAGATCATCTTGTAAAATAACTTCCCTGAGAGTTTGAAATGGAGCGTTGTCGATACCATCTCTAACTCAGGTTAGCAGAAAACTTCTCAAAAATTACGACTTTCGCATGGCCAAATGGGAAGTCGTTTCCCATGCTCAAGATGGGAACGTCTTTCCAATACGTACTCGGATTCCCAAGAACCACCAACTGTAGTGATGGTAACGACAAGGGGCAGTAAAGAGCCTATTTGATTGAAAAAATATTATTCATGGATAAGTGTACGGAATAAAGTTTATCTTTCGGCTATTCTAGGGATATTCTTTGGCTATCTCATTTATCATATCAAATGCAAAAAGATAAATCTATAGGATAAATTTTTTTTTTTACTTTTATTTGAAGGGATAACCATATTTTTAAATTAAGAGGATAACTCATGGTTAACCATGAATTATTCTTTTGGTTAACTTTATTCTCAGCTATCCTTTAGGTAGTGTTTGATTCATAAAAAGCTATCCCTAGATAAGTATACATGATAGCATTTATCCAGAGAATAGCTCAAGGGATAACTACCTTTTTAAAATAACAGCTTTGTCATCAAGGGATAACTCTAGTTATTGCTAGGATCCCTAGGAAATAAGTTCAGAGAATAACCTATGATTAAACATGGGTTATCCCCTCTGATTAAACTTTTTCAGAACTATCCATCCTAGTGATAGCTTTTGGAGATAAGGAGAGATATCCGAAGGATATCCTTCCTTATCCCTCATATCAAACACAGCCTTATAGTTTATAGCTTTTGGGAATAAGAGGAGATATTCAGTTAGGAATAAGAGGAGATATTCAGTTCCCTGTATATCCCCTCTTATTTTCTATTTGAACACTAATTAAAGCTATCCTTATAATATATAATAAAAATCATACATTGAAGTCAAAAAGAAATATTTTTATATTCAATTAAAATTTATATATTAATTAATTAATTAATTAAATATAATATTTTATGGATAGTTTTTTTTTATCTGTACAAATAGTGTGTTACAAAAGGTATGACTTAAGTTAAAAAAAAGGCTAATTTTTTATTCTTCTAAATACTTTATGCCATAAAAGAAATTGGCAAACCGTAGGGAATGCATGCTGATAGAATAAAGTTGACATCCCATATCATCCCAAACCCATGTAGTGTTTCAAATGCATCTCAAGTGCATGCATATCATAAAAATAAAATAAAATAAAAAATATAATTTAATTTTTAAATTTTTTTGTCCAAAAGGTCAAAGAAAAGATACATATGAAGAGAGAGAATCTTATCTCCACCAAGTTGTTGAGGAATTTAAAAAAGAAAGTTTAGATATGATAAGGATAGGGTTTGAGAGATGAAGATAAGGATAATCAATAATACCACCGGCTTGAATCACATATTATTTGCACACTCTCGAATTTTCTATGGATGAATAGCAAATACACAGCAGGATACGATAAGCCTTTAATCGAGTTTGCACCAAAGCACAAATGAAAACTTGATTGTAGATAAGAATTGACGTAATATGATTTGATTTGTATTTGTATTTATAGAGGTTGAGAGCCACAGCGCTTGCCTGAAACAGATCGATTCTCGGAGAGTCATCTCTTCGCAACATATCAGTCGCATCTCTTGTAATGAGCAAAAGTTTGAATCGAAGGCTTCTGAAACAAGAATTGCCGTGAGAGAATTCACAATTATTCCTTAAACACCTCCACAAACATCTACTTAGTTTATTTAAACAAAATCTCAATACAAGTCTAATCAATAAAATACTGTGCAGCATAAAAGGCAATCCAGTCTGCCGCAAAGTTTACCTTTCGATAAACATGGTGAGCTAACTCCCGAGTCCTGCAATAGCTATCAACTATTGCAAAGAATGATCATCCTTGCGATCCGCTCCATTCTACATTTATGTAATGATGATAGTTAAATCTTTCTTAATGAGAATCCTTTTTAGTCCATAATTATTGAGCTGTTCTAACCATGTTCATTCATGCAGCGGAGTTCAGCTTTTGAAACGGTCATGAAGGGAGATACTCGTGCGTGCCGTTAAAAGAGCCTCCTCGAGTAAATCTGGCGGGTGGGAATCCCTAAGCGCGGTCGGAGGTGGCTGCTTTTCCAAAAAGACAATTTTGCTCCTCCCGTCCGGCTCATACCTAGACTATCTATCAAGCCGGTCTGGCTCAAGAACCGGACCCACAGGCCTATTGCCCGACCGGGTCGATACTTAACCGGACCGTTGAGGTTAATGATGAGATGAGGACAAAGAGTAATATGGTCATTTGACATGATCACAGCGGAAAACCAGTGGTGGTTTGGCTGAGGATTTCGTCCGGCGAGTCTCTCCCCTCAGCTGAATCCCTGGGCTCTTATTTTCTCCCAAAGAAGTCTCAGGTTGGGGCCGCCAAAAGGGAAATCCCCGCTATTTATATATATATATATATTGTTTTGGTTAGCAATCTGATTCAGTCTTGGTTTTCTTTTACCTGAAGTTCTCACATCATTTTTTTTTAATTTTTAAACTTAGTTTCTTAAATTCTCTGTTCTCGAGGATCGTCTGCAGATTCGGTGAGTGGCTCCAAATCCCCTCCATTTCGAGCTTGTGGTATTCAACATCTGCTTAGAAATCTAGTACGCTTGTACTTTTTTTTTTCCCCCACAGAGATCATTTGATTTGTTAGATATGGTTATGAAGTTGAGTTTTTTTTTTTTTCTCTTGTCTAATCTCTGAAACCAGACACTCCATTTGATATTGCTGTGTGTCGCTGTTGAAGAATCCTGTTGGGAGTCACGATTAACGTTTCTTACTATTTTTTCACTCTCGGTATCAACGGGTGGACTGCATTGTTATAGAATGTAATCTGGGTTGATTGGTTTGTGGAATGTGTAATGGTCTAGATAAATCTTTCCTGTCTCATTAGATCCTTGTGGTTGTTCAAGAATTTCAAAGTAGTGAACATACTTTGTTTGAATTATTTTAGATTTTCCCTTCGTCCAAAATTTGGGATTTTGCAAAATTCAGATCACCCTTTTTTGTTTCCTTTTTAAGAATAGCTCAGATTCCATATTTTAGGATGCTTTTGCTTCTAGCCCGACCAAACCAGAGTAGTTGTGGATTTGAGTGGGGTTGAGCGAATGCATGTATTTTACTATTAAGAGCATATATTTGTTGAGCATGCAGTAGACACTCATGGGCTGGATTGTATCCATGGAAAAAAAGGGGGAAAACACCAGAGATTTCAAAACTAGGCTATTCCTACGAAGAAAAAGGCAGTCCAAACCAATTTCCATAATGTTCCCTGAAGCCATGGATATGATGTCTAGTCTACTTAGTTGATTGGCTGCTTCATAGTTGGACTCATAGCATGTGCATCATGTGTAGTTTGTTGAGAGGAGAATGTCTTTGTATAGTTCCATTAGAGAAAGTGATCTAGGTGGTGCTTGGTTGCTAGATAGGTCAAGCAAATGGCTTAATTTAGACCTGATATTTTTGGGCATATTTTCTGGTGATGGCTAAATCACATGTAAGAATTTTTAGCACTGAAATTTTGCTGTTCTGTTCTGTCAGTGAGACACCTCACACGTTTTCTAGATTAAGGTCTAGATTACTCTACTAGACTATAAGGAATTGATATGAAGCTGAAATATGATTATAAAATTTTCTCAATACTTCAATGGACTCTTCTCAACCTTGAGTTATACTGTATATCCACCCCATAATTGATGGGAAACATCTTAGATGGTGATGATGATACCAATTGAGATAAAAACATCAAGATTTGGATTTTAGTGTCATCTTTTTTTATTTACTTATGTAGATTGAGATATAGGTTGACTGGGAAAAATACTTCAACCGGCTGTAACTATCATATGTGTTGATATCTTGATGATATTGATATTATTGACCAAAAAAGAAATGTCAATATTTTGTACATCTTATCTCAGTAAATGACATATATCCCATTTTTTAGGAATAAGCAGATTACATATCAGTGTATACCGATATTATTGCTAAGATCTTGATTGATATAAATGAGATTTTAAATCTTGTGGAACATAAGCGTTCCGATTTTTTTATAGAACCAGACGTCCCACATCCCATGCCATATTGATGCTCGATCTGGTTAAGCATCTTGGTACTTGTATAGGATGGTTTTTTCTTTAAAAAATTATATGTAAAGCTTTAGTATTTTATTTGATTTTTAAACATATCTAAACTTTAAAAGTTATATTTTTATAATAAATGAGATCTATTTAAAATTACAGTGTTGATGTATTATAGTTAAGATAGGATGGTTGAGACCGATCCCAGAATCTTTCTGAAACAAAATGGGATAACCGAAATGACCCCCCCATTCCTACATTAAATTCTCCACAATTTCTTTAGTTGAAGTTTTAGGGGTTGGTGTGATAGGTTGAGGAAAAAAGTGAAGTAGAGAGAGAAGAGAGGGCGGGGGGTTTATAAGGAAGGTTAACATTATTACACCCCTACGGGTGTTATTAACGTTGGTCAGGTGACTTCTTTGGTGTTGACCAACTATCTTTAACTTAGGAAAAAAGTGGCATTGTTTGGGGAAGATGACCCATCTTTAACCCTTGGATAACTCACAACCAAATGCAACCATATGATGTTGAGAAAACCAAATGCAAGAAAGAGTAACAAACTAATGAGTAATTTGTGGGGAGTGATTGAATTTCGTGGTGCCAATTATTAATTCATTGTTTTTTGAAAGTGTGCAATGATAACCGTATGGTCTAGGAATTAAATTTTGGATGCTTTCAACAAGCTTTCTTATTAAATAATTTTATAGGATATAGTTTAAGGACAATGCTTTATTGATGGCTGCATTGAGGGTATGATGGAGGATTTAGTTCCTTGACATTGGGTTGCTATCTAACTCATTTGCTTTTGTTAGAGGATATATTGAGTTCAAAATGAGGTTAGATTCAAGGTTAAGAATAGGGGGAGGGTAATTCCTCATCCCTGCCCCCACCTCCTATCCCCACCCCAATCCTCGAACAAGAATGATTTTCCCTCCATTTCTATCTCCGTGTTCTCCATTTCTCATTTGTTTTTTTTCTAGAATTAGGCTGTCAACCTTATAAAAGAACTCAAGCTCAAAATCTATCATAAATTGGAGGTCATTTAAAATAATTAAAAGGCCCAAATTTAAGATCCTAAATACAACATTTAAGAGTCCAAACCTAATATTTACATTCAAGGAAAATGACTGGATTTCGGGGATGGACGCTCCAGTTTCTCTTCCCATCCTTGAACCCGGTAGATTTCTAAAAGTTCTCCCCATCGTCACCTCCATCCCCATTTAATCTCTCCAAATCCACCCCCGTCGGGGCAGTTCTATGTGGGGATCAAATTTCTCTATTCCAATTGCCATCCCTAGTTAAAGGGAGTGGAGTTAGTTGTGATGAAATGTTTAGATTGGTAATATGGGTTTAGTTGTTTCCTGTTCTCTTGATTTATCTTTCCCTGATCTTGAAACTACAATAGTGGACAATTAGGTGAGTGCAGAAGTTGAGTTGTGCGATGCTCATATCTTCTAGAGATTTTAATTATGCCAAGGTGTAGGGAGCCCTTAGAGGTAGGTAATCAAGTCTGCATTATTTATTCTAACTATGCATGATTCATCCAAGTTATTGACTTGACATGTCTAAGTCAATAACTAGGAATGGACAAGTTGACTCCAGTCAAAGTTTTCTAACATTTTGTTTTTTCTCTTTTGATTTTGTATGCATTGCTCATTCTAAACCAAAATCCTTCAATGCCAAAAAAAGTATACACGCTGTGACTTTAATTTATGTTGGAGGTTATATAAAATTCCTTAAATAAGTAGTCTCTTTATGTGGCTTAATTTGATTCTAATCTTCACAGGCATGTCAGAAGAACATATTCACAAGAACCGCTTGCAGGAGTATACTCAAAAATCAGTAATGCCTCTACCAATTTATCAAACTGTCAATCAAGGAACTCAGCATGAACCAAAATATAGATCAACAGTTACTGTAGATGGGTTAAGTTTCAGGTCATCAAGTGCATTTCGTAACAAGAAAGCTGCTGAACAACATATTGCCAAACTTGCGCTGAGGAAAATAACTAAGAAAATTAAGGAAGACATTCCATTGATTCACAATGTATGTTACTTTCTCTAGTTCTCTACATTATAGGCTTATTTAACCTCTCCTTGACATGGACGCCATTGTTTTATTGTCTAAGCATGCTTCGCCCTATATCTTTAAGTAAACAGCTTTTGCAAGTAGCATTTTTGTTTAATTTAACTTATTAATGCATTAGATTCTATTTGAAGCATTTATTTTCCCTTGTTGCTTGTTGAATGCCTTCCAACGAGAATGTAGAAGTGATGGAGAATAGATCTTACAAGACAATTGTAAGCTTGTAAAATTAGCATCTAACTTGTTAATAACTGCACATGTAACTTTCTTTTGTATGCATGGTGAATCCTTAATTGTGCTATGTTATGAATCTTTCTATGCAATTTTATTAAAATTTTGGTGTTAGAAAACAAAATTAGCAACATTTTGATGAAGGTTCGTCATCTTGGTACTAGACCCCATGTCGATACCATACTGATGCAGTGTTGGTATGTTCGTTGTGGATTGGTTTAATGTGTCGAGGCACTAATACCAAGTCTCAGTTTGGTACTCGTTTGGTACGACATGCTTGGGTATGGGATGGTATGCATTAGTATAGTGTATCATGATTCTGAACTTTACTTTCTTAGTATAATAAGCAGATTACAACTCATACAAGGTAAGCGATAGAGTTAACTAACATACAATAAATATCTAATCTTATTAACTTGAGTGCTATGTCTATGAAACTTCCCATTTCTGTCCACTTTCTAGTTTGCTAATATAGCATAGTATTTTCATTGGCACTATTGATTCTATAAACGACTTCATTTGCTTTGTTCACTCATGAAATACGAATGCTCTTTAAGTTACTAACATGATGTTGTTTATCTAGTAATTATTACTTTTAAATACTTAAGATCAAGGCTCGCAAAATGGTTAATGAGAACTGATGTGGAGTAAAATCATTACTGCATTGATTGGCAGATACGGCAGTCGGCAAGACTCACTTCTGGGTTCTGACTTAATAACTGCCACAATCAGAATAGGACAAGTCGCACTGCCTGCAGTCTTCATGCCTTGACAAGGCCGAGCCATCTTCGAACCTCGGAAGGGCCAAGCCATCTTCATGCCTTGGCAGGGTCGAGCCTCATCCTCTCAATGCAAGCACCATTCTGCCTTAAATCACGCCGAGTATTTCGGAGGAAAAACCACTTTGATCACAAAGATTTCGAAGTAAGCCTCCCAAAACAGGAATATAAGCCAAATACAACACTTCGTCCATGATCAACGGGATTTCAGATTCCTAATAAGGCTCATCAACCGTCAATCTTCATACTGCATTCGAAAAATCAGGTAACTGCTTACCATCTAGGCAACACACAAATATTAAGTCCCAAGGCCCCTCAGGTATGCATCTCAAGGCAATTCTAAGCCTAAAAAAATCCCAGCAGATACCATTGCTTTTCAGAGACCTTCTTTAGGGCGTTCTTCAACAACCTTCTTTAGGGCGTCCTTCTTCAACAACCTTCTCTTTATCTACTTGCTTGGGTTTTCACTGACTTGAGTATCGAAGGATCTTCCATAAGGATAACCCCTCATATTTTCTGCATGAGGACTGTTTTGCAGGTTTACCAGGACGAGAGAGAGCTACCCGGATTCCGACATGCATTGTTCCCAAGCCGGAGAACCGAAATATGTAGCAATAGATTGGCGCAAGAGGAAGGTGTTGGGAATTATGTATTCTAGATATAAATCAAATTCATGAAAATATACAAAAATAATATAAAATTTTCAGATGCCCAGAACAGATTCTTAAATCTTAAATAAAATCTAAAATATTAGATTTATTCATACCGAGTTCTTTATCGATGTAGAAAAGGATAAAGCCAGTGAATCCTCTGCCACTAGCCATCCACGTGTTCGGCCTCTAATGGTGATCCATGCAGAAGAGTGGATGAAAACCTTCAAGGTATAAAGATGATACTTCGGGAGAGAGGGGTACTAGCGCCTCTCGAATCTCCTTATAGAAATACAGAAGATATCTCTGAAGATCTAAAAGATCTAATTTTTTTCTTCTCATGCTCTCGCTTCTTAGGAAGAAGGAACCATATTTATAGGGTAAGAAAGAAACGTTCCAAGGAAAAGGAAGAGACCTCTTTTCATAGTAACGTCATGGTAACATTAATCCAAAGAAACAGAAGAAACTTTCATTCTCATGGTAACGTCATGGTAACGTTAATCCAAGAAAACAGAAGAAACTCCCATTCTCATGGTAACGTTAATCCAAGTGTCACAATCTCAGCCTTTGAAATTAGGAGTTGGTTATCTCATAACTATATGCCCCAATTTGTATGTGTTCATCATCGAACCGTAGAGATTCATCATGCCTCATCCCATGGGCATGATTTCATCTTCACATGGCTGAGATTGGCCATCCATACCCGAATAATCAGAGCAATCTATCACATGGATCAAGTCATATTTGGGTATCCAATTATTTGTTCATCATATGCATAAATAATTTTTCCTTAACATTCCTTCTACTATAATGGATCATATCCATTATTATTTTATCTTCTTTAAATTGGGTCTTACCCAATTATTTAATTGATCATCTTATCTAAATTAAATCTAATTTAATTCTCATTTTAATTCATCCAAAATTCTCTTTAATGCGTGTGACCCATTAGGCCCTTTAACATGTTGGCAATAATCATGTCCTAATCATAGACCCTAGGAATGATTGGACAACTCTTTGTCCAAGTCAACAACATGATTATAGATCATGAGAGGCCTCTAGAGCAAAGCATCATGACCACCCAACTGCTAAAGGTTCTGTTGACGTGACCATCAACAACACCTGTCCATGAACGGTTACCATATGATCAAATCCTTTCGTCACATATTCCAGATCAATCAGTGGTATGGAATATATCAACTCTGTAATTGATCTTTGTTTACTTGGTCTCAGGAAAAATTGACTCATATGAATTAGAACTTCGAAACCATTTAGAATTCCAACTCAACCTTGCAAGGATTTAACAATCAATTTAATCCATCAAGTGGCCATGAGATATAATCCTTTCTATCAAGGAAGATGAATCCTGTCTTGATCAAACACTACTTTTATGTGCTTCATGTCATACCCTATCGACACCATATTTGCCACCCATGACTAGAGCGACGTTTGGATGCCGTCAAAGCATGATATTCCACACATGAGATGCAATGATGATCTCAAGTCAAAGGATCACTCGCACCACCGTCATTAGAGATCAACCATCGACACTATATAGAATATCCATATGAGATATATGTACGGGTCATCCAATGCATCGTTACAATAACGAGCATCCACACACCTATCCAAGTATCTTCATACTTCGGCTTGTGAAATCAGCTGCTCACCCCAAGGGTGAGGATATGCAATGTGTGCCAGTCTCACGGTGTTCGATGGTGTCCAGTCCCATCTACACATCGACTAGGGAAGTTTAAAGAATCAAACTATAACGTGCAATTTGAATCTCACAATTTGTAATCTCTATTACAAATTCCATATGCACGGTTCACATTCGTTTGGACTTTATCTCATAGACAAATATATCAAATAAAAGACATCTGAATAGATAAAGAAACCATTTTATTTGATTTGTATTCATAGAATGTATACAGCATTCAATCCAATTGGATATAGGGCATACACTAACAGAAGGGCTCCAAATCCCTTAAAACTTAAAACCAAGAAAAAAAGGTTCAAGCAAGGACACTTTCTCAATGGCCAATTGCAAGAGAGCAACTGCTGATGCTTTGGATCAGGCCACCTCCTAAAGGCCTGATCCCACAAATAATACGACATCCTTATAGCCGCCACAACCTGATGCTCCATCACCACTCGCCGCCCCAATCGCCCAGGACCAGTTTGGTGCACTAGTCCAATGGTCCAAGTCCTGATGCAGTTGGTGCAAGGGCTCCATGGAGTCCTCCAGGTTGCGCCCACTTAGTAATTTTCTAGTGGAACAGCTCCACCGGTTCTGTCGACAGCTCCACCCAACCCACCTGAGGCCATGAGCCTCCCATAACAACTCATCCGGGAAGAGGAAGTAGAACTAGTACCACAGAGGGCTGGAGACAAAAGTTTGCCTCGGCCCCGCTTGGCTCACTCTCTATCACCAGTTGCCTTTCGCCATGACTCTACACCGTGGCTGTGATCTCCCAGTCTAGCCTCTCCGACTGTCCGGAACGAGGCAATGGAGCAAAAAATTTAAGAGATACGCATGCAGTTGGATGCTATCAAGCATGCGTCCCATCATCAGCCTCGGATGGAGCAGGGCCTACCCTTCACCGACAGGATCATGAAAGAGGTGGTTCTGTCACACATCAAGCAATCTGCTATCGAGCCGTACAATGGGACTATCGACCCCGATGATCACTTGAGCAACTTTCGATCCATCATGATGTTTCACGGGGCATCAGATGCGATATTGTGTCGGACCTTTCCTTCTACTCTCAGGGGGCTCACTAGAATATGGTTTGGCAGCTTGAAGCCGAACTCCATCAACTTATTTGACGAACTAGGCCGCTCCTTCACTAGCCAGTTCGTCAGTAGCCACCGCCATCGACGAAGATCCGACTTCCTCTCTGAAGTAAAGCAGTGAGAGAGGGAGTCCTCGAGAAGTTTTCTTGGCTATTTTAATGTGGCCATGCTGGAGGTTGACCACCTCAATCGCAAGGTAGCCATGTCCATCTTAGCAGGCGGAGTGTCAAAGGAGGGAGACTTCTACCTTGTCATTGAGGTCAACTATCCCAAAAATATTTTTGACATGATAGCCCTGGCGGACAAATATGCCAGGGTTGAAGAATCTAGGTCGGTTCGAGCTGAACAATCCAAAAAGGAGAAGAGCTCGAAAAAGAGCTGACTAGCTCGCCCTACGAGCCCACCTCATCGCCAGAGGGCCCCACCACCAAGGCAGTGCAACAGAAGCTCGACATGGAGGTTCAACTAGTTCACCCCATTCACCGCGCCGCGAGCTTAGATCCTGATTGAGATTGAACGTCAATTCCTTCGGTCGAAGCCCCTCCGAGGAAACATGGCTCGAAGGGATATGACAAAATATTGTTGGTGTTACCGTGACTACGGTCATGATACCGAGGAATGCTGACAGCTGAGAGATGAAATTGAATAACGCATTTGCTGAGGGAGACTGGATCGATACAGAAGGGTCCCCGAAGAAAACAACAGGGCAGAGCGTCCACCTGAGCTTTGGCAACAACCTTCGCCGAATCCACCGATTGTTAGCAATGTTAATATGATTGCCATGGTTGGCTCCTCCCAGGATCGGCAGAATGAAGAAGAAATCCACTCAGAGAATCCGATTCGAAAGACTTGCATTCTCGGATGAAGACCTCCAAGGGATACAATATTCCCACGATGATGCACTTGTTATATCCCTAAATGCGAATAATTATGATGTATATCGGGTTTTAGTTGATAATGGAAGCTCAGTTAATGTTTGTACTTTGATGCCTTTGCGAGAATGAATTTACGAATGGAAGACCTCCGGGCTATAGATTCCACACTAATGTGGTTCACCAGCGACACCATCATTCTCGAAGGAATAATCACTTTGGCGGTTCGAGCGAGCACTTGGCCTTGGAAGACGACCGCCTACATGGACTTTATGGTGACCAAGCTTCGGTCGTCATACAACGCCATCCTCGGTAGGCCCAGGCAGATGTCCTTTGGGGCTATAATCTTCGTACCCTATCTTGCTATGAAGTTTTCCATAGAATGAGGGGTGGAGACCATCGAGGGAGTCAAGCCATTGCCCGGTATTGCTTCGTCGCCGACCTTCAGTCTCGAAAGCTCGAGATTGATAGGCTCGATGCTCGGAAGGACTTTACCGAGCAAAGGGATGAACCTGTTGAGGAGCTTGAGGAAGTGCTGTTCGACGAGGCTCAGTCTGATCGAACCATAAAGGTCGGGTCCCAACGGGAAGGGAAGCCTCGGTAGGATCTGATAGACTTCCTTCAGAAGAATGCTGATGTCTTTGCTTGGTCAGCCTCGAATATGCTGAGGATCAATCTGGACGTTCTTGTCTACCATCTCAATGTGGATGAGACGTTTCGATCAGTTAAGCAGAAGAAGAGGAGCTTTGTTCCCGAGCATCAGAAGGTCATTGAAGAGGAGGTTGACAAACTCCTCAGGACGAATTTCATCCGGGAGGTGAACTACCCTGACTGGCTGGCGAACGTCGTCATGGTTAAGAAGGCAAACGACAAGTGAAGAATCTGCATCGACTTTACAGACCTCAACAAGGCCTATCCAAAAGATAGTTTTTCCTTGCCGAGGATCGACTAGCTAGTGGATGCTACCTTAGGCCATCAGATGGTGACCTTCATGGATGCCTACTCAGGCTACAATCAGATTCGGATGACACCCAAGGATGAAGAAAAGACAATCTTCATTACTGATAGAGGTATTTATTGCTACCAGGTCATGCCCCTCGGTTTAAAAAATGTTGGGATAGCTTATCAGAGGCTTGTCAATAAGGTCTCCAAAGATCAGATAGGCCGAAACATGGAGGTCTGCGTTGATGATATGCTGGTGAAAAGCAAAGAAGCATCCTAGCACATCACTGATCTTACAGAAAGCTTTGCCATCCTCAGGAAATACCAGATGAAGTTCAACCCAACCAAGTGTGCCTTCGGAGTGAATTCCAGAAAGTTTATGGGCTTCATGGTTTCTCAACGGGGCATCGAGGCGAACCTCCAGAAAATCCAAGTTCTTCAAGAGATGGCACCCTCAAGGTTGGTCAAGGAGGTGCAACGCCTTACGGAAAGAGTAGCGGCCCTCAACCGTTTCGTCGTCCGCTCTGCCGAGAAGTGCCTCCCCTTCTTCAAGGCACTCCGCTCGGCTAAAAATTTTTAGTAGACGCCAGCTAGAAATCTTTCGAAGATCTCAAGAAGTACCTCGGTTCACCGCCGTTTCTTAGCGGTCCAAGGCTTGGGGAGCTCCTATATTTGTATTTGGCTCTCTTGGAGAATGTTGTTGGCTCCGTGCTAGTTCGGAAGGAGAATAAAATCCTAAAGCTTGTCTATTATATCAGCAAACTCTTTCGGAATGCTGAGACCAGGTACACATGGATCGAGAAGATGGTATTGGCCTGATGATGTATGTGTGGAAGTTGTGCCCATATTTCCAAGTGCACGCCGTAGCGGTCCTGATTGACCAGCCGATCAAGACGATCCTCCATCGTCCAGAAGTATCAGGGAGGATGGCAAAGTGGGTTGTGGAGTTGAGCGAACATGATATTCGTTACCAGCCTCGCCCTGCCATCAAGGCACAAGTTCTGGCGGACTTCCTCCTCGAGTGCACAATTCCGAAGGATGGATTGACATTGAAGGTCTCCAAGCAAAGGACGATCAAGGCTCCATGGCTGCTCCATGTAGACGGATCCTCCAGCACAAATGGTTCTAGCGCGGGCTTAGTTCTCACCAGCCCAGAAGGAACCATGTACGAGTATGACATCCGTTTCTCTTTCTCGGTCTTCAACAACGAGGCCGAGTATGAAGCCTTGCTTGCCGGACTTCGAATTGCTTGCGACTTGAAGGTCAAAAAGCTGGACGTTTACACCGACTCCCAGCTGGTTGTCGACCATGTGCGAGGAAAATTTGAGGCTTAGGAGTCGAACATGATTCGGTATTTTCAGAAGGTATGCACCTATCATCTAGGTTCTCTGAACTTGAAATTATTCAAGTTCCGAGAACTGAGAATGCTCGCGCCGACCTTCTCTCCCGATTAGCTACCATCGACTCAATGGACCTAAATCAAAAATTCCACCTAGAGGTCCTTGAGAAGTCCAGCATAGCGGATGCCGACCATGTGATGCAAGTCAAAGCTGAACCGTCCTGGATCGACCCAATTTTTACCTACCTCAGAGATGGATCTCTCCTTGCGGACAGGAAGGAGGCAAGAAGGTTGAAGATGTAGGCATCCCATTATGTCTTGCACGATGGTCGGCTATACAAGTGCTCCTCTATGTCGCTGCTTAAATGTCTCGGCCACCAGAGGCCGATTATGCTTTGTGGAAGGTCCACGAAAGCATCTGCGATAATCACTTGGTGGCCGAGCCCTTTGCCACAAGATACTACGTCAAGGGTACTACTGACCGACTATGCAGAAATACTCGGACGAACTTGTCCGAGCATGTGACTCTTGCCAGCGTCACTCCAACATCCAGAGGCTCCCGTCTGCGCTTCTGATGCCTATCTCATTCACCTTGCCCTTTGCCAAATGGGGTGTGGACATTCTCGGCCTGTTTCCCCCTGTTACTGGGCAAAGGAAGTTTCTGTTCGTAGCCATAGACTACTTCACAAAGTGGGTTAAAGCTGAGGCAGTTGCCCAGATAACTGAGGCCCGACCCAGAGACTTCATATAAGGTTGATCATATGCTGGTTTGGTTTTCTGCATACTATTATCACAGACAACGATTGATAGTTCGATAATCCGAGGTTTTGAGAATTCTGCGAGGATCACGGCATCAGCCATCGGCTCACCTCGGTTGGTCATCCACAGACCAATGGCGAAGTAGAGGTAACAAATAGAACCTTGTTGCAAGGCATAAAAGCTCGGCTCAACAGAGCACAAGGCAGATGGGCGGACGAGCTTCATCACGTACTCTGGGCCAACCGGACGATGCAAAGGATCCCCACAGAGGATCCCCACTGATGAGACCCCTTTTAGAATGGCCTTGGCACCGAAGCCGTTATCTTGGTGGAAATAGGCCTACCTTCGCCTAGGGTTGAAAGCTACTAGGAGAAGTCAAATAGCAAGCAACTTCGGGCCAACCTTGACTTGATCGAAGAAGTCAGAGAAAAGGCCAGAGTCAGAATGGCTGCGTACCAATAGTGCATGACCCGCTATCATTCCTCCCGGGTGAAAGGAAAACTATTCCTTCCTGGCGACCTGGTACTTCGCAAGGCATCTGTCTCTAAGTCGACTAAGTTGACGAGCAGGAAAAGCTGGCCCCGAACTGGGAAGGCCCTTATCAATTTGCATAGGTCATTAGATCCGGCAATTACAAGCTTCAAGAACCAGAGGGAAGAGCTATCTCCAGGATATGAAACTCGGACAACCTTCGAGTATATTACCAGTAAAGTATGACTAAACCGAGCCATTTTGCTCGTTGTAATGGAGCTTCACATCTTAGTTTGAATATTTTTCTTCAACTCATTATCCACTTTGAGATGTTTATGAAGAACTGGTCTCACTTAACTGCTGACCCAGTGGGTCCTCCCTTCGAACCTCGGCATGGCCGAGCTTTCTCTGTACCTTGGCTGGGCCAAGTAAAATTTTTTTTCAAACCTTGGCACGGTCGAGCTTTCTCCGTACCTTGGCTGGATCAAGTAAAAAATTTCTCCGAATCTTGGCACGGTCGAGCTTTCTCTGTACCTTAGCTGGGCCAAGTAAAAAATTTCTCCAAACCTCGACATGGCCGAGCTTTTTTCGTACCTTGGCTGAGCTAAGTAAAAAATTTCTCCGAACCTTGGTATGGCCGAGCTTTTTCCGTACCTTGGCTGGGCCAAGTAAAAAATTTCTTCGAACCTCGATATGATCGAGCTCTCTCCGTACCTTGACTGGGACAAGTAAATTTTTTTTCGAACCTAGGCATGACTGAGCTTTCTCTGTACCTTGGCTGGCCAAGTAAAAAATTTCTCCAAACCTCAGCATAGCCGAGCTTTCTTCGTACCTTAAGTTGGGCCAAGTAAAAAATTTCTTCGAACCTCGGCACGGCCGAACTTTCTCCGTACCTTAGTTGGGCCAAGTTAAAAATTTTCTCGAACCTTCGCACGGCCGAGCTTTCACTGTACCTTGGCTGGGCCAAGTAAAAAATTTCTTCGAACTTCGGCATGGCCGAGTTTTTTTCGTACATTGGCTGGGCTAAGTAAAAAATTTCTCTGAACCTCGGTATAGTCGAACTTTTTCCGTACCTTGATTGGACCAAGTAAAAAATTTTTCTTCGAATATTGGTAGGGCCGGTCGGAGTGCCTTGGCAGGACAAAGAAAAATTTTTTTTCGAACCTCAGCAGGGCCGAGTCATCTACATGCCTAGGTAGGGCCGAGCCATCTTTGAGCCTCGGCAAGGCCGATCGGAGTTCTCCGTATCTTGGTTGGGCTAAGTAAAAAATTTCTTCGAACCTTGGCACGGCCAAGCTCTCTCCGTAAAATTTTTTTTTAACCTTGGCATGACCGAGCTTTCTCTGTACCTTGGTTGGGCCAAGTAAAAAATTTCTCCGAACCTTGGCATGGTCAAGCTTTCTTCGTACCTTGATTGGGCCAAGTAAAAAATTTTTCGGCATGGCCAAGCTTTTTTCATACCTTGATTGGGCCAAATAAATTTTTTTTTTGAACCTTAGCAAGGCCGAGCTTTCTCCGTACCTTGGATGGGCTAAGTAAAAAATTTCTTCGAACCTTGGCAAGACTGAGCTTTCTCTGTACCTTGGCTGGGCCAAGTAAAAAATTTCTTCGAACCTCGGTACGATAGAGCTTTCTCCATACTTTGGCTGGGCTAAGTAAAAATTTTTTCTCCAAATATCGGTAAGGCTGGTTGGAGTGCCTTGGCAGGACCAAGAAAAATTTTCTCCAAACCTTGGCAAGGCTGAGTCATCTACATGCCTCGGCAGGGCCGAGTAAGCCGAGCCATATCCAAGCCTCGGCAAGGCCGATGGGAGTTCTCCATACCTTGGCCGTGCTAAG
This sequence comes from Calamus simplicifolius, assembly GCA_900491605.1. Classification (NCBI taxonomy): domain Eukaryota; kingdom Viridiplantae; phylum Streptophyta; class Magnoliopsida; order Arecales; family Arecaceae; genus Calamus; species Calamus simplicifolius. The sequence continues at coordinate 1,476,506 of UESW01003837.1, read as the reverse complement.
TAAGAAATTGTCTTTCCTATATGCCTTAGCAAGGCCGATTTGTCTCCTAATCTCGGCAAGACCGAGAGCTAAGGGTTCTACCTATGAAGCCTAACTAGCTCGAGCGCTCCAAGAAGACAATAAAACGAAGGACATTCGGCTCAAAAGCATAGGCAATCAAAAGAAATAAGAAAACTTCTTCATTTATTAAAATATTTTATTACAAGGGATTACGAGTGCTCTATGGCATAAGAAATACAAGAAAACTTTTTTATATGCGGAAAGCTCGCCTGCAGCTACTGCAACCTCTTCTTTCTATGAAGGATGGCAACACTTCGATTCCGCAAGATCACCTTTGAACTTCGTCAGATGGCAAATTACCAGAGAGATGTCTGAAGCTTTGTCAAGCATCTCTTCTGGTGGAGCATGACAACCATATATGTATAATTCTATTTATGGCTTGGGGCAACTACATAGAATCGCTTTCTAGCGTTTCCAGTATGATCTCCTTGGCTTCCTTTCTTTCGCTTTTTCAAGCATGTGTATTGATGAAGTCTGGGGTTGCCTCTAATGTCATCTTGCTTATAGTTCAGCGAGATCTAGCAGAATCGCTCTTCAGCGCTTTCTGCATGGTTTGCTTTTTAGCAGCAGCCTCATTTGAACTCCCGAATCTAATTTGGATGCTGAAGAGAAATACGAGCTCTTCTGCCTCCGACATTGGTGTAGACAAAGCTCCATCGGTTTCTCCCTCGACTAAGGAAGTAGTAGCGCCCTTGAGTAGACATCTCGGGCTTGCTTCATTTGCAACGAGTAGAAGGGAAGCAAAGAAAGCAAGGAGATGATGTGCCACAGGGTGATTCTGTTCCTTCCCTTTTTATAGCCGTCAAGTGGGGAGACAAAATGCATTAAACAAAAGAACTCTGTAGAATTGAGGTTCATCGATCATAATGCCCAAACTTTTGATTAGGCCACGTGTCACCCAGCCAGGCGCCCTCAGACAGAATTCGAAGAGATTCTCCTCGTTCGAGAAGATGGAATAATGGCGCATCACATCGGAAATAATGCTTCCCCCGATATTAGCCTTCATGGGAACCAAACAACTGGACCCAGTTTTCTAAGCATAAATAAAGACAGTGGACTAAAGATTGGGGGGCACGTAATGCTGCAAGAGGAAATCTCTTGCGAGGATCGACTAGCATCTACGAGCGGCAAAACCTATCATAGAAGCACGATTCCCCACATGCCAAGTCATGCCTTGGCAAGGCCGAGCCATCTCCATACCTCGGCATGGCCAAGCTATTTCCATGCCTTGGCAAAGCTGAGTGGAGTTCTTAATACCTCGGCAGGGCCGAGCCATCTCTTCTATGCCTCGGCATGGCCGAGCTATTTCCATGCCTCGGCAAAGCCAAGCGGAGTTCTCAACCTCGGAAAGGCCGAGCCATCTTTGTGTCTCGGCAAGACCGAACCATTTTTGGGCCTCGTTTTCCTAGGCTGTCCTCGAGAAGCCTAAGTGACTATATTCATTAATTGCGAAATATGCCAAGACAATCACTAAAACCATGTTGCTTAAACTGTTAGAAACATAAAGCAGTTGGAAGGAGACAACTTTATTCCTGAAAATCCATGTTTCTAAAAAGCTACAAATGCTCAAATCATGAAAGAGTTTTCTACTACAAGAAAAAAAAAAAAAATTCTAAGGCCCCGCTTCATTTCGTTCGGAGGCAGCTACCGTAAGATGAGTGGCCAAAGCAGTCTGGCTCGGTTGACCCACTTCTTCGGTAGTCGATAAAACCTCAGTCTCATTAGCGGCCGATTGTAGAACTTTGGCTTCTTCGATGGCAGGCGGGGGAGCCTCAGCCTCTTGAACAACCGCTGATGGAGCTTCTACTAGATCTATGTCCGGAGCTACCTTGAAGTCAATGTCTAGGGCATCTTCATCATCGAACTCTTCTTTGGTGGACGAATGAGCTATGGCCGAAGATTCAACCGCCGGGGAAGAACCATAATAATCCTTGTCCTCTAAGAATGAGAGGTCAAGGTCTGGATACTCATGGGTACTCTTGACCATGCCTCGTTCGCCTCGAGCCTGTATGGACTCTTGGAAAATGAAAGTTGCTCCTCAGTATACTGGGCCAAGCTCTTGTATTTTTCAACTGCCAGAGTAGCTTGATTGTCGGCCTCGATCATTCGGCTCCGAAGCTCAAAGCATTTTCGGTGACTCGAGGCCAGCTTCTCAGTCAAAACTTTTATTTTCTTCGCCGCGTTGATCTTAACCTTTTTCAATTGAAAAACAAGGCCGGCCGAACTAACCGCCTCAAAAGGGAGATGGAAAACAATTAACACAAAGATATTCACAAAGTCATACCTCTTCAGTTTGTCGAGCAATTTCTGCATCGGCCCATTCTTGAGCTTTCCTCCTCTCTTTCTTGTATCAATTTATCTTTCCCAAGGCATACTCAAGCTTTGCCCGGTCTTCTTCGGCTTATGTTGGGTTTGAGCTAGATTAGCCATGAGATAGGCGACCTGCTCCTGACAATATTTGAACTTGCCACTTTCTCCGGCAAGTCACTTATTCAAGGCATTTATTTCTTCTGCAGCCTCGGCTCGAAACTTTGACAACTCCAACTAAGCCTTATTAGCGGACTCTCGAGCCCCTTCAAGCTCGGCAACTTCATCCCGAAGTGTTGATACTTCTGACCGGGCATCCACGGCCGATTTATTGGCCTGCTCGAGCTCGACATGGATCTTCGCTAGTTTAGGGATGGTAATTTTTTTTCCGTTTGGCCGTTTATCCGATTGGTACCGTTTTTAATGATTGAAAAATCCTCGGTCTAAACGGCTTAACGGGTAATGAGGATTTTTCGTTAACGGCTAAAAAGGTAAACGATCCAGGGACGGGCCGTTTATCCATCCCCGTCCTTGTTAACATTAATATATATATTTAAATTTTAAATATATATATATATATTATATATTAAAAATTAAAAATTAAAAATAAATAATATATATAATCCTGACTTTTGCTCTTCCTTATTTCACGTAGCCGTCTCTTGCTCTTCCTTCTTTCATGAATCACGCACCTGATCTGAAGTTCTGAACCAGACGAGAACCTAGCTCCATTAGTTCATTGTCTATCTTTGCCCATCGCTGTCCCATCAATACCCTCCAACATTTTTTTCTTTTTCTAGTATGCTCATCTCTTTAGAAAGATATCTCTTTATTTATTTCTTTAAAATTTGAATGTATTTTTTTTAGATTGTTGTATTGAAAATCTTTATTTTCTGATTTTTTTCTCTTGTTAGTTGTTTTCTTTCTTACTTTTCGTTCTCTTCTTCCTTGTTCCAGAATCGAAGAATCTCTTATATATATCAATATCATCATCTCGATTAGTTTTCATCTTATCCTAAACAAAATTATTTTTTTAATTTTTAATAAATTATAAATTTAATAAAATAATTTTATTTTTAATGTAAACAGGCAAATGGGTACCCAGACCCGTTTTTTCGGCCGGGTATTTCCGTCCCGCCCTGTTAATTATAACGGCTTAACGAGGCGGGGAACGGGAACATTTTTTCTGACGGGGATCGAGACCGGTATAGACCGTCCCGGGTCATCCCCGAACCGTTGCCATCCCTAGGCTAGCTCTTTAGAGAGTTGGTCGACCGAGCTTTCCTTGCTCCGAAGCTCGGTGTTCTCCTTTGAAGCTTGGGCGTAGGCCTTCGACACCGAGTCGAGGCGGTTGTATATCACCCTCAAAGGATTATATTTTGCAGCAAAACATAGCAAATGAATTTAGGAACAACCGAACAAGTTAAAAAGAGGAGAGAGCATTTTCATTCTTGCTTACTTGAGAGGCATAGACGATCACAGTCTTCGCAAGCTCGGGATTGCTGAAGTCTGGTAGGATCTCCATATCCTTCAGAATGGTCGATCTGCCAAACCCGATGGAGATGAGGTCTTCTTCCTTGGGTGCAATCCCGGAGGGACCTTCCCCTTGAGGGTAGAACGAAACAGATTGGCCAAAGACTTCCTCGGCATCAGGGTGGGTCGAACAGGGAACGTTGGCCTGATTAACTTCCTCAGCTGAAGGCTTTTTCCAACCTTCGATAGCCTGCTCGGCCTCCCTTGGTCCTTCGGGGAAAAGCTCTTCAACCAAGGGCACTTCTCGACCCCCGGCGACTCACTCCTCCCTCATCTCCCTATGAAGAGACTCCTCGGTCAAGGGTCCTTCTCAGCCTTCTACTTCTTCAGGAAAAAGCTTCCCAGCCCCTACAGGCTCATCCAGTAGCTCCATCACCCTCGGGCTTGGAGCCTTCCCAACCTCTTCCCTTAGAATCTTCTTGGCCATCGGCTCCTTTTCCCGTGAAGTCGACCTACCTTCCTCCCTTTCCGCCAGCATCTCCTCCTTCCTCCTCATCGGTGAATGAGACCGACGACTAAATTTGGTCCTCTTCTTTTTCGGAATCGACGAGGGTGAATGAGGCCTCTTCTCGGATCTGTGCCTCTTCTCGAAGTCATGCTTCCCAGCACTTTCCTTCACTCCTGCCTCAACTGAGCTCCAACTTTCAACCTTTCCACTGCAAATATAGCAAATAAAGATTCAGCCAAGCGTAAACTTGCATAGCCTGACAAACAGAGTATAAGGTTAAAGCCTACCCTGAGGATCAATGCTACTGAGCCCAGCATTATAAAGTGCATTCTCGGCTAGAAGAATATCGACCGGGAGCACCTCACCATTGAAGAGGATGTCGAAGTCTTCTTTTTCTTGCTTCAACAGGGTTGGAGTTTTGTTCGGATCCTCAGGCAAACTTGTCCACATTCAGGGGAAATCGTATTCAGCATCCCATTTGGCGATGAAGAAATGAGACTTTCACTCTTTTATAGAGGACGAAACTCCCAATATCCTTTTGAAAGACTTTCGCGGCTCGACATACGGCTAGACAGCGTTCTTGGGGAAAACAAGGTGGTAGCATGCCCGGAACAAGGGGATCATCGCTGTTACCCCTATGAGCGAGCACGTCGAGATAAACCCTACAATGTAGCACCAACTGTTCAGTGCTACGATCGTAAGACAGATGCTATAGAACTCCATTATTCCCTTCACGGGATGGAGGAGAAGACGAAGACCCACTCGGAAACACTCCTCGTAGAAGGTCCCAGACTCCAATTTATTTGAAACCCTCTGCTTAGGACATGGTACTCGCAGTTCAATGTTTCCAAGGATCCAATACTCGTATTGGATTCTCTCCAGGTCTGCCGGAGTCATCGTCGAAGCAAAATGAGTCGGACGTTCCATATTTTCGAGACGAACGGAAGAGGTGCTGGCCATTAGCTTTTTCGACTAGAGAGGTTTTATCTCACGGGGGAAGGGAGAAAGCTAAGAATTTGAAAAGGCATAACCAGAGAAGATGCCACCCGCCTCCTTTTAAACCGCCTCGACAAAAGGGCGAGATATCTCCAGCAGAAAACCCTAAGCATCACGGACCTTCGGTTCAGACGCAACCAACCTTGGATCTACCACGTATCATTGCACCAGCCATCCTCAGGTAGGAACGAAAAGGCTCTCCTCATCCAACAAGAAAAAATGATGGAATGATGGCTTGACATTTATGAGGCCATCATGATGCGCCTCTACGGGTTCAAACTCTACCAATGAAATTGGGCCATCATAAGCTTTACTGTTTATGCCCGAACCTACGCTTTGGATTAGGGAGGGGGGCATGTGATGCGGGTAAAATCGTCACTGCATCGATTGACAAATGCGGCAGTCGGTAAGACCCACTTTTGGGTTCTGACTCGATAATTGCCACAATCAAAAAAGGACAAGTCATACCGCTTGCAGTCTTCATGCCTCGACATGACCGAGCCATCTTCGTGTCTCGGCAGGGCCAAGCCTTATCATCTCAATGCAAGCACCATTGCTGTCTCAAACCATCCTGATCACAAAGATTTTGGAGTAAGCCTTCCAAAATAGGAATGGGAGCCAAATACAACACTCTGTCCATGATCAACGGGATTTCAGATTCCTGATAAGGCTCATCAATCGCCAATCTCCATAACCATGCTTGAAAAAATCAGGTAACCGCTTACCATCTCGGCAGCGCACAAATACTAAGTCCCAAGACCCCTCATGTATGCATCTTAAGGCAATTCTGAGCCCAAAAAACCCTAGCAGATGCCATTGCTTTCCAAAGACTTTCTTTGGGGCGTCCTTCAACAATCTTCTTCTCTTTATCTATTTGCTTGGATTTTCATTGACTTGAGTGTTGGAGGGTCTTCCGCAGGGATAACCCTCCATATTTTCTGCATGAGGACTGTCTTGCAGGTCCACCAAATGGGAGAGAGCTACTCGGATCCTGACGTGCACCGTTCCCAAACTGGAGAGCCAAAATCCGAAGCAACAAGTACCATACCAGCACATTACCGATTTAGTATAGTATGGGTCGATACGGCTTGGTACACACTCCGTGCTTAGATAGGGTACCAATAATTTTCATACTTTTAACTATAATATCACTCAAATAGAGAGGTATGGGATGGTAATAGAATTTTTTCTTTGTTTGAAGTGGTTAAGTTCATACCAAATTAAACCCTAGTATCATACAGGTACCTTATTGGTACAATATGCTATAGTTGGTATTGGTTGATATGGGTTGGTGTGGCAGAACTTGCTTAAGATTTGGTGGTTCACTTAGGCTTGATTAGTTTGTAGTTAGATCAAGAAGTCTTTTTGTTACTTATGGTAGATATTCTTCATTAAATAATTCTCATTATTAGTTAAGGTCTAGAGAATGGCCATGATATTTTTAATCTTTTCATCTTTTGGTCGCAATCATTTATGCTCTATCTTGTCCTAACCTGTTTTCTACTATTGCTACGACTTGTTAGCTATTCTTGCTTTCAAATTTTAAAGCTGAAAATATGATGGCTCCTCTTTATCAAAAATTACAAATGATGTATAACACTACAAGTTGCTAAGATCAACTATTTAATTATAATAATTGCCATTGTCAACGATATTTTCTACTCTTATTCAATGAATAGAGTTTTTTATCATTGGACTGATTTTGGCAAGATCACGTATTGCTCATAATATTTTTCTTTTTCCCTCGTAACCTTCAGGAAACAGTGTTTTGTAAATCAATCCTGCATGAATATGCAGCCAAGATGAATATAGGAATGCCGACATACAAAACTTCTCAAGTAGAAGGGTTGCTGCCAATTTTCACCTCTTCTGTTACTTTTGGTGGAAGATCTTATACTGGTCTTATTGGAAAGAGCAAAAAGGAGGCAGAACAGTTGGGAGCTCGTGCTGTTATTGAGTCGATTTTAGGTTTGTTCCTTGTGTTTAGTTGATGTAGGCCCTTCTTTTTAGTAAAAGTATAGGCTTTTTAATGTAGAGGGTTAATTATGCAATTGTTAGTCATGATATTAGGAGAGTCTCATCAATTCTTCATACTAATTTTTTAGGAAAATCATGTACAAGGACTCCGATGTTGGAAATTATAAATGCTAAGGGCAGATTATATGATGCATTCTATAAAGGCAGTGACTTTAGAAAGGAGCAACATGTAGGGAGCAAGCTTTGTAATGACTTGCAAGCTGGTCTGATATATAATAGGTCACCGGATAATGTAATTTCTGAGTCAGTCCAGCAAATTGGCCCAACAGGTAAGATTTCTAATTCTCTTTTTGCTTATTCTAATCTTACACATCATATTCAAGTGAAGATTGCGATTCCATTGGTTGCCAGGTACACTTTTAAATGATTCCCAAGCTATGGTTCCTATAAGCAGCAAAAAGAGACTGAGAAATGACGAAGAGACATCTCAAAGGAAGAAAACTAGAACCAACAACTAGTAAATTATCTATCTTGCATTTGTAACTTGCCAACAGAAGTTACCTGAAATGTTCGGGGAATGTTCATTCTACCTGAGCATTCTAGTGTTGTAAAGTTTCTCCTTTGTCATGTTTATGTATCTTGAATGCATTAAATATTCACAACTTGTTTTTGATCTATCTTGCATTTGTAACTTGCCAACAGAAGTTACCTGAAATGTTCGGGGAATGTTCATTCTACCTGAGCAGTCTAGTGTTGTAAAGTTTCTCCTTTGTCATGTTTATGTATCTTGAATGCATTAGATATTCACAACTTGTTTTTGATCTAGCAGAAGTTACTTGAAATGTTTGAGGGAGGAATGCTTAATCTACTTGAGCGGTCTATTGCTATAAAGGTTCTCTTTTAGAATGAATTAAGGAATATTTTATTTCTGCTAATTTGGTAGAACTTTCGAAATAGAATGCGACTCTTGTTACTTATATTCTTTGAGATGAAAAGGAGTGCAGAAGGGAAAACATTAAGCTGATCTTTCCTCTAAAGTTGCAATTGTATCATATTTGCTGCATTGGAGAAAAAATGCAAGGTTAACATTTTATCTTCACTTATTAGGGTCCAGCAAGTTGACATGCAAGTTGATTCTGAAATGTTTTATAGGTCCTCTGTTTTTAATTTATAACTTTTTGAGAACAGCAACAAGATTCCTATGAAGAAGTAGCAAGATTCCAATCAAAGCCAAGAGGAGCTATGAAATGGTATGGAGAAACTAAGAAGAAAGGCAAGATAGAAAATAACCAAGCAATTTGCTCAAGCCAGTTGATCTCCTAACAGTCCTTTTCTCTTCAAAAGCGAGTGCCATGTTGATTCTTTCCAAACTCTATGAGGTCACATCTTTAAAGAGATCCATGTGCTTTTCCTGTTGGTGATCATAGTTTTGAGTGGTGGCCAAAAAGAAATGCTCCAGCGTATTAAAGTGTTCATTTGACCTTGTTATTGTAGCTTTCAGGTCAAAAAATGCTATTTGTTTGAAATATCCCTCTTTTGGTTGAAACATGTCTACTGTTTGAGACAGTTTTTCAATTCTTGACAGAGTGAGGATAAGAGAGAGGCTTAGGTGAAAGGATGGATTTGGTTATTTGCTTTTGGGATGGATGCTGGATCTGAGCTAAAGTTTGCCTTGTGTAAGTCCAACATGAGCCAAGGTTTTCTTTTCAGTAATCTTTTGCGATGACTTGGAAAATTGTCACTTGCATTGCATATTTGTGCTTGGTTCTAAAAGAAAGGAGTTCATGGAGAGTTGGCAAACGGTGATGATTCAGGAACCATAGTGACTTCATTATTCATTCAAGTGCTTAATTTTTCTGAATTGTCTATAGACTCCATCATTTGTTGTTTTTAATTTACTTGTTCTGATAAATCCCCTTTCTGTAGAAGTACAGTTCTCCATATTCAAGTCAGTTGCTAGTGTCCGGTATTATTATGTTTCAGATAATGTCAGCAGTTACTTGTATTGGTTCTAGGATACAAGTTGACCCGCAAGAGTATGAGACGTACTGTTCAATTGATTAATCATGATATTGCATTTTTGATGCTTCCAGTTATGCCCAAGCTGTATCATTACAGTGCCTACGAATAACCACATCCTTCTTCCAATGCCATTGTTCTGAATATTGTCTCTTCTGCTCTTATTGTCCTATCCGAGCATTCATTGTTAATATAAAAAGGGTTTCCTCTTTTTTCGGTATTGGTTCAGAATGTTTGATTCCTCTTTATCTTCCTAGCATTCATTGTTGTTCTTATTTTTTTTGTCATCATCAATATTATTGTTGTTATTCTTCTGTATCAGGTTTGTGACACCTGATCTGTGAATGAATGGGATGGAATGTTCATACCACCTGTTCAGCTTTTTACAGTTTGGATTAGTATAGGTGTTTTATCATGAGCCTTTTATTTAAAGGAAAGACTATCTTGTCTTTTGATATATTCTTGGATGTTAAAAATGCTTACAACTGGAATTTGGTATCATGTTGATACACCGACTTGTTTAGACATGGTTATAATTATCCCAAACTTAATTGGGGTTATTTCTGTTATGTGCCATTGATAAATGGAATAATTGCATTCTTTTATTTGCTGACTTGGGAGTTATTGACATGAAAGAATTAGAACAATGTCACCTGTGTGCTCGCACTCATGCTAACATGCACACATGCATAGATGCATTGTTCAAACAATGAGAGTTGCAACAAATGCTGCTTGCACTTGTGCAAGTACACATGGTCATGCACGGTTATGTACATGCACAAGTGCAAGCAGCATAACAATGCATATAGGCAAGTGTGCATGTTAGCATGAGTGCAAGCACAGGTGACACTATTCTAATTCTTTAGTGGTACATAACAGAAATAATGCCAATTAAGTTTGACATAATCACAACCATGTCTAAACAAGTCAGCGTATTAACATGGTACCAAATTCCAGTTGCAAGCATTTTTAACATCCAAGAATACATCAAAAGACAAGATGGTCTTTCTTTTAAACAAAACGCTCATGATAAAACACCTATACCAATCCAAACTATAAAAATGGTTGTGTACACGAACGGTTCAGATCAGATGTGAATTTAGGGCAGAAAGCTGCTTGTTCTTACTTTGATGAGTTGTGATGATACAGTTAAAATGAGGTGTAGATTTAGGAGGTGAAAAGCTGCTTGTTCTTGCTCAGACTATATAATTGTTTCGGTGATGTACATGGTTTCAAATCTCATTGGGCCATTCTACATGAGAATTAGGTGTCGTACAAGATTTATAACCTTGGTGATGTATAGAAAATAAGCACATTTCGCCACAAAAAATAGAGTGTATATTGTTCAAATGTGCCTAGTATACACTCTTTGATGTCTGAAACAAAAAGGGCAACAGTCCAGATGTCGTGCTCTTTGTTCGAAAACCTCATCTAGAATGCCTATTTTTCAAGGTTTGCTAATGACATCTAGTTAATTAAAAAAGAAAAAGAGTCCATGGTTTGAAAATACGATGCCTCAACATAGTTTTTTTTTTTTTTAATCTGTCTGTTTGGACGTTTGTTTTTGCTAATCGTGACTTATGTTAGCTCACCGGTTTTCACCTTCACTTTCAAGGGCTTGGCTTGTTACTGAGTTCAAACTCTAATGGTACGTAGCTTGTCACTATTAAATTGCTAATATATTATAGAAGAAGTTACCAAAATTTTAGAATAAATAAATGGACTATTTAAAATTTTAAACAACTTTTTTTTTTTTTTTTTTGAGTAGAGAACAATAACGTTGCATTTATGGAATTGTATTGAACAGGAAAAGAAAAATATATGCAGCGATTTTTTCAAACCCAAAATGAGAAAATATCTTTGCTTGATATGATATTACTAACAAAGCGAACAACATTATCATGTGGATTAGTCGGGATGAGGATCCATATTCTTTCTAAATCCCCTTATTAGAGATATTATAGTCTCTCTTCAGGCTACTTGTGCCCCCGTGATTCGTCATGTTTATCGGAAGGTCAATGTTGCGACGGATTGGGTTGCTTCTACCGTTCCTTGCCATCCTGGCCAGTGAAAATGGCACCTCGGTATCCCTTGCCCTGTTATTTTACAGCAAATTTTGTATTCTGATCTTACAGATTTGACTTGCACCAGAGTGATGTGATCATCCGTTTGTAATAATAATAATAAAAAAAACAAACAGAGCGAACAACATGGCTGAACAGTATTTGGCATTTGGTCATACAGATACGTTCTCATCAACTATTGTAACCTCAACAAAATTGGCTTTTTGCTTGGTTGGCGGAGTGATTGCTGAGGCCTTCTTTTCAACAGATATTCTTAATTCAATTAATTCACATGGTTTTGTTTTTGATTTTCTTTTATTTTTTTATATATAATCCTGGCGTTGGTCAAGCCCAGGCCAATTACACTGTCGTCACCTTGGAAAAAGAAGGGGGCGAACGCCGGTGTGAACGAAAGACCGGAAGAGAAACACCGTAAGAATAAAAAATTCGGCCTCTCAACAAATTTTGCCAACTCTTTCTTGTCCTCACGCTATATGCATTGATTCGATTCCTATAGACATCACCACCTCCTGTTCTTAAAATAAATGGACAACAAATCACTATCTTTACATTAAAAAAATTTAACACCTAATGACCCGTCCATTCTCTTCGTCGAATCAATAATTCTGAATAGAAGATGATATCGCATTGCTTTGTTTTGTTTAGGAGTCTTCAACTCTTTGAGTTCTCTCTCTTTTATATACACACACAGACACATACATATTATTTCTTTCTTTCGTTTTGTTTTCCTACAAGAAGATGAGATTAAGCAGCTTTCTTTACATGAGGTTGCTAGTAGTGTGGGAGAGGAAAGCAATCACCATTAAATTAAATTTAATCAGACAAGAACATTGCAGCTCTCTTATTTTTCCGAGGGGAAGAACATTGCAACTCATCTTCCTCCGAGTGCATTGCCAGTGAAGCTGGACTCCACGTTTGACTGTCTTTGATCTGACCATCATTTCTGCCACTGCTCCCTACTTTCGTAAATGTAAGATCTCTTGGTTCAATTTCAAAGTCAACTTAACTCAACTTATCTAAGCCTTTTTTTAACTGCATGGGTTTGGCTACATGAATCTACTTCCTTCACTCTACTCTATTCAGGACTAAGTCGATATTCAAGTTACACATAGTTATATCTTTTTTAATTATTATGTCTATGTTATTCAAGTTACACATAGTTATATCTTTTTTAATTATTTATGTCTATGTTAGTTTAGGTTTACCTCTACCTTTATTCTTACTATGGATTGTTAAAAGATCACTCTTTCTAACGAAAGCATTTAAAGATCTCCGTTGTATATGTCCAAACCACTGTAATCGATTTTTTCTCATTTTATCTTCAATTGGGGCTACTCCTATCATTTCTTTTATATGCTTATTTCTAATTCTATCTTTTAAAGTTCTACCACATATCCATCTTAACATTCATATTTCTGTTACATAATTATTCACATGTTATTTCAGTATTTTTAACACTCTGTTCCATATAGCATAGCTGGCCTAATAGCGGTTTTATAGAATTTTTGTTTCAATTTTAATGGGATGAGTCAATCATACAATGCTTCCAAAGCACTCCTCCACTTAATCCATCCTGCTTTAACTCTATGATTCACATCTTCACCTATTTTACCTTCTTATTAGATAATTCATCCCAAATACCTAAAATTTTCATTATTTGACATCTCTTGGCTTGTAATCATCACTATTTCTTTATTTATATTTTTAGTTCTACTAAAATTACATCTCTTAGTTTAATCACATGTAAAAAAAAAAAAAATGCACTAACAAAGATAAAACAAAATATCTTAACGAGTTTAGGAACTCTTAAAGATAGAAGCAAATCATATATAGTCCATCATGCTTACTCTGCCGTGCATCACCTTTGACCAATGCTAACTTTTACAGAAACGTATTTGAATTGGGGACTCAAATACTGTTACTCATTTCAGACTTGATGCCAGATTCTTTGTTAAATTTTAATCTCCAAAATATACTAGCCACTATAAAAACAGAATGCTCGCGCATTTCCATGACTTTCCGTCTCCACCGTAGAAATGAGTCCGTCTTCTTTAATTTACAGTAAGGAAATTCTTCCATGCTTCCTCTTTAAAAATTAGAGAAAAGAAAGACGACGCGTAGATTAGCAGACTGACGGCTAGATTTACGGCAGTGGTAACTGGATTGAGCTGGAACGATCGATCCCACTGAACACTTTTTAAATAAACTCTTTTTAATGACGTACACGCTTGAATACTAAAAAGCCATGCGGATACTTTATTTCAATATCTTTTTTAAGTCCGATGCACGGGATCAGGAATGTTTAAGATAAAAAGATGGATGAATGGAACCATGGATCTTGTTTTCTTGAATGGTATGACGCAGATAATATAGAAAGCATGGTTCATCATAAAAAGTGTTTGCAAGTATCTGATATTCAACAAAGAAGCTCATGATAAACGATCTAAGTTTACCTGTCCAGGAATTAGAAGAGAAATTTTTTTTTTTTTTTTTTGGGTGCTCATGGGATCTTTTTGTAAATTTGGACTTTAGCCCTTTCACACCGACTCTCCTTGGCACAGTCAAATCGTGTTTGCGTGGAAGATTAGTATAATTCCAACAAACTGACAATAAACATCACCACCTTATGGCATGACCACCCTCTTCTCCTTTACTTGTTTTACTTGTAGGGCCGACTTCTTCCCTTCCAAGGATTATTTGATCAAAACAAACAGAACTCAACACGAGAGCTGAAGTTAAGTTCCTCACCTCTTACCTGCAATCTATTCTAGTTGTCTATCATTCCAATTCCACAGCAAGCTTGAGAGATGAAGCCTAGCCTTTGTCTTTCAAAGCAAATTTCGTTGAGCTCCCTCCTCTTACTAATCCCTTACTTGCTGATCTTCCGTGGATCCATTAGTACAGCCAACACTCTAGTTCTCAATCTCCTCGACTCCAATTGCACAGGTAATGCATACAAGGCTAGCAGCACGTTTGAGGCAAATCTTAATGCCCTCTTTACTTCTCTTATTTCCAAGTCACTGCTTTCCAGTTCCGGCACCGAGTCTGCTGGAAATAGCACAGACCTTGTCTTTGGCCTTTTCCTCTGCCGAGCTGATATCTCCCATGAGTACTGTCAAGGTTGCATCCAAAAAGCAATCACCGATGTCTTACAGAGCTGCTCCAGGAGACGCCAAGGTGTAATTTGGTATGACTTTTGCGAATTAAGATACTCCGACTACAACTTCTTTGGTGTCATGGATGCTACTGGCTTTGAATTAGCCAACAGTGACAAGATAAATTCAACCGAACCTCTGGAAATGATGTCCAAACTGGTTCGGTTGACTCCATATCAACCATCAAAGTCTGCGTCCAGTTCATCAGTCATGGATAGTGTATTCGGGCAAGCTCAGTGCACAACTGATCTCAGCAGTGATGATTGCAAGAAGTGCTTGGAAACAATCTTCGCTCAAATAAAGTCTTGTTGTGGTGATCGGAAAGGGTGGCACTATCTGAGTCACAGTTGTTCCATAAGGTACGAGTCTTATTCATTCCTATTCGGGCAAGGTGCAGACACGTTGTTGAAGTTCGAGTGCAAAGGTGAAACGTATGCTGCTAATGGCACGTACCAGACCAACCTTGAAATCCTCCTCTCTAGACTTAACTCCGAATCTCTGCTATCCAATTCCAACATGGACTCCGTCGGGAATGAGCCCGATCGTGTCTATGGTCTCTTCCTCTGCCAAGGTGACCTACCATCCATTGACTGTCTGAGTTGCACCAATAATGCAACCTCCCAGATCTTGTGGAGTTGCCCAAGGGCTAGGCAGGGCATTATTGGTATGACAATTGCCAACTGCGCTACTCTGATTACAACTTTTTTGGTGTCATGGATGCTATTGGGTTCTACTTGAAGAACTCCATCGAGAGAACCAACTCAATTGAGCCGCTGAAGATGGTTTCTGAACTGGTGACAGTAGCCCCTTACCAACGGCCCTTGATGTTTGCAACGAATGCAACAGTCAATCGGAGTTGGTTTGGGCTCGCGGAGTGCACCGCGGATCTCAGCAGCGCTGAGTGTGGAGAGTGCTTGAAGACCATCTTAGCAAACGTAACAACTTGTTGCAGTGAATTTAATGGATGGCGCTATCTGAGTCCTAGTTGTTGGGTGAGGTATGAGTCCTACTCCTTCCTCCGGGTACTGTCACCTCAGCCTGCACCGGATGACGAAAGAGGTGCTTTCTTCCTTTCTTAAAGCCAAAATTTTATCATGGTCGTGTCTTCCATGAATTGGTGGAAGGCACATAAATAAATTACTAACGAATTCATCATACAAAACATCAAAGTCGTTTTTTATTTTTAGTTTTAATTTAGGTGCTTGAGATCAAAAATTAATGCAAAACATTGTATATTTCAGTCGATAAGATACAATTTGCTTTGAACAACAGGGGGGCGACAGAGAAAATCGAAGGCTGTGGTCGTCTCAGTTGTGTCTTTGATCATAGCCACGACTCTACTCTGTTCGGTGTTCTTTCTATGGCGGCGGGGGTCGCAGAGACTTAACAGTTACGTTTGGATCAAAATTTTTATTAGAAAATGTTGGCATGATAAGAAAGCATCACTTCTTGCTTTTTTTTCCAGGTAGCAAAGGAGGTAAGTTGGATGATGTCTTGCCATCAGAAAACATGGAGTTGCCGTTGATGGATCTGGTTATGGTGCAAGCCTCTACGAACTACTTCTCTGACGAAAATAAGCTTGGGGAAGGTCGATTTGGCCCTGTTTACAGAGTATATACCGACACTCCTTGTCTTTCCTATGGTTAAATATATAACAATCCATGGTTGCCTAACTGTGCTCCCCATTTGGTAACCAAATCATAATATATTTCTTTTCCTTCACAGGGTGTGCTACCTGATGGAAGGGAAATCGCAGTCAAGAGGCTGTCCACAACATCCGGCCAAGGTTCCACAGAATTCAAGAATGAGGTGAGATTGATAGCGAAGCTTCAACACTGGAATCTGATCAGGATGCTGGGTTGCTGCATGGAGAGAGAAGAGACGCTGCTGATCTATGAATACCTTCCTAACAGAAGCCTTGATGCTTTTCTATTTGGTTTGTTTCTAGAATCTTGCTACTTCCCCACTGCTAACGTAAAGATTACAATGTAACTTTATGCATCTTTCCTAGATGCAAGCAATTGCTCTCATTTGGATTGGAGGAGACGCCTTGATATCATTGAAGGAGTTGCGCGGGGCCTCCTCTATCTTCACGAAGACTCTCGACTTAAAGTCATCCACAGGGACCTCAAAGCTACCAATGTGTTGTTGGACGATGAGATGAATGCAAAGACATCTGACTTTGGCATGGCAACGATCTTCGAAGGAGAAAACAGTGACGTCGATGCAAGAAGGATTGTAGGAACCTAGTAAGTGAACTTATAAACTCTTTTTTTTTTTACCTTATAATTATGTTTCCTACGTAAAATCTCTGAAGATTCTTTGTTCGCTATAATGCGCAACAGTGGATACGTGGCTCCAGAGCATGCTCTGCATGGTGTTTGCTCGGTGAAATCTGTCGTGTTTAGCTTCGGAGTTCTCTTATTGGAAATCTTAACTGGGCAAAAGAATGGCTCGGAATTTTTTCAGCAGCATGGTCAGACTCTTCTAAAATATGTAGGTCCTGTATCTTCTTGAATACCAACTCTTCGCCTCTCTCAGAGGAAAAAATTCTTTAGATTTGGATGCTCAGGTTACAGATTTTAACCATCTTAGCTTGCTTTTTTCTGTTTGTGCAATGAAAAATAAATAGAACATGCGACCTTTTTGCGTCAAAAGAAAAGGAATAAAATACTTCTCTTTTTTTCTTAAAAAGAGAAAGAGAAAGAGAAAAGTTGAGCTCGATCATCTTTCAAGAAGAAAATTAAAGACACAAACCATAGGCCTAGGCCCTACAAGAAACACAAGTAGAGGATCAAGGATAGAGTGTTGCTAAAAATACTTTATAGATTTTGAACATGGATAATTCTCCACGTAGGCATGGAAGCTGTGGACTGAGGACAGGGCAATCGAGTTGATGGATCCATTGCTCAAGGACTCATACTCTACAAACGAAGCTTGGAGGTGTCTCCACGTAGCATTGCTTTGCGTCCAAGACGATGCAGACAAAAGGCCTACCATGTCATCTGTTGTTCTTATGCTGCGAAGTGAGCAAATGGCACTTCCAGAACCTGCCGAGCCTCCATCTTTTGAGCATCCAAAGGTCTCTGTTTTGGATCAGCCATCGACCAATGCACGAGTCACTGGATCGAAAACATATTCTGTAAATTAGGTGATCGTCAGCGATACAGAACCACATAGCATGAGGTTACTAATATCAGCCTTTTTTTTATGTTTATTTTATGTTCAATTGATTAATCATGATACCGCATTTTTGATGCTGCCAGTTTGATCCATGCTGTATCATTACAGTGCCCATTGTTCTGCAGTATATCGTCTCTTCTCCTCTTATTGTCCTATCTCAGCATTCATTGTTAATATGAAAAGGGTTGCCTCTTCTTCAGTATTGGTTCAGAATGCTTGATTCCTCTTATCTTCCTAGCATTCATTGTTGTTCTTGTTTTTTTTTTTGCCATCATCAATATTAATGTGTTATTCTTCTGTATCAGGTTTGTGACACCTGTTCTGTGAATGAATGGGCAGGAATGTTCATACCACCTCTTCAGCTTTTTACAGTTCGGATTAGTATTAAGTGTTTTATCACGAGCCTTTTATATAAAAGTAAAGACTATCTTGTCTTTTAATATATTCTTGGATGTTAAAAATGCTTACAAATGGAATTTGGTACCATATGTTTAGACATGGCTGTAATTATCCCAAACTTAATTGGAATTATTTCTGTTATGTGCCATTGATAGATGGAAAAATTGCTTTCTTTTATTTGCTAACTTGAAGTTATTGATATGGAGGAAATAGGACAGAGTCAACTGTGCTTGCACTCATGCTAACATGCACACATGCATACATGCATTGCTCAAATAATGAGAGCAACAAATGATGCTTGCACTGATGCATGTACAGATGGACATGCACGGTTCAGATCAAATGTGAATTTAGGGTAGAAAGCTGCCTGTTCTTGCTCCAATGAGTTGTGATGATATAAATGAGGTGTAGATTTAGGAGGGGAAAAGCTGCATGTTCTTGATCAGACTATATAAATGTTTAGGTGATGTACATGGTTTCAAATCCCGTTGGACACCATCTTGACTGGCACCGCGTCTCATTTTATACGAGAATTAGGTGTCCTACAAGATTTAGAACCTTGGTGATGTATAGAAAATAAGCTCATTTCACCACAAAAAATAGAAGTTTATATTGTTCTGATGTGTGCCTAATAGAATTCCATGGATGAGGACCGCTGAACTACATGGATATCTGAAGTACGCTCGCTGATGTCTGAAACAAGAAGGGCAACAGTCCAGATGCCGTGCTCTTTTGTTCGAACACCTCATCTAGAATGCCTCTTTTAAGGTTTGTTAATGGCTGCTAGTTAATTATAATAAAAAAAAATGAGTCCATGGTTTGAAAATTTGATGTCCCAACATAGTTTTTTGTTTTTTTTGTGGATGTTTGTTTTTGCTAATCGTGACTTATGCATGGCTTCTTGATAATTTTTAAGATTGGAACCAAAATGTTAGCTCACTGGTTTTCACCCTCACTTTCAAGGGCTTGGCTTGTTACTGAGTTCAAACTCTAATGGTACGTAGCTTGTCACTATTAAATTGCCAATATTATAGAAGAAGTTACCAAAATTTTAGAATAATAAATGGACTATTTAAAATTTATACCTGTTTATTTTA
This sequence comes from Calamus simplicifolius, assembly GCA_900491605.1. Classification (NCBI taxonomy): domain Eukaryota; kingdom Viridiplantae; phylum Streptophyta; class Magnoliopsida; order Arecales; family Arecaceae; genus Calamus; species Calamus simplicifolius. Next base: position 1,457,248 of record UESW01003837.1, on the reverse strand, counting down.
AAACACTTGAAAGCTTTTTCATGAGAAAGAGATCGTGATTATGAACAGAGTGTGGTATGTGATTACTTTATGATGCATGTTGCAAGTGCCTACTAGAAGCAGAACCAACCGTTAATGTGACCTGATTTTCTTCGAAGTTTCTTAGACTGGCAGACTTGGAAGAGTGGTAGCAAATTTGCCCAATCCCTCAGGTCAGTCGGGCATACTGATTGAAATATATAAATTTTGTAGAGAGAGAGCTCAATGAGCCAAAGAAGAGAAGCTGGTATGTCAAAGAAGCGCAGAATCCTTGAAGTTGTTTGGAGGAACATTTCTATGCTAATTCTCAAATTAATCAGTTAGTATTTGAAATTTTAACATTTGAAATGCAGTAAATTATCCATAGAAATCTTATTTGTACTCAAATTTAAGAATATAAGATTAATAAGAAAATGAGGTTAATCTTTAATTCTCAAGAATCTTTATTTTTATGTATAAAGGATTATCATGGAATTTGAACCCTTTTCCTCCAAATAGCCCCTTAGAAGGGTAGTCTTTTTATTTGGTTTAGTCCACAGACTGACCGAGGAAACGTGGCAGCTCTTAGCTGAAGAAAGATAAAGGCAGCGATCATATAGAGATTAATTTGAGTTCTATTAGATTGGAGCCTATGGGTCGATACTAATTCCCATAAAATATTTATAGGCTGCTTTCTTTTCATAAACTTAGAGATTATGAACATGGCTCTTTGATGAACAAATTGGAAAAAAAGGGAAATGAGACATAATGCTAAAAATGAAACTGAGCTTAACTTTTAGGGTACAAAAAAAATTATATTGCAACATAATTCTAAAAAACTCTTGGACAATCAAATATACTCAGTAGGACTAGAACTTCGTATGGCAATTTCTAATTGGGTCATAGGTAATCTTTTGAAATATACACAAAGATTTCAATGCAGACTTTTGATATGTCTGTTGGAAAAAGTTAAATAAAAAAAAAAAAAAAAAAGAACGTCCGCGACCGGTTTGACGCAATGTTCCGTTGAAACATTGCGTGAACGGTGGAAAGCTAATGTTTCAGAAATGATCCAAATAATTTAATTTGTAAGTTATTTTTGACGTAATTTGGGGCTAACGGCCATTAGGCCTTTAAGGCCATTATGAGCTGAGCCGTTGGAGCTTTTATGGGCCGAGCCTATAAATAAGCTTATGGATTCAGATTGAAAGAAGAATCAATTTAGAATAATTTGGAGTAGTCTATATGATTTGTTTTATCTCATTTTATTTTTATATATTTTATTGATCTTTTAGGCATATAAAGGTAATTGTTGTATTTGCACCTCCACATGATCGTGCTCGTAGTAGAAGGATCGGATCGAGCCGGGTCATTGTACCTTGGGACAGATCGCCAACAACCTGCACGAAAGGGGCAAAATCTGATCCTTAGGGCAGTGTCTAACACGCCTCGGTCCTGGTTTGATCCATCTTATCTTTTGGTTTTACTTTATTTGTATATTTAAATTTTTATAACATATTTCTAGCAAATCTAGAAAGGGATATTTTGTAAGATCAAAAATATTTTTCAACAGTTAAGGATCAGATTTTTTTCTTCTTGTCTAGATATTGCTAGATTTTCAATTCCATCTTCTTATTCTGTTTTGCATTTGCTCAACATATAAATTTTCATGCCACTCTGAAATGCATGTGCATTAATGGTGCAAATGTTGCTATGCTAAATTATGATCATTCATTGGGCCCAAGATTTAAGGGGAAAAGATTATGGTTTGAATACTTATTATTTTCTTGGGCAAAATATTAACATTGCTGCAATGCTTTAACTTATATTTCATAAGTTGATCTTTTTACTGTTGGAAGGGATTGTTATGCTATGTTGCTTTAAAAGAGTTAGTTGATACACGCCATTTTTCTTCTTCCTTACTAATTTTTGTTAAATATATGGTAAAAAGAATACTCAGTTTATCTTCACCATCAGATGGTTAAGTGCTCATGCATATACATGGACAGAAATTGGTGTAACAAATCTGGTTATTAAATAGATTGGGCAATCATGGTCATATACTTAGCCTATAATAAAAGCGACTGTCTAGCTATATCTGCAATTTGCTATGCAATTGTTTTAGTACAAACAATCATTATTTGGTTTATCTGCTTCATTTGTAGTATCATATTTTAATACATTTTGATATGCCTCGGGTGATATATGGTGAGCATAAAATATACTAAACTGATAAATAAGACATAACAAAAATAATAACATATGACATTATTATCTTATTCTAAATGTTAGACACTGTTGAGCTTCCTTTGTCTTCTGACTTGTTAGAAGTTGAAGCTTGAATCTTGGTGTGTGTGCATATGGTTTGTTCAACATGTCAGAGGCTTCTTTCTATTCACCGAACATTCACATGTTTAATTATATGTATATAATACATACGCATTTATACATGTATGCATATAGGTACACAGATGTATGCAAATCAGGTGGGGCTTATCACATCTTAGTGCCCAAGTACATATGTAATATGTATACTTATTCTCTCCTCAAGTTGATGTAGTAACTAACAAAGCTAACAAATATAAAGCTGAAGTGCTAATCAGAAAGTGAATTACTTTGTTCACTGGATAGATGGACAAGGGGTGAAGTCATCAATCAGGTGGTTAACCATTCAGCATGAAAACAAAGCCTTGTTGAAAACACACATGCTTGCACTTGTGCACATAATATATGCGTGCTTGTATATAGATATATTTTTATATCATCTTATTATTTAACTTTCAAGTGCAGCTACTAGCATATATATTTGCATTCTTACATAAATGCAAAAGTTTTTCTGTTCCAGATTAAGTATTTTCTGGTATAGTGGTAAAAGCATTTAATATCTCCTTGTTGTGTTGTTAGTTGCTAGACAAAAGTGACAGCATTGGGCAAATACTTATTGCTTACCTACTATTGTGAATCTTTTAAGTTACCAAATGGCAAAGAATGGATGAACTTGGATGCTGTGACAAGGTATGTCATTTAAATGCTCTATTTTGAGTCTCTTGAAATCTATTGCCATGAGATTTAATAAATTTTTTTATAATTTACTCATGACTGTTGGAATATCCAACTTATTGTTTACCTTATATTTGGATATTCAATTTTAATATATCTTTGCCTGATTCTCTTATTTGAGGTCTAGTTCAAAAATAAAATTATCTCTTTGGAATTTGTCGAGAAGATTTTGGCAGACTAATTAACCAAGGGGTTATCTAGGAATGGAGTCCTAGATTCATCGAGGGGATGTGGCTTAAGCCCATTATTTGGTTGCAGCAGTGGATACCCAACCTCTGTGATTGGAGATCCCATGAATGAGGTTCAATGTGGTAGAAACGAAGCTGATTGAGTGATCGTGTTAGAGCACAAATTTTGAAAAATTTTTCATCCCATCCCTATGATGAGTGCTCTTATAAAGTGACAAAGTAAATTTGTGTAAGGTTGAGTCATACTCTTAATGGATCCGAGGTAGGTTATCTGCAGGGTATTGTCACAAATACCCTTGGAGGATTCACCTATATGAAAATCGTCATATTAGGCCGTGACTAAAGGTTTGGGCTAACCTTAAAGAATTCTCATAAAAAATCAAGGTACTAAGCGCAAGGCCTTTAATATGCACTGACCGCTAAAACCCAATTGATCCATGTGTGTGTGATTAGTAGAAGTCTGAGTCAAAGGACCTAGTTCAAGGTCTAATCCACTATGGTTCCTTCAGATGTATACAATCAACACTAAGTGAGGTTCAAGTCCATAGGACACCTTACCTATTGCGCAGTATAAGATGTCCTAAAATTTTTGTTATATTTTTTTTTATTTATTATTTTTAACTTTTGTGAGAGATTATTGAAAAAAGTTAAATAAAAAAAAAGGAAAGAACGCCCGCGACCGGGCTTCTTTGACGCAACGTTCCGTTGTTGAAATGTTGCGTGAACGGTGGAAGGCCAACGTTTCAGAAACGACCCAAATAATTTAATTTGTAAGCCGTTTTTGACGTAATTTGGGGCTAACGGCTATTAGGCCTTTAAGGCCATTATGGGCCGAGCCATTGGAGCTTTTATAGGCCGAGCCTATAAATACATATGGATTCAGATTGAAAAAAAGAATCAATCTAGAATAATTTGGAATAGCCTATATGATTTGTTTTATCTCATTTTGTTTTATATATTTTATTGATCTTTTGGGCATCTGAAGGTAATCATTGGGTTTGCACCTCCATACGATCGTGCTCGTAGTAGGAGGATCGGATCGAGCCGGGTCGTTGTACCTTGGGGATAGATCGCCAACAACCTGCACAAAAAGGGCGAAAATCTGATTTTTAGGGCAGTGTTTAACACGCCTCGATCCTAGTTTGATCCATCTTATCTTTTAATTTTATTTTATTTGTATATTTAAATTTTTATAATATATTCCTAGCAAATTTAGAAAGAAATATTTTGTAAGATCAAAAAATATTTTTCAACAATGTCATCTGCACTACTATTGCTCGAAGATATCTCTATCCACCCCTGACATGATTAATGTTCGAACTTTATTGAGATGCAGATTGTGTATACGAAACTTTGCTAAATTTTAAACAACAACTAAAGTCTTTTTTTTTTTTTTTTAAATTTTTAAGTAGAGAATGGCAATGTTGCATTCAAAATGAGAAAAGAAAATTATATGTAGCCATTTTTTAAAAATTCAAAATGAGAAAAATATCTTTGCTTAATATGGCATTGTTATCAGAGCGAACGTGGCTGGATAATAACACTGGGCATACCTATATACATCAACATCAACTATGAAAGTTCACGCTACAACCGTAACACCTTAAACCCACCGTTGATTCAATTAAGTTGTAAATAAACCAAAATCACGTGACATGATTAATGATTGAACTTCGTTAAGATGCAAATTGTGTATGTAAAAGTTTGCTCAATTTTAAACAACAACTAAAGGTTTTTTCTTTTTTTTTTTAGTACAGAACAACAACGTTATATTAATTAATAGAATTGTATTGAATGGGAAAAGAAACTTATGCGTAACTATTTTTTCAAACTCAAAATAAAAAAAAATTTGCTTGATATGGCGGTGCTAAAAAAGCGAACTGGTATACCTATACGTCTTACACTATAATTGTAATACCTTAAGCTACCGCTGGTTGTAACGTCCCAAAGCAGCAAGTGAACTTGAGTTATAAACACATAATATTTTTTTTTTCTATCTGATATGAGATTATTGTCGAGGTATTATAAATTTTTTCTTATAATGTGATATTCTTATCGTGCTAGCCAAAATGTACTTGAAGTTGGATCGTTGGTGCTGTAAGGATGATTTTACGGTATCGAGTAGGTCGAAACCATATGACCCTAAAAACTCAAATGAAAGTTGGTTGATCTCAAATTAACTTGAGTTATAAGCACATAATATTTTTTTTATTCGATATAAAACTAGGGTATTATAATAATCTTAACAAAATTAGCCTTTTTTTTTTTTTTTTTGGGAGTTGATGGAGACGCGGTTTTTGGGGCCTTCCTTTCAACAAATATTCCCAATCCAGTTAATTCACATTATTTTGTTTTTGATATATAATTTTTTTAATATAAACTTGGCGTTTGGCCAAGCTCAGGCCAATTTCAGTGACATCACCTTGGAAAAGAAGGGGGCGAACGTATGTGTGAACAAAAGACTGGAAGAGACACCGTAAGAATAAAAAATTCTGCTCCTGAAGTTGGACGTTCTGGAGGTGACGCCGGCCTCTCGACCAATTTTGTTAGCTTACTTCGTCCTCACGTTATATGCAATGATTCGATTCATGCATAAATTTTAAACAGACATCACCACCTCTAGTTCTTAATAAATAGATAACAAATCACTGTCTTTATTACATATTTTCTACCTAATGGCCCCCGCCCATTCTCTTCTCCCAGATGAACAAATCGAGTAAATAATTCTGAATGGAAGATAATATCACTCAGGAGTCTTCAACTATTAACTTCTCTTTATTATTATTATTATTTTAATTTTATTGGAAGAAATCTTCTTTTATATACATACACATACACATATGTATACTACCTCTTTCTTTCATTTTGTTTTCTTGTAGGAGAAGATGATAGAGTCTCGCTTTCTTTACACCAGGTTGTTAGCAGGGTGGGAGAGGAAAGCAATCACCATTAAATTTAATCAGACAAGAACATTGCAGCTCTCTTATTTTTTTGAGGGGAAGAACATTGCAACTTATCTTTCTTTCCTCCGACTGCATTGCGAGTGAAGCTGGACTCCACGATTGACTGTCTTTGCTCTGCCCGTCATCTTAGCAACTGCTCCCTACTCTCGTAAATACAACATCTCTTGGTTCAATCATGTTTATGAGATGTAAAAAGAAATGCACACCAAAGATAAAAAGCAAACTATCTTAACGAGTTTAAGAACTTTTAAAGATAGAAGCAAATCATCAGCCCATGATGCTTCCTCTCCTGTGCATCACCTTGACCAATGCTAACCAATGCAGAATGAAAATGTCACCGCATCGATTGACAGACATGACAAGTGATAAGACCCACCTTTAAGCTCTGATCTACTAATTGTCACAATATATTCATTCACCTTTGCAAAAAAGGACAAGCGGTGCTACCTACTATCTCCGTACCTCGGTAGGACTGAGCTATCTTCGAACCTCGGCATGTCAGAGCCATTTCCGTGCCTCGGCAGGGCCTAGCCATCTTTATACCTCGGCACGACCAAGTCATTTTAGAATCTCGACAAGGCCGAGCTATCTCTGTACCTTGACAGGACCGAGCTGTCTCCATGACTTGGCAAACCGAGCCTCATCCCCTCAACATAAGCACCATTGCTGCTCCACGCCGGATATCTCAGAGGATGAACCACTCCGATCGTAAGGATTTCATAGTAAGCTTCTCAAACAAAAATGGGAGCCAAATACAGTACTTCAACGGAATTTCAGATTTTCGATAAAGCGTCATTAACCACCAATCCCCGTAATCGATGGGATTTTAGCTTTATCGGATGCCAACTTTCTAAAACACATCTGAAAAATTAGGTAACTGCTTACCATCTCGGCAGCATACAAATACTACCCAAGACCCCTCAGGGACGTATCTCCAAGGCAATCTAGGCCCTCACAATCTAAGTAGAGGCCATCGCTCTCCAAAAATCCTTTTTTGGGCATTCTTCAACAATAACCTTCTTCTCTCATCTACTTGCTGAGGATTTTTAATGACTTGAGCATCGGAGGGCCTTCCGTAGTGATTACCCTTGTGATTCTTGGTTAAATTTTTATCTACAAAATATATTAGCCACTATGAAAACAGAATGTCTGTGCATTTCCTTGGCTTTCCGTCTCCACCGTAGAAATGAGCCCGTTTTCTTTAATTTACAAAGGGAAATTCTACCATGCTTCTTCCTCTTTAACAATTAATGAAAAGCAAGGAAAAAAAAGATGACGCGTTGATTAGCAGACTAACGGCTAGATTTACGGCGCGGGTAACTGGATTGAGCCAATCAAACCGTGTTTCCGTCGGATTTTTTGCCGTGCTCGTGGGATCTTTTTCTAAATTTGGACTTTAGCTCTTTCACACCGAGTCTCCTTGACCCAGTTAAATCGTGTTTTCGTGGAGGATGAGTATAATTCCAACAAATCTGACAACAAACACCACCACCTAATGATACGACCACCGTCTTCTCCTTTGCTTGTGTTACTCCTCGGGTCGACTTCTTCCCTTCCAAGGTTTATTTGGTCAATACAAGTTCAACACGCGAGATGAAGTTGCGTTCCTCACCTCTTTACCTGCAATCTATTCCATTTGTCTATCATTCCAATTCCATAGCCAGCTTGAGAGATGAAGCCTAACCTTTGTCTTTCAAAGCAAATTTCGTTGAGCTCCCTCCTCTTCCTAATCCCTTGCTTGCTGATCTTCCATGGATCCACTAGAACTGCCGATGCTCTTTTAGTTCTCAATCGCCTCAACTCCAATTGCACAGGTAATGCATACAAAGCTGGCAGCACGTTTGAGGCAAATCTTAATACCCTCTTTACCTCTCTTATTTCCAAGTCACTGTTTTCCAATTCCAGCACTGAGACTGCTGGAAATAGCACCGACCTTGCTTTTGGCCTTTTCCTCTGCCGAGGTGATGTCTTCCCCAAGTACTGTCAAGGTTGTATCCAAAAAGCAATCACCGATATCTTACTGAACTGCTCCATGAGACGCCAAGGTGTAATTTGGTATGACTTTTGCGAATTAAGATACTCCGATTACAACTTCTTTGGTGTCATGGATGCTACTGGCTTTGAATTAGCCAGCGGTGACAAGATAAATTCAACTGAACCTCTGGAGATGATGTCCAAACTGGTTCAGCTGGCTCCATATCAACCATCAATGTCTGCGTCCAGTTCATCAGTCATTGATGGTGTATTCGGGCAAGCTCAGTGCACAACTGATCTCAGCAGTGCTGATTGCAAGAAGTGCTTGGAAACAATCTTCGCTCAAATAAAGTCTTGTTGTGGTGATCGGAAAGGGTGGCACTATCTGAGTTACAGTTGCTCCATAAGGTATGAGCCTTACTCATTCCTATTCCTGATCAATCAAAACACGTTGTTGAAGTTCGAGTGCAAAGCTGAAAAGTATGCTGCTAATGGCACGTACCAGACTAACCTTGAGACCCTACTCTTATCTGAACTCCAAATCTCTGCTATCCAATTCCAACATGGACTCCATGGGGAATGAGCCCGACCGTGTCTATGGTCTATTCCTCTGCCAAGGTGACCTACCATCCATTGACTGTCTGAATTGCACCAAAACAGCAACATCCCAGATCTTGTGGAGTTGTCCAAGGGCTAGGCAGGCCATTATTTGGTATGACAATTGCCATGTGCGCTACGCTGATTACAACTTTATTGGTTTCATGGATGCTATTGGGTTCTCCTTGAAGAACTCCATCGAGGACACCAACTCAAGTGAGCCACTGAAGATGGTTTCTGAACTAGTGAAAGTAGCTCCCTACAAACGGCCCTTGATGTTCGCAACGAATGCAACAGTCAATCGGAGTTTGTTTGGTCTCGCACAGTGCACCGTGGATCTCAGCAGCGCTGAGTGTGGGGAGTGCTTGAAGACCATCTTAGCAAACGTAACAACTTGTTGCAGTCAATCTAATGGATGGCGCTATTTGAGTCCTAGTTGTTGGGTGAGGTATGAGTCCTACTCCTTCCTCCGGGTACTGTCACCTCAGCCTGCACCGGATGACGAAAGAGGTGCTTTCTTCGTTTCTTAAAGCCAAATTTTATCATGGTTGTGTCTTCCATGAATTGGTGCAAGGCACATAAATAAATTACGAACGAATTCATCATACAAAATATCAAAGTTATTTTTTATTTTTAGTTTTAATTTAGGTGCCTGAGATCAAAAACCAATGCACAACATTGTTTATTTCAGTTGATAAGATAAAATTTACTTTGAACAACAGGGGGGCGAAAGAAAAAATCAAAGGCTGTGGTCATCTCAGTTGTGTCTTCGATCATAGCCGTGACTCTACTCTGTTCAGTGATCTTTCTATGGCGGCGGTGGTCGCAGAGACTTAACGGTACATTTGGATCAAAATTTTTACTAGAAATGTTGGCATGATAAGAAAGCATCCCTTCTTGCCTTTTTTTCAGGTAGCAAAAGAGCTAAGTTGGATGATGTCTTGCCATCGGAAAACATGGAGTTGCCATTGATGGATCTGGTTATGGTACAAGCCTCTACGAACTACTTCTCTGGCGAAAATAAGCTTGGGGAAGGTGGATTTGGCCCTGTTTACAGAGTATATATCGATACTCCTTGTCTTTCCTATGGTTAAATATATAATAATCCATGGTAGTCTAACTATGCTCCCCATTTGGCAACGAATCATAATATTTTTCTTTTCCTTCACAGGGTGTGCTACCTGATGGAAGGGAAATCGCAGTCAAGAGGCTGTCCACAACATCCGGTCAAGGTTCCACAGAATTCAAGAATGAGGTGAGATTGATAGCGAAGCTTCAACACAGGAATCTTATCAGGTTGCTGGGTTGCTGCATGGAGAGAGAAGAGATGCTGCTGATCTATGAATACCTTCCTAACGGAAGCCTTGATGCTTTTCTCTTTGGTTTGTTACTAGAATCTTGCTACTTCCCCATTGCTAACGTTAAGATTACAATGTAACTTTATGCATCTTTCCTAGATGCAAGCAATCGCTCTCATTTGGATTGGAGGAGACGCCTTCACATCATTGAAGGAGTTGCGCGGGGCCTCCTCTATCTTCACGAAGACTCCCGACTTAAAGTCATCCACAGGACCTCAAAGCTAGCAATGTGTTGTTGGACAGTGAGATGAATGCAAAGATATCAGACTTTGGCATGGCAACGATCTTCGAAGGAGAAAATAGTGACGTCGATGCGAGAAGGATTGTAGGAACCTAGTAAGTGAACTTATATTCTTTTTTCCCTCGTCCTACGTAAAATCTCTCAAGATTCTTTGTTGGCTATAATGCGCAACAGTGGATACATGGCTCCAGAGTATGCTCTGCATGGTGTTTGCTCAGTGAAGTCTGACGTGTTTAGCTTCGGAGTTCTCTTATTGGAAATCTTAAGTGGGCAAAAGAATGGCACAAAGTTTTTTCAGCAACATGATCAGACTCTTCTAAAATATGTAAGTCCTAGATCTTCTTGAACACGAACTCTCCGTCTCTCTCAGAGGAAAAAATGCTTCTCCTCTTTTTTTCTTAAAAAGAGAAAGAGAGAGAGTTGAACTCGACCATCTTTCAGGAAGAAAATTAAAGACACAAAACATAAGCCTAGGCCGGCCCTGAAAAAAACACAAGCAGAGGATCAAGAACAGAGTGTTCCTAAAAATGCTTTATAGATCTTGATCGTGGATATATAATTCTCCATGTAGGCATGGAAGCTGTGGATTGAGGACAGGGCAATCGAGTTGATGGATCCATTGCTTGAGGACTCATACTCCACCAACGAAGCTTGGAGGTGTATCCATGTAGCATTGCTTTGCGTCCAAGACGATGCAGACAAAAGGCCTACCATGTCATCGGTTGTTCTTATGCTGCGAAGTGAACAAAAGGCACTTTCAGAACCTGCCGAACCACCGTCTTTTGAGCGTCGAAAGGTGCCTGTTTTGGATCAGTCATTGACCAACACTCGACTCCCTCCCGGATCGAAAACATATTCTGTAAATGAGGTGACCGTCACCGACGCAGAACCCCGGTAGCATGAGGTTAGAATATCAAAAAGAGTGAAATTTTGCATTTAACATTCGTGGAAGACAAAATAAGATGAAAGGTGGCAATAGTATATCCACAACTTCACCCACTCTTTCGTCTGATTTAAGATCTTAATTATACATGGTGGACTCATACACTACTGAATGGGCTCATTAATTATTTGCTCTTCATATATGGTGCTTGAGAAAGGAATGGGTTATGGTTAGCCTAAGAACCGACTATATATATTTATCCTCTTTCTAGATCCCTTTGACTTGGAAGACAAGATAGAGAGAAAAGGAAAAGGGTGTGTTGCCATTTGCCATATATATATATATATATATATATAAAGATAGATTGAAATAAAAAGCAGCATTGCAGCTCCTCGTGCGGATGGCCACACCTTGGTCATCCGCTACTCTCCTCTCCTTGGCCAAGTCCTCTAGATTCGTGTGCCCTCATCCAGGCGCATACCTTGGCCGTCACTTGGCCATTCCTCAGCCAAGTCCATTGGGTTTACGCGGCCTCCATGACTGTGCGCATCCAACAAGGCTCGCGCAAAGGGAAGGAAAGTGACGGGCGAGGCAAGACCAGGGCACGGAGACTCGAGCGTGACCTGCCGTGCTGGAAAGGAGGAAAAGGAAGACATTCTCAAGAGAGGAGGATTTTCTGGGGTCTCCCCAGAGAACTCACACAAAGGTTAAGTATATAACCAGGGAAAGAGATTCTTCTAGTTATCCCTTTATGTGAGCGAGTTGAGTGCAACTGTTGGGACTTGTATCCTGCCATTGAGGATTTGTATCCTTCTTGCAACGTAATGCAAGTAAAGTTGGGAGATTCTCCCATAAAGGTGCTGGTGTTCATGTGTGTTGTTGTGATGCATGGGACCGTTGGTATCAAAGTTGTTCGCAATGGCATGATGAGAAGGAGAGAGGCGGACTTGAGAGGAGTCTCAAGTATCGCACGAAGGCAAAGCAAAAAAAAAGTAAAATAAAGCTTTCGTGTAGCCTAGCCTTACCCTGTGGCAAGGAGATAAGGGGAAAACAAAATGCTTATTAACGATCCATTGTTTTTTATTAATAACTATAAAGTGGCTGTAAAATCAGTTTATGACAAAATAATGTATGAATGATAGCGTAAATAATTACATATGAGGTATTAGTTGTTAATTTTGCATTTTCAAATATTTTAATTTTTTAATGATGATATCCTCAACCTTTGATTGATGGATCAACTAAGTTGACGCCAGAATCTTTTCAATGGTCAGAATAAACTCTAAGAAAAAAAAAAAGTTGATCCAACATTGCTAAATAGTTATTAGAAAAATATCCCTTTTTTTTTTTTTCCAACGGTGATATCGCATTTTTGATGCTGCCAGTTATGTCCAAGCTGTATCATTATAGTGCCTATGAATAACCACGCCATTGTTCTGTAGTTTCTGCTCTAATAGTCCTAGCTGAGAATTCATTGTTAATATAAAAAGGGTTTCCTCTTTTTCCAGCATAGGTTCATAATGCTTGATTACTTTATGATGCACGTCACTGGCGCCTAGTATTGCAGAACAAAAGGGCGGTGTGACCTCGTTTTCTTTGAAGTTTCTGGCACCGGCAGTCCTGGAAGTGTGGTGGCAAATTTGCCCAATAAATCCCTCAGGTCAGTCGGGCATACTAATCGTACGTATTGATAAATTCTGCGTGAAGAGCCGTCAATATGTCAAAGTGGTGCAGAATAATACAGAATACTAAGTTGTTTGAAGTAAATATTTTCATACAAATTTTTGAATAAAATGAATACTTTCAATTGAAATGTTTGAAGGGCAGAAAATTATTTCCAGCAATCTTATTTACACTCTGGAATGAAAATATAGCATTAACGATGGAGGGGATTTGACCCCTATCACCCTAAAAAGCTAGTCTTCTAGTCTTCCTCTTTGGTTTTGTTACTGCCAAATCATTCTTCTTGAATGTCGGGTAAGGACGAAAAAGACGATAAAGATGGCTCTGAAAATCCTCGAACACCTTCTCCTCAGGCGAGAATCCTGCAAGAAAGTCTCCATGGACCGGTTGCTCCGGTGAAGACTCTTCGGTGCTCAAGTGAGTAACTTGGAAAACAGTGATGAGAAATGAACTAAAAGACTTAGCCCAAAGAACTTGAAGTTCAAATCCGTTCTCTCGTTATGAGCAAAGGTTCTTATACCTGTTCGGAAGTCCCTCTTACTCCCTTTTTGGAAGGTTATTGAATTCGAGACATCATCGCCTGACGGAGGATAGGCGGCAAGGCTGACAGGGACAGATCGCAACCGTTCCTGAGTTTGTCAGGGGTAGCTTGGCCTGCCATCTTCCTATCAGACGCGGTGCCACAGGTGGTAGGTGGGTCTGGTCACGTCAGGCATGCGCGTCGTAACTAACAGTGACCACACGGGGTCATAGGAGGTTGGTGGGTCATGTGGCGATGGCTGGTATCCATCGGGCCATATGAAGGCTAGGTGCCTAGGCCGAGGAAAACTCGAGAGTCCCTTGATGCCAAGGTCGAGGGGAACTCGGGAGTCCCTTGATGCCGAGGCCGAGGGGGACTCGGAAGTCCCCTGGGTGCTGAGGCCGAGGGGACTCAGGAGTCCCTTGGGTGCCGACTTAGTCCATCCAACCTTGGCTTTGTCGGTCATTTGGTCCGTTAGACGTGGTTTGATCAGCCACATCAGACTTGCCCCTGAGATGGTGTGGACGCAATTCTCGCATAGTGAAAGGGGCGTAAGATCATTCGGTGGCTAATCCCGATGCATCTTTAGTCGCTGAGAGGGGCATGTGTCCTCGGGGATGATGACTCTTTAATGTTGGAGGTATGGAGCACCTCAATGCCACCGCTTTGCCAACCCTCACCATCGGATATTAGGGAGATCTTGCTCGAAACGGAGAAAACCCTTCGGAACCTACGGAAAGGTAAATCGCCATCATTAAGCTAATGTCACCGATGTCCCATCATTGGCTGTAGATCTTGCCTTCCACGCGCCGGATGGTTGTCGAGGCATCTCCTCTAGTGGCAGGTGTGCACGTGGCAGACCGAGCCAGGCAGAACAATTCAAAAAAGAGGCATAAGAGGAGGGTCGCCCTGAACTCGGCTCCTTGCACCTCCGAGATCTCCTTCTTCTTCCCCTGAGCTTGAGCCTTATCCAGGTTTTTCCTTCGGACCTAGCCGTTCTTCTTCCTTCGTTTAGGTCAGTCCTCCCAACTTCTCTTTGTTTCCATGGCTTCGTCACCCTCGTGGTCTTCCTTCCCTCCTTCCGATGACCACATTTCCTCCTTGCAGTTGCGGGTTTCTCCATCCCCGACACCTCTGTGGTCCTCCTCTTCTTCATTCGAGGACCACATCCCTTTATTGCAGTGGCAGGTCATCGGAGAAATTCCTGTCAAGGATCGTTCGGCTGTCATAGCTACTCCATCTAGGGTTAGGGGGGCATCCCCGGAGGGGACCACCTCCACCATCACTCCCGCAGACCTAGCATCCCTTAGGGCAAGCCTATAGGATACCCAAGGATATCCGGTTATCCGACCCCGGACCCGATGATAAGGTGACTTCTTCTCTACCTGGGAGAGTCACCTTGTACGAGGTGTTCCTCAAGATGGGTCTTCAGCTTTCTCTCCATCCCTTCATAGTCAGCCTCCTCCATAGGTACACCTTAGTGCCTACACAGCTGGTTCCAAATTTCATTCGGACCATCTGTGCGTTCTTAGTGCTATGTCGCTTCCAGGGCGTAGAGGGTAGGGTCTCTCTATTCCACAGTCTCTACACCCTCCACCCACAGGTTGGCTGGTGGTTGTCGCACCCAGACCTGGCCGAGCCATCAAACTGGGTCTCCCCATGTTTGTCAAAGGGTGGAAGACCCGATTCTTCTTTATGCACCTCAAGGGGGTAAGGGAAGATTGGGGGAGCTCGAACTTAGAGCCCAACAAGAACCTGTCAGTGGTCCCAATGGACTGGGAGGTGTTCGAGCAGCTGCTGACCTTCGTGCTTTCTCACTACCAAGAACTCTTGTCGAAGAACCTTCGACTCGCGGGTATTGCTCCGAGCGATGGTGAGCAGTCATGAAGACTCTTTCCACTTCTTTGTTTCTTCTTCTTCTTTTTTTATTGATCAATCTTTGGCACATGTAGATATGAGGACACTGACCGACGCCGTGAGGATGGTGATATCCAAAAGGAAGAGGGCTGCTAGCGACGTGAAGGGGCCGAGGGTGAGGACTCATTCTTGGTTGCCGATTCCTCCCTCTAGCGAGCCAGGAGGGACCCCCACTGATCGACCTCAACGCCGAGATGCTCCCAGAGGAGTCGAGGGTCGAAGTGGGCCGGTCCGCTCGATAGCTAAGCCAGCCCTAGACGAGGGCCCACCATCAGGAGAGCAGGCAGACGAGGAGCATCCGACAGCAGCGGGCCATCGGTAGAGGAGATGTCATCGGTCCCCAGCATGGCACCCGCATCCTCAGAGTCGACCAGGACTGTGGAGGGAGGGGGGATCATGGCGATCCCCTCCTCATCATCCCTCATGAACCATGGCCGTAGGGTAGAGCGACTGATGGCCCGAGTCTGCCTACCGGAATTCCAGAGCAAGCTTCGCCGCTAGAGAGCTTCCACCTTCTTCCGGGATGCCTCCGTGGCTCTGCTATGGGTAAGCACCTTTCCCTCTTTACGAAACTTTCCTTACCTTACTACGTGTTGACATGGGCTTTCTGATGCAGGTAGCAAATTCCATGGCCGTCGTGAAGGACGTCACCATCCAAGGTGATACAGTCCTTCGCCGCACCCAATAAGAGGCCATTGATGCTCGAGCCCGGGCCGAGAGAGCAATGGAGATGGCCCAGGCAAAGCAGGCAAAGAAGCTCGAGGAGGCCAAGCACCAGGTGATAGCTGGGCTTGAGCACGCCCACACTGCCGAGGCGAGGCTGAGGGAGGCAGAGATGAAGCTGAGGGAGACGGAGATGGAGCTGGCCTCGCACCAGCTTTGGCTCCACACCGTCACCTTGTAGGTGAGGGGGGTCGAGGAGTGGGCGGAGAATGCCGAGGAAATCGCCTGCATGGCCGATGCCAAGGTAGCCAATGCTGCAACAGACAGATGCGAGGCCTTTTAAAAGGTGGCCGAGATGAAGGTGGCAGTATGAGCTGTCAAGGAGAAGGCTACAGCGGCCGAAAGGGCGGCAGCCGAGGCTTATCGAGGCTCTGATGTGTTGGTCCAGATAGCAACCCAAGAGGGGGGGGAATTGAGTTTTTCAAAAATTAAACTCTTTTGTATAGATAACCCCCAGCGGAAATAAAAACTTAGATTCACAGATTTAAAACTAAGCAACTATAAATGAAGAGTTGAAGATAAAGAGACAATCATGGCAAACACAATAGATTTTATAGTGGTTCAGTGTACCTACACCTACGTCCACTCCCAAGTACCTCTTGGGTCCACACTATAATCAAACTGATTACAGCAGAGTTGTTTTGCAAGCTCACAACTCAAACTTGTTGTTTTCCCGGGCACACAACGAACCCAGCTGGTTTTCAAGGCTCACCAGCACAAAACCTAAAACCACAAGCTAACGCTTGCACAAGGCTAACTGCCTCAACTGAATCAATCACCAGATTGACCCAGCAAATAGTATAATGAGTTTACAAAAGCAAACTGCTCCTTCAATGAGCAAATATACAATAATAAAACAATAAATAGAGATTAGGAACCAAAGCCTGATTCGAAGATCTTGGTGGCTTCTTCCTTCTCTTCCTTTGAATGGATCTTCCTTTGAATATGCTCTTGAGGTTCAGAAGATTGGAAAAACTAGGGCTTCTTCCTTCTTTTGAGATTTCTTCTAAGTAGAACAGCAAAGGCTTGGAATCTCTTTCTCTTCTCTTGGGGAATGAGTATGATCTTTCCTTACAGGTTTTCCCTCTTTTCTTTTCTGATGGATCTCAAGGATTTTCTCTATTCTTTTCTTTTTGCCTCTTTCTTGTCTTTTTTTCTCTTCTTGTTTGGGATGCAATTACCCCTCTTCTTATAGATTCGATTAATCCACAAATAGTGCAAAACTATCCGTTAGAAGCAAGTGAAAAAGGATTAGATCCATAAATAACAATAGCCGTTGGGATTAAAATTGATAAAGTTAAAGTTTAGAGTCGTTCTGACAGTTCTGGAGCCATGTCTGACATTCTGGAGTCGGCTCTGGCTTTTCTGGAGTCGGCTCTAACTCGAAATAATTTAATCCGCTCGATCTGGAGTCGTCTCTGACTTTTCTGGGGTCGACACAAAATTTTTCTGGAGTCGACTCTAACAGTCCGGGAGTCGACTCTAAGTCGTGGCCTGAAAATCCAACGTTCTGTTGTTTCTGATAGAGTCGGCTCTCACAGTCCCGGAGTCGACTCTAATTGTGTGCCGTTTTCCGGAGCTCTGCGATTCCATGTGTCGACTCTAATGTCTGCAGTCTTACCTTGACATTAGATTCAAACCAGAACTTGATTTTCCTTCTTGATTTTGATCATTAATTAGACTTATAAACTGAAAGACTTAATCAAAATCATTAGTAACATCAAATGTTATACTCAAATCGTTTTGTTAATCATCAAAATCCTCAATTGGGTCAACAATCTCCCCTTTTTGATGATGACAAAAACTTTGAGTATATGCATTAAAGAAATTCATTTGACTTGAGAATTTAAAGCTTAGAGACTTTGTAATAGAGAATTTGATGCCAACATTTAAAATGAATAAAGATAAGCAAAACATGACATCAATCAAAATGATTCAACTTTTATATGGAGAAATTTATTAAGCTCCCCCTGCATTGAATAACTCCCCCTATGTAGATAGAGAGAATTTTTTCAAAAAATCTCTCATTCTTTCTATTCTCAGAATTGTTCATCATTGTCTTTCTCTTCATTGTCTTTTTCCTTTTAATGCATTATACACTCTTAAAATTCTCTTTTTCCTTTTTATGCATTATACACTCATCTCTCCCCCTTTTTTGTTATCAACAATAAGGTGAGTTTTAAAAGCAAATAAGGAATGTTATCAAAGCGAGGATGTTGGTTCGAATAGTCATAAGGATAGAAAATTCATTCATTGACATTCAATCAAAGACAAATTTATAATAAAAGTGTAATATTCATTCAACCATTTGTACTCCAAAGCAAGATCTATTACATGTATTCAAAAAGATATGTAAATCCTATATACATGCTAAGAAAGAAAACAAGAAATCCTAAGATACAACCTAGGATCAAATATGCTTGTACACTATTTTCTTTAGATGTCCGATCATCTCCATAACATCATCTTTTTGGGTTTTCTTAAAGCTTTCAAGACATGCTTCAATCTGAGAAACGGCAAGGTCAATATCTTTCTTTAGTTGACTTGTAGCATGAAGATACTTTCCAGAACCATCAGCAATCCCTTCCATCCTTTCAAAAATACTATGAAGATCAGCGCTAAAGGATTCGACAGAATTGCTAAGAGAAAAAGAAATCATGTCAAGTCTTGAATTAATCTCCTCCTTTAGTTGATTGAACTCCTCTCTTAATTTACACATATCATTTGTTCTTACACTGTCATACTCAGCAAGTAAAGCCCTGAGCTGACCAATTTGCTCCTCAGAAAATCTTTCTGATGCCATTGCTGACTGATGTGGAAGTTGAGAGCTTGGTCCAGCTTCTGAGGGTCCAGCAGGTGGTCCAGTAGAAGGTCAGCAGAAGGTCCAGCAGAAGATGGTCCAGCAGATGGTTCAGGAATGTCTTCTCCTCTGACTTCCTCAACCCTAACCTCCTCAGCTCTGGCCTCATGTCCTCTTTTAATCCAGTTTCCATTTTCTTTTCTAAAGCCCATTCGGTGAATTGTAGAGACACTATAATAATCTGTATGTCTTAACTTTCTTAGTGGCTCATTGTCCATTATGTGAACACCTTGGCTTCTGAAAACTAAAGTTAAAACCATACCATATGGCAATGTTGATCTTTTCTTAGTAGCTGCCTCCGCCATATAGCCTATCATCATCTCAGCAAGATTTAAGGGTCTACCAGTGAGTATGCAGTCCATTAATAAAACGTCTCGCTCCGAGACATACTCAAATCTTCCGATTTTAGGAAAAAGAATCCTCCCACAGATATTGTGAAGAAGTCTGAGTTCCAAATTAAGTTGGTTTGCTAAAATTTCCTCAAACTCAGAGACTTCTCTTCCTAACATCCTTGATAGAGCTCCTCCTCTATCTTCATGATGATATTCAATAAGTCCAACAGTAGGCATTTCCAATAAATTACCAAGAAATTCGGCTGTGATGACTACCTTTGTTCCTCTTACAATACTTACTAATCCTCCCTCTCCTCTACTTAAATCATTATAAAACTCTCTTACTAGGGCGGGGTAGGTAGGAATATCCAAAGAGCAGACCTTCTCCCATCCCATTTCTTGCAACAATCGCCCAATAGCAAAGCCTTCGGAAATAAAGAAGTTGAAATCGACTTTCCTTCCGGTTGTAATGGCCTTACCAGCTAATTGGTCGACTTTTGGAGAAGATGGTGAGGGTGGAGAGTCGTCTTGGGTGGCGGATGAAGAAGATGACGAAGGTTGCCTCCGATTTGAACGGCGCTTCGTCGGAACAGTCGAACCACCAATGGTAGCACGCCTTTTGGGAGCCATTGGATTCGATTGGACTGAGTAATCAAAGGTTTTGAGGGATTTGGAGGGTTTGGAATCAGTTTGGAACGGCTTGAAAATAGTTTAGGAGACGATAGAAATCATTTGGGGTTGACTCCGCCCTTTTTATTTTGACCTAGTTCCACTTAGAGTCGACTCCCGAAAATGAGGTGCCGGCTCCGAACCAGAGAATCTGTCAGCGCCCGAATTAGAGTCGGCTCTACAGAAGCCAGAGTCGGCTCTAATTGCCCAGACATATCAAAATAAGAAGGTGTCGACTCCACAAACTGAAGGTGTCGACTCCACAATAGTTTCAGAGAAAAATCAGATTTCAAGGATCTGAAACTGATCAAATTAATCATCAACTCTAGATAAGTGTTCCTTATCAATTGGGGAAACAATAAATCAACTTTCTAGATAAATTTCCTTATTGAACATAGAGGATTTTCAAGAAATTATAGAATTCTAGATAGTTGTTGTCCTTAGGAATTTCAGAAAATTATTCTAAAGGATCACAAACTCCTAATTCTCCTCTAAGATAGCAAAATCTCTCCTCACTCAAAGGTTTGGTAAATATATCAGCTAATTGATCATTAGTATTAACATATTCAAGACAAACATCTTTGTTAGTTACATGTTCTCTAATAAAGTGATGTCTAATTTCAATGTGTTTAGTTCTTGAATGTTGAATTGGATTTTTAGTTAGATTGATAGCACTTGTATTATCACATTTAATAGGTATTTTATCAAGTGTGATACCATAATCTTCAAGTTGTCGCTTAATCCAAAGGATTTGAGCACAGCAACTTCCAGCTGCAACATACTCTGCCTCAGCAGTGGATAATGCAACCGAATTTTGCTTCTTGCTAAACCAAGAGATTAAGTTACTTCCTAAAAGTTGGCATACCCCACTTGTACTCTTTCTATCTAACTTACAACCAGCATAGTCAGAATCAGAATAAGCAATCAATTTTAAGGTTGAGTCTCTAGAATACCATAATCCTACATTTTTAGTTCCATTTAAGTATCTAAAGATTCTTTTAACAGCAAGTAAATGTGATTCCTTAGGATTAGATTGATATCTTGCACATAAGCAGACAGAAAACATGATATCTGGCCTACTTGCAGTTAGATAAAGAAGTGATCCAATCATACCTCTGTAATGCTTCTGATCTACTTTCTTACCTACTTCATCCTTGTCCAGCTTGCATGAGGGACTCATTGGCGTACCAAGAGGTTTAGCAGATTCCATACCAAATTTCTTGAGTATTTCCTTTGTATACTTTGTTTGGTTAATGAAAATTCCTGCTTTCTCTTGTTTGATTTGAAGTCCAAGAAGAAGTTTAGTTCTCCCATCATGCTCATCTCGAATTCTCCCTGCATTAGCTTAGCAAATTCTTGACAAAGAAGATTGTTAGTAGCACCAAATATAATGTCATCAACATAAATTTGAACGATTAGTAAATCCTTTCCTTTTCTTTTTAAAAACAATGTTTTATCAACATTTCCTCTAGAAAAGTCATTTTCAATTAAAAATTTACTTAATCTATCATACCAAGCTCTAGGTGCTTGTTTAAACCATAAAGTGCTTTGTGTAATTTGAAGACGTGGTTTGGAAATTCATGATCTTCAAAACCAGGAGGTTGTTCAACATAAACTTCCTCATTTATAAAACCATTTAGAAATGCACTTTTAACATCCATTTGAAATAAGTTAAAATTCATATGACATGCAAATGCAAGTAGTAGCCTAATGGCTTCTAATCTAGCAACAGGTGCAAAAGTTTCATCAAAATCTATACCTTCTTCTTGATTATATCCTTTTGCAACTAGTCTAGCTTTGTTTCTAATTACTATGCCATTTTCATCTAATTTATTTCTAAATACCCATTTAGATCCTATTATAGGGTAATTTTTAGGTCTTTCAACTAGGGTCCAGACTTGATTTCTAGTGAATTGGTTTAACTCTTCCTGCATTGCTATCATCCAATAACTATCTTTTTCGGCTTCCTCTATAGTCTTAGGTTCTATATGAGATACAAATGCAAGATGATTATTGATATCTCTCATTGATGATCTAGTCCTTACACCTTGAGATGGATCACCTATGATTAGGTCCTTAGGATGACCATAAGCATATCTCCAATCTCTAGGTAGATTTTGATCATTTTGAACAGTATCAATACCATCATCCTTAGGTGAGTCATCATCCTTAACTTCAGGTTCCTGATCTGAAGATACATTTAATTTTTCAATATCTCTTTCAATCAAAGATGTATCTTCCTCATCATCAATTTTATCTGAACTTGATGCTAAAGACTCATCAAACACTATATGAATGGATTCTTCTACAACTAAGCTTTTCTTATTAAATACTCTATATGCTTTGCTAGATGTAGAATATCCTAGGAAGATACCTTCATCAGACTTTGCGTCAAACTTCCCAAGATTATCCTTACCATTGTTATGAATAAAACATCTACAACCAAATGCATGAAAATAACTTAAATTTGGTTTCCTATTGATCCAAAGTTCATAGGGAGTTTTCTTAAGGATAGGTCTAATTAGGGCTCTATTTAGAATGTAACAAGCTGTGTTTATAGCTTCCGCCCAAAAATATTTTGGAAGTTGGCTTTCACATAGCATGGTACGGGCCATGTCTTCTAAAGTCCTATTCTTCCTTTCTACAACTCCATTTTGTTGTGGTGTTCTAGGTGCAGAGAAGTTATGATGTATGCCTTTTTCAAAACAGAATTTTTCAAATAAGTGATTTTCAAATTCAGTTCCATGATCACTTCTAATAGACACTATGGTAGTGTTTTTCTCATTAGTGACTTTCTTAACAAATTTCATGAATATTGAGAAAGTCTCATCTTTGTGAGCCAAAAACATTACCCAAGTGAATCTAGAGTAATCATCTACTATCACTAGACCATATTTCTTTCCTCCTAGACTTGTGGTTCTAGTAGGTCCAAAAAGGTCCATGTGTAGTAGCTCTAGTGGCCTAGTAGTTGAAACAACATTCTTAGATTTGAAAGAAGTTCTTGTTTGTTTTCCAAATTGACATGCATCACATATTCGATTATTTTCAAAATTTAGACTAGGATACCTTTAACTAAATCCATTTTTAATAATTTGGAAATTAGGTGTGTGCTTGCATGACCTAATCTACGATGCCATAGCCAACCAATCTCATTCATTTTAGCATTATCAGCAACTAAGCAATGATTACTTGGAGATAAATTACTCAAATCAATTAAGTACACATTGCCATAGCGTTTACCAACAAGAATAATGCTATTATCAATGGGATTAGTAACAGTGCAAACAGAAGCTTCAAAGGAGACCTTGAAACCTTTGTCACAGTTGGCTAATACTTATTAGATTATGTTTAAGTCCATCAACATATAAAACATTATCAATATGAGTAGATGGAGTAATTTGAATCTTACCAATGCCCATGATATGGCCTTGACCATTATCACCAAAAGTAACTACTCCACCTCTTTTTGATTCAAGGGTGATGAATTGATCTTTGTCACCCGTCATGTGTCTTGAGCAACCACTGTCCAGGTACCATTTTCTTTTCAGTCTGATGGCTGCAAGACACTCCTGCAAAATATTTATGTCTTAATTTTAGGTACCCAAGCCTTCTTGGGTCCTTCATGGTTAGAAGCATTAAACATTGTTCCTTTGGGAACCCAAATCATCTTTTTCTTTTATGTGAAGATTTACACATATATGATTTATGTCCTTTGTCTCCACATTTAAAACAAGTAATGTTTAATGATTTTTCAGCATGTACAAAAATGTTTTTCAATGATTTTTGCTTTTTAAGTGGATTATATCCTAATCCAGCTTTATCAAAACAGCCTTTTGATTTTCCAAAATCATATTAAGTTTGATAGAGCTTAGTGTAAATTTATCAACTATAGGCTTAAGTCTATCAACTTCATTTTTCAAACTTTCTTTTTCTTTTATTAAAAGTTCTTTATCAACAACATGCTTTTCATTTTCTAATGATAGTTTTTGCATTTGAGTTTTCAAATCTTTGTTCTTTGAACTTAGGTTTGCAAAATCATCCATTAATTCATAAAAAGCACTATGTAATTCATCAAAAGTGAAGTCATCAAGAAAACTCGGACTTACCTCATCGTTGTCCGCCATGAAGCATAGATTGGCCATTTCACTCTTTTCTTCTTCTTCGGAACTTGTAGCTTTCCGAATCGCTCCATGTGGCCATCATTGCCTTCTTTTTGAACCTTCGGGTGCCTTTCTTTAGTTGAGGGCATTCAGATTTAAAGTGACCCGGCTTCTTGCATTCAAAACAAATAACTTCCTTTTCTTTGCCCTTGTCCTCATCTTTTCTTGCAAAGGGCTTTTTCTTTTCAAACTTCTTCTTCTTCATGAATCTTTTAAATTTCTTGTGATGAGTGCCATGTCCTCATCATCACTTTCATCCTCGGATTCATGAGGCTCTTCCATATATTCAGAAATCTTAAGAGCCATATTTCTTTTCTTCTTTGACTCATCTTCATCAACATGTTGCTTGATTTGAAGCTCATGAGTCATCAAGGATCCCAACAGTTCTTCCAGGGGTAGTGTACTTAGATCCTTTGCTCTTGTATTGCCGTCACCTTAGCTTCCAAGTCCTAGGCAAGGAATGCAAGACCTTTCTCACAAGATCAGAATTATTATAAGATTTACCAAGACTTTTTAAACCATTAACTATGTCAGTAAATCTTGTAAACATATCAGCAATAGATTCACATGCATCCATTTTAAACAATTCATATCTATGAACTAGCATGTTAATCATGGATTCCTTGACTTGATTTGTTCCCTCATGGGTAACTTCAAGTCTATCCCAGATTTCCTTAGCAGAAATGCAAATAGATATGCGATTGAATTCATTTGCATCTAATGAGCAGTATAAGACATTCATTGCTTTGGCATTGAGTTGTGCTAATTTTCTATCATGTTCATCCCATTCCATTTCCGGTTTAGGAATCTCCATGCCATTAACTCTAGCAGTGGGTGTGTGTGGTCCATTGACTATAATACTCCATAGATCATAGTCAAGTGCTTGAATGAATATTTTCATTCTAGCTTTCCAATAACCATAGTTAGAACCATTAAATAAGGGTGGTCTATTAGTAGATTGACCTTCGGAAAAAGATGAACCAGCTTGAGTTGCCATGTGGATCTTTGACTCTTGATCGTTAGATCAAATCAAATGAACCTGGCTCTGATACCAATTGTTGGTCCAGATAGCAACCCAAGAGGGGGGGTGAATTGGGTTTCTCAAAAATAAACTCTTTTTAAAGATAACCCCAGCGGAAATAAAAACTTAGATTCACAAATTTAAAACTAAGCAACTATAAATGAAGAGTTGAAGATAAAGAGACAATCACGGCAAACACAATAGATTTTATAGTGGTTCGGTGTACCTACACCTACGTCCACTCCCAAGTACCTCTTGGGTCCACACTATAATCAAACTGATTACAGCAGAGTTGTTTTCCAAGCTCACAACTCAAACTTATTGTTTTCCCGGGTGCACAACGAACCCAGCTGGTTTTCAAGGCTCACCAGCACAAAACCTAAAACCACAAGCAAATGCTTGCACAAGGCTAACTGCCTCAACTGAATCAATCACCAGATTGACCCAACAAACAGTATTATGAGTTTACAAAAGCAAACTGCTCCTTCAATGAGCAAATATACAATAATGAAACAATAAATAGAGATTAGGAACCAAAGCCTGATTCGAAGATCTTGGTGGCTTCTTCTTCTCTTCCTTTGAATGGATCTTCCTTTGAGTATGCTCTTGAGGTTCAGAAGATTAGAAAAACTAGGGCTTCTCCCTTCTTTTGAGATTTCTTCTAAGTAGAACAGCAAAGGCTTGGAATCTCTTTCTCTTCTCTTGAGGAATGAATATGATCTTTCCTTACAGGTTTTCCCTCTTTTCTTTTCTGATGGATCTCAAGGATTCTATTCTTTTCTTTTTGCATCTTTCTTGTCTTTTCTCTCTTCTTATTTGGGATGCAATCACCCCTCTTCTTATAGATTCGATTAATCCACAAATAGTGCAAAACTATCCGTTAGAAGCAAGTAAAAAAGGATTAGATCCATAAATAACAATAGCCGTTGGGATTAAAAATGATAAAGTTAAAGTTTAGAGTCGTTCTGACAGTTTTGGAGCCATGTATGACATTCTGGAGTTGGCTCTGGCTTTTCTGGAGTCGGCTCTAACTCGAAATAATTTAATCCGCTCGATCTGGAGTCATCTCTGACTTTTCTGGGGTCGACACAAAATTCTTCTGGAGTCGACTCTAGCAGTCTGGGAGTCGACTCTAAGTCGTGGCCTGAAAATCCAACGTTCTGTTGTTTCTGATAGAGTCGGCTCTCACAGTCCCGGAGTCGACTCTAAGTTTGTGCCATTTTCTGGAGTCGGCTCTGCGATTCCATGTGTCGACTCTAATGTCCGCAGTCTTACCTTGACATTAGATTCAAACCAGAACTTGATTTTCCTTCTTGATTTTGATCATTAATTAGACTTATAAACTGAAAAACTTAATCAAAATCATTAGTAACATCAAATGTTATACTCAATTAGTTTTGTTAATCATCAAAATCCTCAATTGGGTCAACATAGATATATATTGAAATGCAGGATAGTCATGAGATGAAGATGTAATAGCAGCACGCATACGAAACATTGACTTAGTGTATGCATCATAAGTGTCGACACCAACCTCCCATAACATTTTCAATTCATCTACAAGAGGCCTCAAAAAACATCAAAATCCTTGCCAGGAGCTTTAGGACCAGGGATTAATAAAGACATAATCATGTTTGTTTCTTTCATACACCTCCAAGGTGGGAAATTATAAGGCACCATAATAACTGGCCACATGCTGTATGAGTTGCTCATATTCCCATATGGATTAAATCCATCAGTTGCCAAACCCAAACGAACATTTCTAGTTTCTTGTGCAAAATCAGGATACTTTTTGTCAAAATCCTTCCAAGATTCTCCATCTGCGGGATGCCTAAGTACACCTTCGTTCTTAGGACGTTCACTTTCATGCCACCTCATATCTTTTGCTGTGTGTCGTGAACTATAAAGTCGTTTTAATCGAGGAGTCAATGGAAAATACCGCAAGACTTTATGTGACACTTTTTTTCCTTTTGTATTTATATCGACCCAACGAGATTCTCCACACACAGGACAATTTTGCATACTCGCAGTTTCTTTCCAAAATATAGCACAATCATACTTGCATACATCGATGGCCTCATATCCTAGGCCAAGATTGCGTAATAAATTTTTTGCTTCATAATATGAACCTGCCAACTTTGTCCCATTTGGAAATGCCTCCTTAAGAAGCTTTAAAAGCATATCAAAAGACTTGTTACTCCAATTATTTAAAACTTTCAAGTGAAGAAGCTTCACTAGGAAAGTCAAGGAAGAGAAATTTGTACACCCAGGGTACAATTCAGTTTCTATCTCTTTAAACAACTCATCATATTGATCAATGCCCGAAGTTCTTAAAACTTCGGGATCATCATTAAATGTCTCACAAGGGGTTTCAGATGTACTCGGGCCAATAATATCAGCTAATACATCTAACATTTCATCACCAACATCTTCATCATCAATGACTTCCACATGTTCTGGTTGTTGAGGCTGAAAAGACTCTCCATGATAAAACCATGTTCGATATGATTGTTGGAAACCCTTATCAATCAAGTGATTATGAACGACCCTCAATTTATACCAATAAAGATTAAGACACTTTCGACATGGGCATCTCACTTTACCGTCTTCATTAACATACCTCTCTGCCCTTGAAATAAACATCTTAACACCATCAAGATATTCCTTTGACAAACGATTACTTATGGAAGTCCAGCTCTTATCAATTGTCATCTTGATAGATCCTATAATTTGTACACATGTAAGAAGTGTCCTAAAACCAATCAGCATTAAAATCAAAAAGCAAATTTTGGTGAAGTGCAAGGTTTTGCATGAAACTAAAACATTCATCTATGCATGAAAACATATTTGAACAGCAATTATAGACTAACCGAATCCAAGTTTCCCAATTCACTCAGCACAATTTAAAATCCCATCCATGCAAGGTAAAATTCTTGTAAGTAAAAAAAATATAACGTGACATGCAATTTCCGAAACAATGCACCTTTACAAGTCTCATCTTGCCTAGCAAGTCAGAAGCAACCCACTGACTCTGCTTTTATTTACTTACATTAAGAACCTCTAAGTGTAATATGTAAGTGACTTGGGCTTATCAGTCATTAAGATGGTTAAGCAGTTTCAGTTTCCCTATTCCTTTTGGCAAGTATCGTAAAGGGGTTCCATGAAGGTTGAGGCATCTTAGATTGCACAATCTTGTGATGCTATTGGGTAGGGTGTGCAAGAATTTACAGCCCATGAGACACAAGTTCTGCAGGTTTGAGAGGCACCCTATGGATTCCGGTATTTCTCTTATTTTTGTATAATTAAGATTTAAGTGCCTTAGGTCATTGGCCTATCTTTATACTCTGCAACAGTGTTTCCTCCAAATAAGAGCTTAACTAATGGGTACCAAAGATGAGTGTGGACTGTGCTAATGAGTCCCAAAGAAAACTAACAGTCATCCCAAACTCATGTATCTTGCTAGCCCCCTTAAATCTAAAACGAAAGTCTATACTTAGCAATGATCCATGCACCAATTTCTGCCTCCTCTTGAAAGGAAGTTACCCAACTTAAGTTTCATTCCTCCACCCCATCGGTTATGTCCCACAATGGTTATGAATTCATCAAAAGCTAGTAGAACCTTCACATTGTCCTTCCATTGCATTCATCGAGTCACTTTCAACAATCAAATTGACCTTAAATATATGTACTTATAAGAGCCCCCTCATCTACCTGATAGTGTGCTATTGCATTACTAACGCAACAAATCTAAGCAGCATCAAGAAGACCTTGACATCATCATGATGTCATTCCTCACCCACTTCAACCCCTTTAACCCCAAACTAGTCAGGGTTCCTAACACTCCACTTCATTGTTACACTTGCTGATGCTCGACGTATCATCACCCAGATAATAACATTTTCTCAAGGTCACCATTGAAATACTTTCAAAGCTAACAGCATGTCAAAGAGAGATGAAATTTCAAGAATCAAAAATCAAAAAAAGAAAAGAAAAAGTTAAGATGCAACATATAGACG
The DNA here is from genome assembly GCA_900491605.1 of Calamus simplicifolius. Lineage (NCBI taxonomy): Eukaryota > Viridiplantae > Streptophyta > Magnoliopsida > Arecales > Arecaceae > Calamus > Calamus simplicifolius. Next base: position 1,428,086 of record UESW01003837.1, on the reverse strand, counting down.
CCATGTTTTTTCCAACGCTTCTTGATAAGTCTGTCTGACAACTCATTTAATCACAAGACTTGGATCAAGTTAAACAAAGATGAAAGCCTCCTAAGTTCTCCACTCCCATCTGTCCTAATCTTTCAAACAAAGAAGAAAAAAGGAGACTTGCTGATACCTGGGATTTCCTCGGGACTTAGGGCAGAGGCGGAACGCGGCACCGGCGATGATGCGAGGCAAAACGTGGCACCCGGCGATGATGCGAGGCGGAGGAGCGAAACTCATCACCCAGCAATGATGCAGGGCTTTCCTCAGGAGTTAGGGTCGAACTAGGGTTTTAGGGCACCAGTGGAACTCGGCACCTGGCGATGATGCGACGCGGAGGAGTTAGACCAGAGGCGGAACTCGGCACTTGGCCGGCGACGATGAGAGGCGGAGGAGTTAGGGCAGACGCGTAGGGCATAGTAGCAGAGGAGTAGAGGAGTTAGGGAGTTTGGAAGGCTGCAAACATAGTGACAGATCAAAATCGATTGGGGTCGGGAGCATTTTACAACAATCCTTTCCTACGATTATTAAAAATTCGTAGGGAAACGATTTAATATGGTGGAAGTTTTTCCTCCAAAAAAAAATTTATTTTGCTAAGAATTGACTAGCCTTTCCCTACGATTTTTAAAAATCATAGGGAAATAAATTTTTTTTCAACAAAATTTATGCCAAAATTTTTTGGATATTAAATAAATATCAAAACCTTTCCCTATGATTTTTATAAATATCGTAGGGAAAGGATACTTTTACCTATGATTTCAATGAAAATCGTAGGTAAAAATCAATCCCTACGAGTTTAAAAAAATCGTAGGGAAAGATTGGATTTCCCTACTTGGATTTCCCTACAATTTTTTAAAAATAGTAGGGAAAGCATCCCTATTAAAATGTTTTCTTTATTATTATTCACATTTAAAACTCAATAATATTTGGCTCTAAGTGTAATTCTTATGCCCATTAAGCATTATATCAACGATGCAGGAGTGATTATTATGAATTCTTATTCATCGAGCATTCTTATTTACGGCATCTCTAATGTTACTTTGAAGAAATTATCTTACATACTTAATCATGGCTATTTAAATATTTTTTATTTATTTTCTTGCCATCATTATAAAAAAATTAACATCTTCCTCTCCCCATCCATCAACCAAACCGATATTGTTATGCAAAAGAAATAAATAAAATTTTCATTGGCTTCAGCTATAGAACATAGGTAAGTGTTAGCTGATAACAAGGCCCAATTTAAGATCAACTAAATTTTAAAACTTCCTAATAAGAGAATATTTCAAGTATCTAATTAGACTTATATTTATAAAACTTATAAGGTCCGCAATAAGGTTCGGTTTAAACACAACTCGGTCTAAAAACTCTAAACCCCAAATTGAATCAAGTCAATGCCTATTATTCTCCGAGAAAGGAAAAGAACAATAAGAATTACTAATAATAAATCGCTGAGCCTTGGAAGCTGATCGAAACCGGATCCGATACCCCAGGAATTGACAGAGGCGTTGGTGTCATGACGATGGGGTTCGGAATGAAGTTGGGGTTAGGATTAGTATTCAGAGGTTGATTGGGGTTAGAGTTTTCGGCGATGGCGGCAGAAGAAAGAGTGGAGGAAAGAGGGGGAAGAGAAAAAGGATCTTGGGAGACCAATTGGAGGCTTTCGAGTGTTCTGGTTTTGGCAAGGCCTTGCCCTAAGTCCTTCACCAGGAAAAGATTAGGTAAGCTTCGGATTGAGAGTTCACAGACGAGGGGAGGCAAAATGAGAGAAGTTGTGAATAATCGAAACGAACCATCAGGGGATAGGAAAAGTCTTTGTGTAATGGACTCCAGTGCACAAAGCGCGCACCGGGCCAGGGCAATGGGCCCCGGCCACCTTATTTGCAGCATTGAATTGAATTTAATTAAATTCAATCAATCATCCTCCATCGATAGAGGCAATTCACAAATGATATCCCTTCGTTCGCTGCATTAACTGCATTTGATTTCTAACAACATTTTTTTTATCTTTAATTTATAAAAAAATAGATTTTATTTTTTTTCTCTAATAATATATTTTAAAAGGATAACTAAAAAAAGATATATACATAATAATATTTTTATATTATATTATATTGCATAATAATATTGATGATAGTATATAATATATTCTATATTATTATAATAACTATATAACATGTTATATAGTTATTACGTATTACAATATAGGATTAAGAATTTTATTAACAATATGATAGTACATAATAAATTATAGTATTACAATATATAATAAGTAATTATTTTGTTATAAAAAATATATTTATAATATATTTTATTTTTATGTATATATAAATACATATTTACTATATATAACATATGTAAATAAAAATATAGTATTAAAGAAACTATAGTAATATATTACTAAGAATATTATAATATATAACATGTTAATAGTATAATAAATAACAATAAAATTATAAATATAGTATAAGAAATGAATAGTTATATTAAGATTTATAATTATTAATAATATCGTATAAAATATAATTAATATAAATATAGTAAATATAAATAACCTTTCTGCAGCCTTTCCCTACGAGTTTTGCGAAAATCGTAGGGAAAGGTTTAGAATGAAAAAATATTACAGAAAGCCTTTAGAGCCTTTCCCTATGGTTTTTATGAATATCAGGTAAAGGTCTAGAGCCTTTCCCTACGATTTTAGTAAAAATCGTAGGGAAAGGATAGGATTTTTGGGAAAAGAGTTTTCCCTACGATTGATATTAAATTCATAGGGAAAGGTTGACTATCTTTCCCTACGATCTTCACGAAAATCGTAGGTAAAAGTATGCAGTCTTTCCCTACGAGTTTTGCGAAAATCATAGGGAAAGGTTTAGAATGAAAAAAGTATTACAGGAAAGGTTCTAGGGCCTTTCCCTACGATTTTTGTGAAAATTGTAGGGAAAGATTCTTGACCTTTACCTACGATTTATGTGACAATCGTAGGGAATGACTTTTTAAAAAATAAAAAGTCTTTCCCTACGAATTTTAAAAAATTGTAGGGAAAGACTCTCGACCTTCACCTAGGATTTTTTGAAATTAATAGGGAAAGACTTTTTTAGAAATATTTTGGTGGGACATTTTGCCTCCATAAATTTATTGATTTAATCCCTACGATTTTCTCTAAAATCGTAGGGAAAGGTCCATAGTCTATCCCTACGATTTTCTGAAATTCTTAGGGAAAGTATTTCCAAAATAAAAAAATAAAAATATTATTTTTAATATTATAATTTTTTTTACTATGGAATCTTTGACTACGATTTTTAGAAAATCATAGGGAAAGATATCTTTTGCTTACGATTTTAAAATCGTAGGCACGAAAATCGTAGGGAAAAATCATTTTTCTTGTAGTGTATATATATATTGTCCAATTCCACATCTTCAACAATTGCTCAAGCACTCTCAATCTTCTATATATCTGAGGTAAACTTTCCACTCCACTCCATCTCTCTTAATTATTGGCCAGAAGTGAGTTTGGGCTGGACTGACTAACAAAGCCAACCAAATTTTGAGTCATGAAAAGTCTTTGTACATTGAGTGCGGTGCATGTCGCATGCACTAGGCCCAGGAATTTATGTATAGCGCATGTGTATGCATGATAAGAATAGAAATATCCTTCCATTTTTGGCATGCGCGCACTCGTGCCGTGCACCAATCGTCGGGTGCGGTGCAATAAAACCTGGTGCAGCAAGACTTTTCCTTTGAGTTGGAGCATGAGTTAGGCCCATACTACATTGGATCTAATCTAAGCTTATAATCAAAGCCTAAAAAAAATTAAATTATGCTAGGTCATTATTTAGCCAAGCATGGGTCTAGTCCAAACCCATCTCAAATTTGAGTGAGAAAAGGCCTAAAATGTTAGCCCTTAATCCGTTCCAAACCTTGCTTTGGTCCAAGTACAAACCTTAAAAATCAATGGAACTTCTAAATTTTAGCTTGGATTTTATAGCTACTGTAAGAGAAAAGCTTTCATGGTAAATTTTCTTCTCCTTGAGAATCAAATTAATTGAAGATGTTTACTGCATTCATAAATAATGAGATGTAATTAATTTTAATATTGTTCATGTTCTATAAGCACTTAAAAATAAAATTAATTCTATTGGCTCAAACTTTGGACCAAATAGATTATTACGGGATAGTCCAATTAAGCATAAGCTAGGCTTGGGTTTGGACTCATGTCAAGGCCTTGATTTTGAAAAAAACATTTGGAACTAACTTGAAGCTTGAACAAAACTTTAAGACAAACTAGGTAAGGTCATTGCCCAATGTGGCTTGAACCACTTTCAGGCCTACTGCCACCTTACCACCTTCATAAGTCTTCACTAATTTATGATTTTTTTTTTGTACCACACCACACCACTATCGCACCAACCATGGTAGAAAGAGAGTCAAGGATGATGCAACGGTGACATTGAGGATGCATTTGGTATAAAGCTAAAAAATAAAGGCAATAAGTTATAAAAGTAATATTTTTTATAAAAATTTTACCAGTTTAAAATTTTTCTAATAACTATGTTTAGTTGTATCCATAAATGAAGAGTGAAATGTTATAGGTGTAACTGCTAGCTACATTTAGAATAAGGTTAATATAAAAGAGGTAAAAATATAAATATAAATAATATTATAATATATAATATATATATAGTACATATAATATAATATTATACATTATATTATATTATATATACATATATTATATGCATACATGATATATTATATGTACATATATAATATATATAACTTATAATATATAATATATAATATTATTATAATGTTATATGTATGTATGGTGTGAATATTTAATATTTATTAATTCCAATGTTTTAGCCTCTTTTCCCCTCTTAAATCAATAATTTAAGGGCACAAGCGGGGAGGATTATTCCTCTAAAAAAATAACCCATATTAAACACCCTAAAAAGGGATAAAAAATTATAGGAGTAAATTTTTACTCCCTTAGCCCATATCAAATGTAGTTGGAGGGGAAAAGGGCTAGATGACCAAAGGATGGAATGAGAGGATTCCACTCTTCTCCTCGATCCATATTGGGTTATCAAAATAGAATAAAATAATTTATTACATATACAGTGCAAGAAATTTTTTTATCTTTTATGACTGTTCAATTTCTTTGGGCTCTATAGTTTTCATAATTATTAGACTTTTCATAGTGCATGAGGTCCCTATGATATTCAAATGATCCTTATTGAATTAGACAAATAGTATTGAAGGAGAAGAAATCCCATATCTATTATGAAGCACTATAGCAAAACCATAGTTAAATACTACCCTTAAATCTATGCAATTTTTCTTTAAACATATTGCTATTTTTTAAGAAATTAATAGGCATACATTTATATGCATGATTCATAATATATATGATCATTGGCTTGCAGTGTTTTCTTAGTTTGGGATAACCTTTGATTTTTTTTTAATTTATTGTTAATTATAACTACTTTTAAGAACTTTAGTCCCAACGTAGCAGTTAGAATTAGGGATCACAATATGGATGGAAAAATCTGATCCTCGTGGAGAACTATCTCAACAGAGGTGGGTTTGGAGGGATTTATAGATAGAATTCATAAGATATAGGATCAATAACCTACATTTTTTTTAGTTTGGGATAACATTTGATTTTTTTAGTTTGGGATAACATTTGATTTTTTTTAATTTATTGTTAATGACAATTAATTGTAAGAACCTTAATTTCAACGTAACAACTGGAATTAGGGTGGCAATGCAGATGGAGAAATCAGATTCCCATGGAAAACTATTATGGTAGAGGTAGATTTGAAGGGATTGTATGGGGATGGAAATAGAGATAATTTTTCTTTTTGAAAATCTATAGGAATGAGACAGTGATTGAAGTCTACATCTTTGAAACCCAGTTCTTTTCTCCAAATATAAAATTACATTTGTACCCTTACTAAATAGTTTTTTAAGGATATTTCTTTATCTAAATATATTTTTAATAATATAAATGGTGCATTAGATATATATATTTATTTTAGATTATATTGTACCTAATTATATACATGATCCTAAGTGAAATTTTGCAAATTTGGGGCCTTCTATTAAATTTAGGGTTTAGACTCTTAAATTTAAGCCTTATAATGGGTTTTAAATATCCATTAGTTTATAATTTTGGGCTTCAAATAGTTTTTTTAAATGGAATTTGGCTTAAAGTTAATAGCCAATTTTGAAAAAAAAGAAAAAAGAAGGATTGAGAATTCCTTGTGGCGATTAAGGAAGTTTAAAGTGGGGATCGAGCGAAAACCATTCCTCATTTAGTGATGGATCGAGGTGAGGGTATGAGATAGGGACCAAGAATATAGTCTCCACTTCAAATCTACCCTATTACCATCACTAATTAGAATCATCAAACTCAAAAGCTTTTGATCCCTGCATCCACACCACCATTAATCTCCCTCCCCATATGTGTACTCTTATTTAGATTTTTCTTTTTCTTTTATAATAAAACAAATCAATACAAGAATAAAATAATATTCATGATTTATCTTAAAGAAATATTATTTATAAGAGTAGAAGATATAATATTAGCGTTAATTCCTTTCGGCCTACTAAAGAATAGTGTATTTATACTGTCCTCCCTAAACTTTTAAAAAATTAAGATTGACCCCCTAATTATGATTTAATTATGCTTTACCACTATAATTTAAATAGGCATTAAAGTTAACAGAAAAGTGGTCACATGACTATCTTGTGACTGCTAAAGAGTGAACAACAAATGCCAAACACAATCATAAAACAATATATGCTGTTTTAATTAAAATTGATTTAATTAAAACTTATTTAGGATCACTAAAGAGTAGTCATGTAACTACTTTTTAATTAAATTTAATTGATGGTAGTGCTGAAGTGCATATTAAATCGCAATTAGGAGGTCAATTGCGATTTTTTAGTTTAGAGGAAAAATAATGAATACACCCAAGGTCTAAATGAAAGTAACCCAAAATACTTAGTTTTTTTTTCTTTTTGAGAATAAATGCTAGGCTATGGTTAACCTACTTTCATTCATGTAAGATTATAGGAAAATACTATGAATCATCTAGAAAAGCAATGATAGATACACTACAGTAAAATATAGGTATCCCAACTCTTTTTTTCCGATGCTAGGGTAAAGCATGGGGATATCCGCAACCTGCCAATGCTAGATCAATCTTTTTTTTTCGACGCTAGATCAACTCTTTTTTCCTGACGCTAGATCAACCTTTATTGACGCTTTAAAGCATCGGTACGACACGATGCTTTGCCGATGCTTTTTAAAAGCGTCAGCAAATAATGTCTCCACTTCAGTCGCGACGCATGTAAAAGCATCGGGACAATATTTGCCAATGCTTTAAAGCGTCAGCAAATGACATTTTTAGCATCGAAAAAGCAAGAATTTGTTATAGTGGTAGATGGTAAAATGCGACGATATCCCTTTTAATCTTTTCACAATCATAAGCATCAAAAGGATGGATGGACTTTTGTCAAATCTGAAAGAGAGAAGAGGGAGATGGTAAGACCCAAAAAAAGGGAAAAAATATTTATGCTCACTAAAGTGATTCAAAAGCAAGACAAATGGTATGGCAACATTGATTATTCATCTATAAAATTGCTTGATGAAGATAAGTTGAAGGGAATTATTAAAATTTAGTATTTTAATTTAAAAAAAGTAAAAACTCTTCTGTCACCTCTTGCCCCCTTCCCCTTATCTCTGTCACTATGAAAGGGGCTAAAAAACTAGGTTGGAATGGATATCAAAGCAAGAAATAAGCCAAACATTGTGAGAAAATTGTTGTGATTGCCATGAGATCAGTGTATAACGTAAGGAGAAATTTTAAATATTTTATCCTGAGTTTAGTAAAGGGGAAAGAAGATGAGGGAATCCAAGAAGTAAGAAAGTTGGTCTTCAATATTACTAAGATTGAGGAGTTGCTTAAGCTTAAGCAAGTAGACTCAAAATTGAGTTTGATTGCAGGCAATGATTAAAGTAGACCTAGAATACAAGAGGAATTCTTTCACTTGAAAATTTAGGTAAAGTCACTACAATAAATATTAGATATCTCAATGCTAAAAAAGCTATTTTTTGATACTAAAAAGCATCAGAAAATATCATTCCAACTCTTCTTCAAGTATCGGGAAAAATGGAGTGGAGGCGAAGTTTGCCGATGCTTGTTGAAAGCGTTGGAAAAGAGAGAGACTTGCCGACGCTTTAAAGCATTGGCCACATTTTCTTTTGCCTACTTTAAAGCATCAGTAAGAGAAATATTTTTTTAAAAAAAATAAAATAACTCATGATTATCTCAAACGTTAATCCTTTTTAACAACTCTCAAGATATACCAAAATTTAAAAATTAAGCCAATCCTGATCAACAAGATTTTTGGATGGAGGAGGCCCAGGGTGTTTACATACTCAAGATGGGACCTGGTTCCTGGTTCCTAGGGTCAAGCTAAGTAGGAATTGAGATAGAAGCAGGTAGTGACCCTTGGGTTCTACACAGGAGCAAGGGCAAGATTTGGTTAAACTCATCCAAAAGAATATAAAAAAAAAGTGCAATAGAGAGATAGAGAGAGCGAAGAATGAAAAATGCCGGAGGTAGGTTAGAGCAAGAAAATACAAAAAATAAAATAAAATAAAATAAATACAAGAAGGAAGTGGGGAAGTCAGCATGGAAGAGGGAACCGATCTATGCTCCACCATGTACTGTCTCACGAGAGAGAACAAGACGAAGAGGGGGTCGTAGAGTTCGAGCACCTGATTGGAATAGAGGATTTGTGTCAACCCTTTCCTGGGTCTCAGCTGGATGAAAGCCATGGCTCTTTGTTTGCCAACCCAGCAAAGTCTATGGATTCCGTCACCTAGGCAGAGAAGATCTAGAGGTCAGCAATCCGCTTGAAATGCTCCACGAGGAGCTACTTCGAGTCGTACTCCCAGATCTTCTTCCTTGCCATCCCCTCCTCCTCCATGCTAGATCGGTTCGCTGGATCTTCTTGAGGAGTTTGCCATTAGCTTAAAATAATAAAACAGGGTAGGGAGGTTAGGGAGGGGGCAAAAAAGAAAGATGGAGAGGGGCCCGCCTGGGGACTTTCTGGTTCATAAGAGGGTTTGGAGTTAAATGTTTTGAGGTTTCAAAATTTTTTTGCATTGAGCGTTTGCATGCTGGCGTTTCGCGAAAATTGAAAAAGAGCAAAGGTAAAAAAAGTTCGATGTCAATGCTTATAAGCGTCAGCAGCGTTACGTAGCGGGGAAGAAAGCGTTTCCACGATGCTTATAAGGGTCATTATATCAGTTAGTTGCCAACGCTTTTACAAAGCATTGGCAGCTTTTAGTATTTTCTATGGCATATCGAAGAAAAAGTTGCCACGATGCCTATAAGTGTCATTGCACTAGTAAACTGCCGATGCTTTCACTGCAATGGCATATGGAAGAAAAAGTTGCCACGATGCCTATAAGTGTCATTACACTGGTAAACTGCGGACGCTTTGTGAAAGCATCGGTAGCTTTTGGTATTTTTATTGTAGTGAGTAGAGCATTATCAACACTAATGTAGATTTTGAAAGCTTGATTTTTTTTTACTATTTTATTTTTAATACACTAAATTCTTTTCTTAGTTATGAAGTTAGGTGAGAAGCTAAGAGCCATCATAAAAATTCTCAAAAAACTTGCAACATTGATAAATATTATTTAATTTTTCTCTTTTTCTTAGATAAATAATTAATGATATATGATTGTGTCCAATAAATCACATCAAAAGTCTATATAAGCAACCAAATTAACTTGATTTAAGGAATCTCTTGCTTTTGATAATCATTACCAACTATAGGAGAGAAAAACAACATGCATTTGAAATATACTTAAAACAATTAATCTATCATCTTTTAATAAACACAACCATCTATGCCTTCATTGGTGAAAGTCCAAAAAAGATATATATTTCTAATAATCATAACAAATACTTATAAAATCATAAGCACAAATTAAAAATTTTAATTATCTACACATATAACATATAAAAACAAATTAAATCCCAACACACATCAAATATAAATATCAACATCAAATTAAAATCTTCATAAAAAGTAAAAGAGATATATATAATATTTGTTGATTGACCTAATGATAGATGACTCATAAGGTATTCCTAAGATCTCTAATTCAAAAAATCATAATAAATGCTAACAAGATCAATATATATATATATATAATTTGAGGACAAAGGAACTAACCCCCATTCCAAGGTTCTAGACTCAGAATCGACTCTATGAGCCTTCGGAAGATAATCAATTTGATGCTATCAAATTGAGTTGATATCGGTTCTTGGGTTACCTTATCCCAATAAAAGGTATTGGGCTAGGCCAACTTCTAGTTATGCCTTAAGTTAGCCTTAAGACTAAAGTAAGGTTGGACCTGATAAATAAATTTTTAGCTAAACTTATGTTGTTGCTAGGCCTAAGCTTTATGTTGAACTCGGGTCCATATTAGGCTGGACTCAAGATTTAGGTGAGACTCGAGCTTGATCTTTAGGTTGAAATACAAATAAATAAGTATCGAGCTTTAGGTTGGACTCGAGCTTGAGCTTAGGTCAAAATTTAGAAAATGGTTTTTTAGGTTTGGTTTGGGCAAGCATGTGCCTTGCCTCAGTCCAATTCCAATCCTAAATTGACCCATAGTGTCTAATATCTTGACCTAATATTAGGCTGGGTTAAGTAAAGACTAAGGTGGACACATTGTTGTCCTAACTTAACCCAACTCATGTTTTAGGTAATGCTTAGCCAGTAAAATTAATCTAAACTCATGCTTTTTGAATAATATTCTATTTTATGCCTATTGATAAATAAAATATGTGGGAATTAATTTTATTGGTAGTAGATTAATTATTCAAAAAAGAACTAGCAAATATATAATTAATTTGGTCTCATATGGTAAGTATCAATAGGCAATGCACTATACTCTTCAATTGATCAAAGAAATGAATAGGAGGGTGTTAAAAATTTGTTTTTATGATTATTTACATATAATTTGAGAATTTTCATATGATATGAGCATTTTATAATTATTTACCATCTATGTATGCCTGTTGATGCTTACCAAAATTATAGATTTTCTAGTTCTCTTTTGAATTATCTACTATCAATAAGATTAATTTCCATATCTTTCATGCCGTAAAAAAATATTCTGCATTTTTGACACCCTCCTATTCATTTCATTGATCAATTGAAGAATATGAATGTTTTTTAAAAAAACTTATTTTCTGAGTAATTATAGCCAATATGTTATTATAATTTTTATTATTGAAAAATTAAAAAATAAAATGAATGATCGTAAACTGATCCAACTTCTTTTTTTTTATTTTTTTATTTTTATTTTTCTGCTAGGACCATTTTCAAGCGGAGCAGATATGGTAAAAAGCATGACAAGCATGACATGTTTACTTGTTATTGGAGAGATGCCTTCTATTTTCATATTGTTTTAGTTTTTCTTCTTTTTCTCTTATCTGGCTCGCATTAAAGAACCCAAATCATAAGACTTTGCCGCAGCAAAAGCAAATTGCGTTATGTGATATATTGTTCATATCCTTTTCAAAAAAGCTTTTTTCTGTGGCTAATACGGTGGCATCATTTATATGGCGGTATAGCTATAGGACTTAGGTATCATGGCTCTCGTTTTGCTGTGCTCTCTCCAATAAGCATTTCTCGTAACACTAGGAGTATTAGCAGTGAGAGGGGAATAGAATGGTGCTCATTATCTGTTCAGGGCTTTCAAATATTAATCTTTGTTCATTGGAAAATGACCTAACCAAATAAATCTAACCTTAAAAAAGCTCCATGAGATCCCTATGTGTCATCATCACCTTTGCTTTTTAGTTTATAGGCTTACAATATGCCGCCCTTCTCCCCGCATATGCTTTTGAAAGCTACTAGAGAACATGAAATTAGAAAAGAGAGAAGAATACAATAACTTAACTAGAATTCTCGTAAATTTGTGTAATTTTAAACATTCAAATGGTATACACGGAAGAAAAAAAAAAAAGAAACCTTGACTATAATGACTATATTAGAAATGACTGGATTAGACATGTTGAGGAACCTTGTTGAAATAGGTTAATATAGGATTAATAGGTATTTCACTTAGGGACAGAGTTACCTTATCCCAATAAAGGCCCTATGAGCCATGCCATCTTCGGCCTTGAGACTAAAGTTTGATTGAATTGGATGAATACATGTTTTGAAAAGTCTTACTGCATCGGATACAATGTAGTAGAAGCTGCACTATATCTGACGATTGATGCACGGCATGTGTATGCGCGTGCCAAAGATAAAAAAAAATATTTCTATCCATGCACCAATCACTGGGTGCAGTGCGCATGATCTACACCGTATCTGATGCATAAAGACATTTTCATATATTTTGAGCCAAACTTGAACCGTTGCCAGGCCTGATCTAAGACTGGCCTAAGCCCAAGGCTAGAACCCATATTGAACTTGGCCCTAGTTCATTTTTAGGATCTCCTAGGAGGGTTTTTAGGCGGGCTTGATCATATTGGGCCAAGGAGAACAAGAATAGCAAGTAAATCAGGCCAATGCAAATCAATCACAGTCCTCCAACACTAGTGGACTTATTTGTGCCGGGCTTAATTGAGCTTGAGCTCAGGATGGCATTTGGTAGAAGGATTTTCAGGTCCCATTTCGGCAAGGTTGCTGTGGCTTGCCTTGGTATGGGTCAAACATCTTAACCTTATATTGGGTCCAAGGTGGGCCGGATCAAGTAGATCAAGTACTGACCAAGGTGGACACATTGGCCCGGATCAAGCACTGATCAAGTTGAACACATTGTTGTCGATTTAACCCAACTCATGTTGATGGTAATTACTTATCCAAGATTATATTCTATTTGATTTTCCCAATGTTACCCTAGCTAGGATAGGCTTATTGTTTTGCACTAGCGTTTATATTCTATTTGAGTTTTACACTAGTGTTTGGCCTCCTCGCATATACCAATACGACCCTCCAACTCTTCTTCCTCTATATAACTTTTATTTTCTCGATGGACCCTATCTTTCTTTACTTCTCCTTAACACTATAAATCCATCGGTGAACAAAGAACCAAGAACCATGATCCTTACTCGTCCTCAATAACACAATTTAATATTTACAAAGATTTATGTCCATAAAGCAACCGAATAGTTTTTTCTTTTTGAATATAGAGACATAATCTAGATTGAATTCATGATTCCCTAATGGATATTTCAAAAAAATTAAAATAAAAATCTTGGTGAAGTGCTTTACTTTTGATCCACTACACCACTCTGTCAAAGTTCAGTTCCATCATAGGGGCTTTCTTCGATGTAGAATGTCTCATAGCTATAAACCTCCAATTATCATGATGAATGATACATGAATAAATGTATGGATCAGATTTACTTACCTTGATGATTCCATGAAGAAAGAATTTGAATGCTAGGTTGTGGCGTTACCCTCTTCCACGATCCAAACTATCCTTCTGGCGTTAGACTCTGATACTCCCTTAATTTCTTTTTGTCATATCCAGCCATTATCCTTTCGTATATTTATACACACAAAGGAGCAGTTTTTCCATCGAAGAACATCGTCCATATCTATAACTGCCAATGTCATAGGATTCATCGATAATGGGCCTTTCGTGGCAGTTATCAATCATGGGCATCACACGTGTTCAACATCTTCCACTCGCACATGCTAGGTAAGACCTTCATTGCGAAAGGAAAATGAAAGAAAGAAATGCAATAGAAATCTAAACACCAATTTCATACTGATAGTTGGACAGTGCAACCTATCGAGTATACCTGCACTTGGGAGATTAGTACCATGCATCTATTAGGAATGTCATAGTAGCTCAACCCCAAATATATATATGTATATAATATAATCAATAGTTTCAACTCGATATACCCTAGACTCGTTCCTTTTATCAAAACATCTCTAATCCCTCCAAGAGCATGTTAAAATAATGTGGTTATGTATCCATAATCAAGTCCTAGCTTTTCTTAAGCGACAAGATTAGCTGGCCAATGAATACATCGAGCATAGTCTTCCTTTTCTACTCAAAATTTTGCAATTCATATTTAGTCGCTTATCTAGACATGTTCCATAGATCGAATCATACATAATCATAGATAACATGCTAAGATAGCAAGACACTAAACACAAATGCCAAAAAATAGCAAAAAGTATAAGGGTATTATTGTAAAGTTTTAATTTAACCTTAATCGGTCTCACACAGTGGAGAAGCAGGGATCTTTTCTCCCACTACCTTATTGGTCGAACTAGCACACATGGTATGAATCATGTGTTACAGTGTTTGTAATTTTTTCGATGTCTGATAAAACACTGTACATATCTTAGTTCAGTCGCTTTCAATGCCTTACCTGAATTCTCTAAGTGCTCTCATTTAGCAGGCAATCACTGAGAATTCATATCTAGCTTACACAGGTTATTTGAAAATGGGCTATTCAAATCGATTGTCATATATATATATATATATATACAATCTCATCTCATACTCTCTACAAGGCGACATACCTAACATTACGTCTCATCTCTACTCGCCATCCGAGCGCTAGAGGTGATTTCTTGTGTGAGTAAGTCAACCTTTGAACCTATGTGACATCACTTTGTTGAGCTTCTAACCAAAAATATAATGTGTATACATATATATACACTACAAGAAAATAATGAAATAGCGACGCAATTTTAGCGACGCAATTATGCGTCGCTAAAATTGCGACAACATTGCGATGCCTCTGCGTCAAAAAAAATTGCGACGCAAATAGCGACGCATTAGCGACTGAATAAACCATAAAATTAAAAAAAATAATTTTTAAATTTAGCGATGCAAAAATGCATCACAATATTTATAAAATATGTTTTTTTTAAAATATTATTAAAGAAATAAAATATTACGACGCAGATAAGTGCGTCGCAATGTTTTTAAAAAAATTAATTATGTTAAATAGCGACGCATTAGCGACGCAATAAACATAAAATAAGAAAAAATATATTTAATATAGCGACGCAAAAATTGCATCGTAAATATTAATAAAAAATTGATTTTTATAAAATATAATTATGAAATAAAAATATTGCGACGCCACTTAGTGCATCGCAATATATTTGAAAAACATAATAATTTTATATAGCGACGCGACGAAATAGACCAAAAATTGTAAAAATTAATTTTAATTTAGTGACGCACTAATTGCGTCGCAATTATTTTAAATAAATTAATTTGTATAAATATTAAAATGAAAAAAAAAATTACGATGCAAATAGTGCGTCGTAATTTTTTTAAAAAACTTAATTTTTTTAAATAGCGACGCAATAAACCAAAAAATATAAAAATTATTTTTAAATTTAGCGACGCAATAATTGTGTCACAATTAATTTAAAAAAAATTTATTTTAAGAAAATAGTATTATGAAATAAAAATATTACGATGCAATCCAGTGCATCGCAATGTTTGTTAAAAATAAATAGGTTAATTAGCGACGTAATAGCGATGCAATAAAATAGTAAAGTAATAAAAAAAAATTTAACGATGCAAATTAATGCGTTGCAATATTTTAAAAGAAATTCATAATGCCAACTTAGCGAGGCATTAGCGACGCAATAAATTAAAAATATAATTAAAAATTAATAATGTCCAAGATCGGTCGTCGTCGACCGTGATCGATCATGGCTTCAATCGATCGCAACCGTCGGGTTGTTGCCGATCGGATCGATCGCGATGGTCCGAGATCGCTCATCGCCGATCGGGATTGATCATGGCTTGGATCGATGGCAACGTCGATCATCGCCGATCGAGATCGATCATGGCTTCGATCAATCGCAGCCATCGGATCGTCACCGATCCGATCGATCGCGATAGTCCGAGATCGGTAGTCGTCGACCAGGATCGATCATGGCTTCGATCGATCGCAAGTACCATCGGATCGTCGCCGATTCGATCGATCGCGACGGTCCGAGATAGGTCGATGCCGACCGGGATCGATAATAGCTTGGGTCGATCGCAACCGTCAGATCATCGCCAATCAGGATCGATCATGGCTTCGATCGATCGCAACCATCGGATCATCGCCGATCCGATCGATCGCCACGGTCCGAGAGAGGTCATCGCCGACCGGGATCGATCATGGCTTGGATCGATCACAACCGTTGGATCATCGCCGACCGGGATCGATCTCAACCGTCGGATCATCGCCGACCGGGATCGATCATGGCTTGGATCGATCGCAACTATGGGATCATCGCCGATCGGGATCGATCATGGCTTCGATCGATCACAAGTACTATCGGATCATCGCCGATCCGATCGATCGCGATGGTCCGAGATAGGTCGATGCCGACTGGGATTGATCATGGCTTGGGTCGATCGCAACCGTTGGATCATCGCCGACCGGGATCGATCATGGCTTCGATCGATCGCAAGTACCGTCAGATCGTCGCCGATCCAATCGATCGCGACTGTCCGAGATAGGTCGATGCCGACCGGGATCGATCATGGCTTGGGTCGATCGCAACCATTGGATCATCGCCGACCGGGATCGATCATGGCTTGGATCGATCGCAACCGTCAAATCATCGCCGACCGGGATCGATCATGGCTTCGATCGATCGCAAGTACCGTCGGATCATTGCCGACCTAGATCAATCATGGCTTCGATCGATTGCAACCGTCGGATCGTCGCCGATCTGATCGATCGCGACAGTCCAGATAGGTCGACGCCGACCGGGATCGATCATGGCTTAGGTTGATCGCAAGTACCATCGGATCGTCACCGATCCGATCGATTGCGACGGTCCGAGATAGGTCACGCCGACCGGGATCGATCATGGCTTGGGTCGATCACAACCGTCGGATCATCGCCGACCAGGATCGATCATGGCTTGGATCGATCGCAACCGTCGGATCATCGCCGACCGGGATCGATCATGGCTTCGATCGATCGCAAGTACCGTCGGATCATCGCCGATCCGATCGATCGTGATGGTACGAGATAGGTCAATGCTGACCGGGATCGATCATGGCTTGGGTCGATCGCAACCGTTGGATCATCGCCGACCGGGATCGATCATGGCTTGGATCGATCGCAACCCGGATCGTCGCCGACAGGGATCGATCATGGCTTGGGTCGATCGCAACCGTCGGATCCTTGCCGACCGGGATCGATCATGGCTTCGATCGATCGCAAGTACC
The DNA here is from genome assembly GCA_900491605.1 of Calamus simplicifolius. Taxonomy (NCBI): domain Eukaryota; kingdom Viridiplantae; phylum Streptophyta; class Magnoliopsida; order Arecales; family Arecaceae; genus Calamus; species Calamus simplicifolius. Next base: position 1,410,793 of record UESW01003837.1, on the reverse strand, counting down.
GTCGGATCATCACCGACCTGGATCGATCATGGCTTCGATCGATCGCAACCGTCGGATCATCGCCGATCCAATCGATCGCAACGGTCCGAGATAGGTCGACGCCGACTGGGATCGATCATGGCTTGGGTCGATCGCAAGTACCATCGGATCGTCGCCGATCCGATCGATCGCGACGGTTCGAGATAGGTCGACGCCGATCGGCATCGATCATGGCTTCGATCGATCGCAACCGTCGAATCATTTATAATTATTAAAAAAAAGTTATGAAAAAGTTTAAAAAAATATTAAATAAAATTTTTATCAGTATTAATAAATAAAAGAAATATAATATTGTGATGCATAAGTTGCGTCGCAATATTTTTTAAATAAATATATGTAATTAAAAAGTTTTAAAAAAAATATTGCGATGCAATTTTGCGTCGCAATTATTATCATAAATTATAAATATTATTATTTATAAATATTAAAAAATTATAGCGACGCTGTAGCGACGTAAAATAGAAAAAAAAATAAACAAATATTGCGACGCAATGTATGCGTGCAATTATTTTTAGTAATATGATTTTTATTAGTATTAATAAATAAAATAAATATAATATTGCGAGCATAAGTTGCGTCGCAATGTTTTTAAATAAATATATGTAATCAAAAAGTTTTAAAAAAATATTGCGACGTAATTTTGCGTCGCAATTATTATCATTAATTATAAATTATTATTACAAATATTAAAAAATTATTGCGACGCACTGTATGCATCGCATTATTGTCATAAATTATTATTTTAATCAATTAAAAATATTAAAAAATATTGCGATGCCTTAGCAACACAATTCCTAGAAAATAAAAATAATTTTCCCGTCGGACCTTTGCGCCAAGTTAGCGACGCATTATTTGCGTCGCTATTTTTTCATAAAATATAATAAGACCAAATTAACGATGGATTAGCGATGCATTGATGCGTCGCTAATACATAATAAATTAAAAAATATATATTGCGACCAATTAGTGACGCAATTAATTGTGTCGCTAATTACTCATATATATACAGTCGGCCGGCCTTCTCTTCTTCTTCCGAATTGATCTAGCCGCCGCCCTCCCCAAAAAAAATCCGGCTCCCCATTCGCTGCTCCGGCTCCCCCCCCGTTCGCTACTCCGGCTCCCCGTTCGCTCCTCCAACTCCGGCGTCTTCTCTCGACCAAGGCAAGCCCCCCCACCCTATTAAAAAATTTTTTGTAATAATTTTCCTCCGGCCACGGCCCAGACCGTGGCCGTCTTCTCCGCCACGGCCGCTACCGTGGCCGGCAGTGGCCTGGCCACGGTGGCCAGGCCACTGTCAAAAAAAAAAATGGTAACAGGGGGGGGAACCCCCCTTTTGTCTTCTTCGGCCACGGCCGCTGCCATGGCCGGCAATGGCCTGGCCACGGTGGCCAGGCCACTTTCAAAAAAAAAAAAAATGGTAACAGGGGGGGGGAACCCCCCCCCCATTTTGTCTTCTCCGGCCATGGCCGCTGCCGTGGCCGGCAGTGGCCTGGCCACGGTGGCCAGGCCACTGTCAAAAAAAAAAAAAATGGGATTTGCCT
>UESW01003837.1:1341238-1401949 GCA_900491605.1 Calamus simplicifolius | reverse complement strand
TGAAAAAGTTTCCTCATAGTCTATACCCTCCTGTTGGGTATAACCTTTCGCTACCAGACGAGCTTTATATCTATCAATAGAACCATCCGCCTTATGCTTTATTTTGAGAACCCATTTGTTCTCAATAGCTTTGTGGCCTGGCGGTAAATTAACCAAATCCCAAACTTGGTTTAGTCTCATAGAATCCATTTCTTCTTCCAATGCTACTTTCCACTTTCCTTTAGTAGGACACTCAAGTGTCTCTTTGACAGTTGTAGATTCATCGTCATCTTGGGGAGTAACTATATAAGCCTCGTTTTTAATTAGAAAACATTTTCTAGGAGTTTTGGAATGAATACTCCTTCGTAATTGAGAATCATTGCTTTCACCTATCAAAATTTGTTCGAAGTCAGTCTCAAATCTCCCACTCAATTGAGATGGTTGAAGCAATTCCTTGTTGCTTTGACTTTCAAGAATACGATTAAGTACAACTTCTTGAGTGTCAACCATCGAACGACTTGTACTAACCTCTTCTTGCTCTTCTATTTCATATAAATGAGAACCTTTGTCCATATCATCCTTTTTAGGAAATTGATCTTCAAGAAAAGTGACATATCGGAACTCAATTTCAGTAAACCTTCCACCATAATCCTCACCAATAAATACATATCCTTTTGAGTTTTCAGAGTATCGTATAAAAATACATTTCCTTTCCCTAGGTCCTATTTTACCATATTTATGGGAAGTGTCAACTATATAAGCTGCACATCCCCAGGGATGCATCTGACTCAAATCAGGTTTTCTATCTGTCCATAACTCATAAGGTATGGAGGATGCTGACTTAGAAGGTACTTTATTAAGTATGTATGCTGCAGTTAATAAAACATCTCCCCAATATTGTATTGGAAGATTAGCTTGTGTCATCATAGACCTGACCATGTCTAGTAATGTCCTATTTCTCTATTCAGCAACACCATTTTGTTGTGGAGTTCTAGGCATGATCAATTGTCTCAAAATTCCATTATCATTACACAGTTCCTTTAACTGTTCAGATAGATACTCTCTTCCTCGATCGGTCCTTAAAGCTTTCACCCTTTAGTCTAATTAATTTTCTACCTTATTTAGATATCGTATAAAGCAATCCAATGCTTCTGATTTATGAGATATCAAATAGGAATGACCATATAGAGTATAATCATTTATAAAAGTAATGAAATATGAGGCTCCATGCCTTGCTCTAGTACTCATTGGTCCACATATATCAGAGTGTACAAGTTGTAATGGATAATCAGCCCTATGAGCTGTTCCAAATGGTTTTCTATTTATTTTTCCTTTTAAGTAATATTCACAAGTGGGCAGATTAAATTTTATGTTTGATCGCACTAGACCATCACGAGCAAGTCTATTCATTCTATCTTGCCTAATATGCCCTAATCTAGTATGCCATAAATTCATCTCGACATCATCATTGCTAGATTCAGTAAATAAGGAAAAACAAACACCCTTGCTACTATTGCAATATTTAGTGTTTAAAACCATTAAGCCATTCATTAGAAAACCACAACCATAAAAACTGGTACCAAGAGAGATAGATACACATTCTCCATGAAAAGTCATGCTAAAACCTAGTTTTAAAAGAGCAATTACAGAGATCAAATTTCGTCGAATATCTGGAGCATAAAAGACATCATGTAAATATAGGATTCAGCCTTCTTGCAAGTCCAATTTGCATGTACCAATCCCTTTTACTTCTATCCTCTCATTGTTTTCCAAATAGATCCACTTTGTTCTTTCAGGAATTCGATGAAATTTTACAAACTCATTTCTGTCTCTAGCTACATGGTCTATGGCTCCTGAGTCTACAGTCCACAAAGGATGTGTTTCAGTAAGCAAAATAGTACTAGAAACAAAAATACTTGATATAGAAGCACAAGATAAGGAGGCAAGATACGATAGTACCTTTTTAGGCTCAGTACATTCACGAGCAAAATGATCCAGTTTGCCACAATTGTAGCATGTCATCTTAGTCTTGTCCTTCTTACCACCATGCTTTCCTCTGTAGTACTTTTGAAACTTAGTCCTTTTCTTTGGTCCCTGACCAACCTCCTTTTTCTTAACCTTGCCTTTGTTTCGTCCATAAAATCTCTTGCACTTAAAACCAAAAAATTTCTTGGAACTTGGCTTTGCCACATATGCTTGTGCCTCAAGTTTGGCTGCCTTTAGACGTTCATCTTCAAGTTCTAAGTGACGCGCCATATCAGCAAAGGTCTTAATGCTTTCAGTATGAGTCATATTAACTTTCATGTGTTCCCAACTACTGGAAATAGACCGGATAACGGCTTGTACTTGATGCTCATCTTTGAGGGTATATCCAGCAGATTTCAATTCCATGATCATATTTGACATGTCCCTTAAATGTTGTTTCATTGATTTGTTAAGGACTTTCTTGTAAGTTTCAAATTTGATAGTGAGCTATCTAAGTTTGGAGATTGAAGTGCCCCAAACTTTTTTCTCAAAGCAATCCACATGCTATTAGTAGTCTGATACTGGTGATACTCATATACCAGATCATCGGTCATGGAATTGATCATGATTCCTCGTGCAGTGGAATCTTTCATTTTTCATGCATTATAAGTAGCTAAATCATGTCTGAACTGGGCATTGTTAACATTCCCCTCAACTTCTTTAGGCTCACTCATTACATTGTTGATGACCTCCAAAGCATCACTTTCATCAAGTAGATACTGAATTTTCAATTGCCATATGTTATAATTATCACCATTTAATTTATTCCCTTTGTTGAGATCAGCAATAATATTCTTAAATGCCATGACTAATCACAAAACTACAAAGAGACAAATGTAAATGCAATATCAATTTATGTTCTATTTATATATACACATCACTAGTCATAATTCTAAATTAAATTAACCAAAAAAAACTTCATAAGATATAGATGCAAAAGTTCACTATGTTCCCAATCAACATCTATATTCAAATGTAGAATTCATGGTGATTTAATTTGAATTGTGACAAATATAATTCCAAATGAGAATACACATGAATATTGCCAATCATGAAAGCCCATAAACAAAATATTTTCATTATAAACTATTCAATGAAAACATATATATAAAACAAAAAAATTATGTACAACAATGAAAACATATGTATAAGAACAAGAAAAAATAATTAATTCACTACCAGTTGAAACGTACCCTTCTAAGGATAGATTGTTTAACATATTTTCTATCCATAATCACAGAAGTTATTTTACTTAACCAAGGATGACTTACTGTGGAATACTTAGCAGAATACATATTGGAACTTACAGCTAACACAAATGTCCTAGCTAAGTTTTTCCAAATATTTGATTCAAGAAACAAGTAAACTAGCCTATCATAAACTCTAGTTTTTTCATTCAAAAAGTTTGTATCATCTGATGCATTGGAAGACATATTATAATCACATTTTCAGAAGCTTTCCAAATTGTCTTGTAGACATCATGGCAATGTTTTATGCAAAGCTGAATACTTCTCTATATCATTAAGTACATGGCCACTATGAGTAATCTCTTGTAGCTTGTTATTAACAACCCTGACATGCTCTACAAGTGTCTGTCCAGGCAACATTCTATATTTAGCAAGATCTGATTTTAAACTACTAAGCCTTTGCCTTGCAGTCTCGCTTCTCAAAGCTATTGGAGTTCTTTTGATGAGTGGTGATCCAGGGATTCTTCTATCCCTCTTATCTTTTCTATACCTGTTAAGGCTGATCATCCTCCTCAAGCGAGACATGATTCCTTAAAATTTAAGGAAAATTTTCATATCAGGCAAACGAACAAAATCTCAAGCCAAACATAAATGTAATATAGAATGTATAATGATTGCCATAGAAATAGTTTTAGACACACTCATGTCAAAAAAAATGAGAGGAGAGCATAAAAAAAAAACACAGAAAGGAGATTAAATTAATTTCTTCTCTGCTTTAAATCTGATACGTAGACCATTGACCCACCATAATATTATATTAATTTCTTTTTTTATTATTTATTTAAACTGCAATTCAAAACCTTGAAATAAGGACTGGACATGCCCTAGAAGCAACTTAATAGGGCACGTACAGAGGCAGAAACTCGATGCCAACTCGGGAAGGCAATCCAAAACGGTTTACCACACGGGCGATGCTAAATAACTCACTTGAAAAAAAAAAGGACCCAACCATACGCTCCCTCATAGCACCACACGATTGGGCCTGCGTAGAGGTGATTAGGCGAAGAGTAGGTGGGTGGTTCCGCTGGTTGGTTTGTTGAGCTGTCCTCACCAAGTCCTCCAAGATACTTGGGCCTCATCCCAGAGTACAAATTTCTATTTTATCAAAAACTTCCCAACCGGAATTTATTGGAGGCTGGGATGGATGGGGAAATGCTTTTAGATCTTACCAACGGTTGGAATTTGTGAGGATGTGTTAAATAAACAAACAAAAGAGTTTATTAAATATGAGGGTGAAGTCCGAGCACAAGCAATAAATAACTCGCAAGAATTGACTGTGGACTTATTTGCTTCAAAACACGTAAGTGCACCAGGCTAATTTATTTCAAGCTATAGGCTACCAAGCTGCTACTCACGGGATCTTGACAATGTAGAGAATTGTTCCCGTTCCAAGATTTCTCTCAAAAAAAATATAATATAATACGTATCTATATCTCATTTTAAAAATTTGGAAGAACATATCTTTCTGAACACTTATTCAAATTTAATGATATAGCTACCAATTTAAAATTTAAAAAAATTTTGCTTCAAATATATAACTCTCGTGGCAGAGTGCATATCAATTATTCAAAATTAAAAAAAAGAGAATCATCAATGTGGCTCTGATACCAATGATGAATCATACATGAATAAATATATGGATCAGATTTACTTACCTTGATGATTCCACAAAGAAAGAATTTCAATGCTAGGTTGTGGCGTTACCCTCTTCCACGATCCAAACTATCCTTCTAGCATTAGACTCTGATACTCCCTTGATTTCTTTCTATCATATCCAGCCCTTATCCTTTCATATATTTATACACACGACGGAGCAGTTTTTCCATCGGAGAACATCATCTATATCTATAACTGCCAATGTCATAGGCTTCGTGGATAATGGGCCTTTCGTGGATAACTGTACATTGGCAGTTATCAATCATGGGCATCACACATGTTCAACACGTCGTCCATATCTATAATTGCCAATGTCATAGGCTTCATGGATAATGGGGCTTTAGTGGATAACTACACATTAACAGTTATCAATCATGGGCGTCACACGTGTTCAACATCTCCCACTCGCACATGCAAGGTGAGACCTTCATTGCGAAAGGAAAATGAAAGAAAGAAAAATGCAATAGAAATCTAAACACCAATTTCATACTGATAGTTGAATAGTGCGACCTAGCGAGTATACCTACACTTGGGAGCTTAGTACCATGCATCTGTTAGGAATGTCATAGTAGCTCAACCCATATATATATATATATATATATATATATATATATATATATATATATATATATGTATGTATGTATGTATGTATGTATGTATATATGTATGTATGTATGTATATATTTAATCAATAGTTTCAACTTGATATACCCTAGACTCGTTCCTTTTATCAAAACATCTCTAATCCCTCTAAGAGCATGTTAAAATAATGTGGTTATGTATCCATAATCAAGTATGTATATATTCTTAAGCGATAAGATTGGCCGGCCAATGAATACATCGAACATAGTCTTCCTTTTCTACTCGAAATTTTGCAATTCATATTTAGTTGCTTATCTAGACATGTTCCATAGATTGAATCATACATAATCATAGGTAACATGCTAAGATAGCAAGACACTAAACACAAATGCCAAAAAATGGCAAAAAGTATAAGGGTATTATTGTAAAGTTTTAATTTAACTCAATCGGTCTCACACAGTGGAGAAGCAGGGATCTCTTCTCCCACTACCTTATTGGTCAAACTAGCACACATGGTATGAATCATGTGTTACAGTGTTTGTAATTTTTTTGATGTCTGATAAAATACTGTACAGATCTTAGTTCAGTCGCTTTCAAGCGCCTAACCTGAATTCTCTAAGTGCTCTCATTTAGCAGGCAATCACTGAGAATTCATATCTGGCTTTCACAGGTTATTTGAAAATGAGCTATTCAAATCGATTGTCATATATATATATATATATATATATATATATATATATATATATATATATATATATTATTTATTTATTTATTTATTTACAATCTCATCTCATACTTTCTATAAAGCGACATACCTAACATTACGTCTCATCTCTACTCGCTATCCGAGCGCTAGAGGTGATTGCTTGTGTGAGTAAGCCAATCTTTTAACCTGTGCGACATCACTTTGTTGAGATTTTAACCAAAAATATAATGTGTATACATATATATCTTGATAAAGAACATTCATTTACATTTATCATAAAAATAATACAATATATGTGCTTAACAATACAATTTATATTTTACGCAATCCAACAGAATCTATATGTGCCATAAAAACAACTCTTCGAATTGGTTTAGTCAAGGGATCTGCCACCATTCGATGCGTAGAGATATATTATACAATCACTTCTCTTTTACTAATGATGTCTGTAATGTAGTTGTATCTGGTATTAATGTATTTGGTTCTGCTATGATATTTGGAGTCTTTAGTGAAAGCAATTGCTGCTTGATTATCACAATAAATAGTGATTGGTACAACACCATCACTTTAAACTTCCAAATTATCAATAAATCTTCTTAACCAAATAGCTTTCTGTACAGCAGCTGAACATGCAATAAATTCAGCTTCTATAGGTGACAACGCTATGCATGTTTGCTTCTTACTACACCAAGATATGTCACCTTTATTAAGTAAAAAGGCATAACCATATGTAGATTTTTGTTGATCGAGATCTCCTCCCCAATCAGCATCTGAATATCCAACAAGACGTAATTCTGATCCTTGATAACATAGGCAGTAATCCATAGTTCCTTTTAAATATCTCAAAATTCTTTTGACAGCTTTCCAATGTTCTGGACCAGGATTCGATTGATATTAACTAACTGGTCTAACAGCAAAACATATATCCTGGCGGGTGCACATCATAACATACATTAAACTCCCAACTGCACTTGTATATGGTACAGTAGACATTTGCTTTTGTTCTTGTGGATTCTTAGGACACATATTTTGACTCAAAGCTTCACCCTTTGATATAGGAGTATCCACAGGTTTGCAACTACTCATATTAAATCGTTCTAGAATCTTTTGGATATAATTCTCTTGTGACAAAGCCAAAAATTTCTTTGAACGATCGTTTTTAATTTTTACTCCCAGTATGTAATTTGCTTCACCCATGTCTTTCATGTCAAAATTCATGGACAACCATCTTTAATGGTTATGACATACTCCTTGTCATTTCCAGCTATCAAATATCATCAACATAAAGCGTAAGGCCGATGGTTCTATTGATAGATATAAAGCTCATCTGGTAGCAAAAGGTTATACCCAACAGGAGGTTATAGACTGATGACGCTCGATCACCTCTCCTGGACGTCGGGAACGGAGGCTCTCCTTCTTCACCAGGTTACCTGCAAAGAAGTCCCAAAACCGGAGAGGGTTCTCTGGTGGGACCCTCTGATGCCCTAGTCAGTGACTAAGGTCAAAGCAGAGAAGGAGCTCGAGAGAGCTCTTGAGAAGAGAGAGAGGTCTCGGAACAACTGGGTTCCTCTTTTGAGTGTTAGGGCATCAAGTGTGTAAACTTGCGTTACCTGGTTCTCGACATAATTTACCCTTTTATAGGGGTTGACACTGGCACCATCATGTGGGTTTTCATGTAGTCATAAGGTCTGCTGAGCCGTTGCGTGAATCTAGGCTGGTTAGCGGGTTATGTCCCATCAGCAGCTGGTTGTTGGGCGGTGCGCGTCTGACGTTGTCGGCAGCGCGCGTCAGAGAGGTGGTTTCTTGAGCCGCTGGGGCTAATCTGGCGGGAACCGGGGAGTCCCGTCTTGTCAGGGCCGAGCTGAGTCGACCTGAGATGGCTGGGGCCCATCCAGCCGGCAAGGTAGTGTCGGGGTGGGGTCGAATCGGCAGACTTGGAGATGACGGGGCCGAGTCGGGCCGGCCGGGGATGGCCTTGGCCGACTCGGAGGGACTGGAGACGCCGGGGCCGAGTTGGGCCGGCCTGGGATGGCCTTGGCTGACTCGGCGGAGTAGGGGATGCCGAGGCCAAGTCGGGCTGGCCAGGAATGTGCCGGGGCCACTTGGCTTAGAGAGGCCGGGGCCAGCTGGGAACGTGCCGGGGCCACCTGGCTAGGAGAGGCCGGGGCCAGCTGGGAACGTGCTGGGGCCGACTGGGAACGTGCCGGGGCCGCCTGGCTAGGAGAGGCCGGGGCCGGCTAGGAACGTACCGGGGCCGCCTCGCTTGGAGAGACTGGGGCCGGCCAGGAACATGCCGGGGCCGCCTGTCTAGGAGAGGCCGGGGCCGGCTGGGAACGTGCCGGGGCCGCCTGGCTAGGAGAGGCTGGGGCTGGCTGGGAACGTGCTGGGGCCACCTGGCTTGGAGAGACCAGGGCCGGCTGGGAACATGCCGGGGCCGCCTGGCTAGGAGAGGCCGGGGCCGGCTAGGAACGTGCTGGGGCTACCTGGCTTGGAGAGGCCGGGGCTGGCTAGGAACGTGCCGGGGCCGCCTGGCTTGGAGAGGCCGGGGCCGTCTAGGAACGTGCTGGGGCCGCCTGGCTTGGAGAGGCCGGGGCGGGTTGGGAACGTGCCGGGGCCACCTGGCTAGGAGGTGTCAGCCATTGGGGCCGTCGAGTGTCGGTCTTTGATATCGTCGGTCTTTGGAGGTGTCGGCCATTGGGGCCGTCGGGTGTCGGCCTTTAAGGCCGTCGATCTTGGAGGTGTCGGCCATTGGGGTCGTCGGGTGTCGGCCTTTGGGGCCGTCGGTCTTTGGAGGTATCGGCCATTGGGGCCGTCGGGTGTCGGCCTTTGGGGTCGTCGGTCTTGGAGGTGTCGGCCATTGAGGCCGTCCGAAAAAAAAAATTTATTTTTCATGGGGTCAACTGGCCCCATCAAATGCCCCCCACACTCCTTGAGCTTGCGTGCCCCGCATCGGCTAAGCGAAAAGAGTGTAGAACTTTTACCTTGGCACCTTGCGCTGCCTTGGATGGACGTCTGCGTGCCTTCTTTGGCTAATAATCCTATCCCAACGCGAGGTCTGGGAGTGAACCTCGGAGGGTGACCTGAGAGCTGAGCATCGTCAGGTTCCTTTTGAACCATCTCAAGGGTGTGGAACCGCTGCGAGGGGCGACTCAGCCGGGTACGGAGCCTTTAGGGTCATAACCAACTCGGGTGTACCATCATGCCGGGGCTGAGTTGTGTCCCGTGGGCCGCGATGCCAGTGAGATCCTTTTGAACCAGTTTGGGGGTTTGTGTGCATCCCAAGTGGTGACTCAACCGGGTATGGAGTCTTTAGGGTCTTAACCGACTCGGGGGCACTGCCGTGCCAGGGCCGAGTGGTGTCCCATGGGCTGCGATGCCAGTGAGCTCCTTTTGAACCAGCTTGGGGGTTTGTGTGCCGCCCAAGTGGCGACTCAATCGGGTACAGAGCCTTTAGGGTCTTAACTGACTCGGGGGCACTGCCGTGCCGGGGCCGAGTGGTGTCCCATGGGCCGCGATGCCAGTGAGCTCCTTTTGAACCAGCTTAGGGGTTTGTGTGCCGCCCAAGTGGTGACTCAACCGGATACAGAGCCTTTGAGGTCTTAACCGACTCGGGGACACCGTCGTGCTGGGGCCGAGTGGTGTCCCATGGGCCGTGATGCCAGCGAGCTCCTTTTGAAAGACTTAAGTGGGGACAAGCTGTGTCGTCAGAAGGGGCCTTTTTTATTATTTATGCTTTGGGGAGTACATCATTGGTAATACCAGCAGAGGTTGTCCACATTCCAAGTACGTGGAATGGGCTTCCCGTCAAGCTCTTCTAGTTTGTATGCCCCCCAGTGGAACGCCTTGGCGATGCGGTAGGGACCTTCCCAGTTGGGGGATAGCTTGTTCCCCTCGGTAGGCTTTGATACCTCAGCCTTTCGTAGCACCAAGTCTCCATGGCGAAAAACCTTGGGACGAACCCGAGCATTGTAGTACTTAGCCGCTCGCTGGCGAAAGGTCGCCATGCATAGTCTCGCTCTGTCATGCGCCTCGTCGATAAAGTCTAGGTTGGCCCGAATCAGCGCGGAGTTGCCTTCCTCACTGAAAGACTCCACACGCTGACTGGGCAATCCAATCTCGACGGGGATGACGGCCTCGGATCCGAAGGAGAGGCTGAAAGGAGTTTCGCTCGTCGGGGCTCTGGGCGTTGTGTGGTAGGCCCATATCACACTGGGGAGCTCTTCTACCCAGCGTCCTTTGGAACCATCCAGGCGAGTCCTGAGCCCTCTGAGGATGGTGCGGTTCATGACCTCAACCTCCCCGTTGGTCTGGGGGTGGCTGACGGAGGTGAATCAGTGGCGAATGCCTAGCTCCTCGCAGAAGACTTTGAATGCCTCGTTGTTGAATTGGCGGCCGTTGTCCATGACGAGGGTGTGAGGCAAGCCAAAGCGGCATATGATCGACTTCCAGAAGAAAGCCTTAACTTTGCTCTCAGTGATTTTGGCCAATGCCTCGACCTCGACCCACTTGGTGAAATAGTCGATGGCGACCAACAAGAATCTCCGCTGCCCTGAAGCTGGGGGGAATGGTCCAAGGATGTCCATTCCCCACTGGGCAAAGGGCCACGGAGCCGAGAGTGGGCTCAGCGGGGCAGGCAGCTGATGTTGGATGTGCGCGTGGCGCTGGCAGCGTCACACCTTTGAACTAGCTTGGCCGCGTCCTCCTTCATAGTGAGCCAGAAGTACCCCTGACGGAGAGCCTTCTGGGCTAAGGATCTGCCCCCCAGATGGTTCCCGCAAATGCCCTCGTGGATTTCTCTGAGGATGTAGTCGGCATCGGTGGGGCCTACGCACTTAAGCAACGGGTAGGAGAATGACCTTCTGTATAGGCGCCCATCAAGGAGGATGAACTTGGAGGCCCTCCACTTGAGCAATCTGGCTTTGTTGCGGTTGTCAGGGAGGGTGCCATCGGTGAGGTAGTGGACATAGGCGTCCATCCACGTAGGTCCCGGGGTGAGCAGGAGGACTTCCTCCCCGTCCTCTATGCTGGGCCTTTCTAGATATTCAATGTAGGCGTCCCTTGTCAAGCCGTCGGCGGAGGTAGCCAGTCGAGAGAGGACATCGGCCTTTGTGTTTTCACTTTGGGGGATGTAACTGATGATGAAGTAGGGTAGTGAGGAGGTCAGGAGTTGAACCTTTTTAGATATTGTGCCATAACGGGGTCGCGCACCTCATACTCTCCATTGATTTTCCCGGAGACGAGTTGCGAGTCCGTGTAGGCTCTGAGGTGCTTTGCTCCAACCTCCTGGGCTAACCTTAACCCAGCCAGCAGGGCTTCGTACTTCGCTTGGTTGTTGGTGGCTTCAAAAAGAAATCTCAGGGTGCACTCGGTTTTTTCTCCTTCCGGCCCGACAAGAATGAGGCCAGCGCCACTCCCTTGAGAATTTGATGCGCCGTCCACATGGAGGATCCAGGTCTCCCCATCCCTTCTCGGCTCGGGCCTGGGCTGCTCCTCAGGGACCTCCTTAAGATCTTCTTATGCCCAAGTGCACTCGATCAGGAAGTCGGCCAGGACTTGGGACTTTAAGGCCGGTCGTGCTTGGAAAGAGATGTCAAACTCTCCTAGCTTGATGGCCCATTTGGCGAGTCGACCCGAAGTATCCGGAAGGGCCAAGATGGCCCGGAGAGGCTGGTCCGTGAGCACCACGATAGGATGGGCTTGGAAGTATGGGCGGAGACGCCGGGCAGAGACTATCAAGGCAAAAATGACTTTCTATGTTTTGGAATACCTGACCTCAGCGTCGTGTAGGACCTTGCTCACGTAGTAGATAGGCCTTTGGGCTCCGTCAGTGTCAAGGCACACCAGGACTGAGCTGATGGCTTCCGAGGAGGCGGCTAAGTAGAGGAAAAGACTCTCCCCGTCTCTCGGCTTGGAGAGGAGCGGTGGGGAGGATAGGATCGCTTTTAAGCCGTCGAAAGCTTCCTGGCAGTCGTTCGTCCATGCAAAACCATTCACCTTCTGCAGGGCCTTGAAGAAAGGCAAGCACCTCTTCGCCGATCTGGAGAGGAAATGACTCAGAGCCGCTATCCTTCCCGTTAGCCGTTGCACTTCCTTCTTGTTGGATGGCGGCCTCATGTCGAGTATGGCACTGATCTTCTCTGGGTTCGCCTCGATTCCGCGCTGGGTCACCATAAAGCCCAGAAATTTACCTGCTGTGACCCCAAAAGCACACTTTTTGCGGTTTAGCTTGACCTGGAAGCGATGGAGGTTGTTGAAAGTTTCTTCCAGGTCAGAGATATGGTCGGTGGCACGGGTGCTCTTCGTCAGCATGTCGTCCAAATAGACTTCCATGTTCCGGCCGAGCTGGTCCTGGAACACCTTGTTCATCAGCCTTTGATATGTCGCTCCTGCATTCTTGAGGCCGAAAGGCATCACCTTGTAACAGTAAATGCCTTTATCTGTCACGAAGGAGGTGTGCTCCTCTTTGCCGGGGTCCATCCTTATCTGATTGTATCTGAAGAAGGCATCCATGAAGCTGAGAATCTCGTGACCAGAGGTGGAATCGACCAGCTGGTCAATTCTTGGCAAGGGAAAGCTGTCTTTTGGGCATGCCTTGTTGAGGTCGGTAAAGTCTATACAGATTCTTCAGCTCCCATTTTTCTTGCGCACCATGACTACGTTGGCCAGCCAGCTTGGGTAGTGCGCCTCCCGGATGTGGCCAGCGTTGATCAGCTTGTTGACTTCTTCATCAATCGCCCTTTGTCAGTTGGGGGCAAAGCTCCTCTTCTTTTGACGGATTGGACGGTGGCGCGGATCGATGTTGAGCTTATGGGTGATGACCTCCGGAGGGATGCCAGGCATGTCAGGAGGTGCTCGGCAGGAAAGCTAAGAGGCGCTCCCGGTCTTCCAGGGGGAGGAGTCTGCCCACACGGACGATCCTTGCTGGGTCATTATTGAGGGGGAAAGTCAGGAGGTGCTCGGCGGGCTCCCCTCCTTTGGCGGAATCTCTAGGATCGGATGCTTCCAGGGCCGGGTCGGCCTCCAAAGGGCTTGACGCCATATGATAGCAAGGTAAGACCGGGCCTATCTCCCCGTGCATCTTCCTAACTCCCTCGCTGGTGGGGAACTGCACCAGTAGGCGTCGGGAGGAGATAACTGCGTCCAAAAGATTCAGGCCGGGACACCCAAGAATGGCGTTGTATGCCAAAGGGACCCTCACGACCAGGAATTTCATCATCACGGTGCTTAGGCATGGTGGGGTTCCGGCCGTCACAGGCAAGGATATTTCGCCCTCAACCCTCACAGAATCTCTGGTGAATCCAATCAGTGGGATCGCCATGGGCTGAAGGGAGTCAACAGATAAACCCATCCGAACAAAAGCATCATAAGTAAGGATGTCAGCCGAGCTGCCACTATCAACTAATATCCTTTTTACAGGGTGTTTGGCGATCATCATAGCGACGACTACGCCTTCATTGTTTACATTTTCCATTATAGCAGTATCCCCCCGGGGCATTACATTATTTGGTGCCTCCTCCCCCTTGGCCGCTTGGACGCAGGGGCTGATCCCCAGGACACCATCCCAACTGTCCGCTCCGTGGGAGTGTTGTCGACGGTGGCTTGAGCTGGTGGAGGCCCCAAGATGGCCGGCAGCGGCTGTGGCATCTTCTGGATGTACTTACCGAGGTAGCCCCATTGGATGAGCTCCTCGATGGCCCGCTTCAAGCTGTAGCAGTTGTCAGTGTCGTGGTCGTAGTCCCGATGGAATCGATAATAGAGGCTTCTGTCATGGGGTACACCTTTCTTCATGGGGGGAGGACGTTGAAGGTAGGGCTCGCCCTCGATCTCTATCAGGATGTGGGATCTAGGGGCAAGGAGGGGAGTGAGCTTACTTTCTTCAGGGATAGGGCTTCGGCGCCTATTGTTGGACCGACGAGGCGGGTCGGATCGGCGATGTCGGGGAGGCCCGCTCGGCTCAGGGCGAGCGGATTTGTGGATGGAGCCCTTCGAAGACTCCCGGTGGGTGACGTCGGCTTTGTCCACCCGGATGTACTTCTGGGCCCGGAGGAGGAGGTCGGAGTAAGAGCCTGGGGGCTTCTTGTCCAGGGAGAAGGTGAAGCGGGATGGAAGGAGTCCTCGCTTCAGCGCCAGGGTGGCCACCGCATCATCAAGATGGTAGACCTCGAGGGCGGCGGTTTTGAATCGGGACACAAAGTCCCGCAGGGACTCTCCTTCCTTCTGGCGGACAGAGAAGAGGCTGTCCCCATCCTTGGGATCCGGCGGCAGACGTCAAAGTGGGCCAAGAATGCCCTCTTCAGCTTTCGGAAGGAGTCTATGCTGTGGGGGACAAGCGTGAATGCCACGCACGGGCAGCCTTCCGCAAGGTTGTAAGGAAGGCCTTGCAGAGAAGGGCGTCTGAGGTGCCCTGGACTTACATCATGGCCTTATAGCTCTCGAGGTGGTCGAGGGGGTCGGTCGTACCATCATATGGGTCCACCTGGGGGAAGCAGAACCTGGAGGGAACCGGTTCCTCCAGTATGCGGCGGGTGTAAGGAGGACGAGTGTCAAACTCTTCCTCCAGCTGGTGGTTGATCTTCTTGGCAAGCTCATCGAGGCGCCGGTTGTACTCCTCCAGGCGTTCCTCCGCCTGGCGGTTGATCGTTGGAGCCCTCCGGGATGGCTCGAAGGAAGAAGAAGAAGAGGAAGCAGAAGATGGAGACGAAAGTCGGGACTTCCGCCTGGGTTCCTCGTGATGATGTGGCTTGGGAGGAAACTCGTTGGGGCCATGGCCAGGGGACCGTGGCCGCTTGGAGGGCTCGCGGTGAGGCTTCCTGGGGGAAGCTTGACGTCGGCCGGTCCCCCGGCGGGGGAGCCTCTCCTCGCCGACTGCTGACTGGTGGGGGGAGCGGTCTAGTGTTGGGTGGCCACGGACTGCTGCTGCTGGAGCCCGTGGACCATGGCGGTGAGATTCTGAACTTGCTGGGAGAGGGTTGCCAGCCGCTCCGCTGTTTGGACAGCGGTGTCCAGTGGCGGGCCGGAAACCGGAGGATTGGTAGCGGGGGATCGGCCTCCTGGTGCCTAGCCGGCGGGATGAGCCCCGCCGGATAGCTGACGGAGGCATCCTGAGCTCGCGTCACCACCATGGCTTCTGGGAGAAGAGAGGGGATGAAGGATGTAGCTCCCAGATCGTTCGCTACCTTTTCTTATCCCCCTACCTGGCGCGCCAATCTGATGACGCTCGATCACCTCTCCTGGACGTCGGGAACAGAGGCTCTCCTTCTTCACCGGGTTACCTGCAAAGAAGTCCCAAACTGGAGAGGGTTCTCCGGTGGGACCCCCCGATGCCCTAGCCAGTGACTGAGGTCACAGCAGAGAAGGAACTCGAGAGAGCTCTTGAGAAGAGAGAGAGGTCTCGGAAGAACTGGGTTCCTCTTTTAAGAGTTAGGGCATCAAGTGTGTAAACTTGCGTTACCTGGTTCTTGACGTAAATTACCCTTTTATAGGGGTTGACGCTGGCACCATCACGTGGGTTTTTGTGAAGTCAGAAGGTCTGCTGAGCCGTTGCGTGAATCTGGGCTGGTTGGTGGGTTACGTCCCATCAGCAGCTGGGCTGTTGGTCGGCGTGCGTCTGACGTTGTCGGGCAGCACGCATCAGAGAGGTAGTTTCTTGAGCTGCTGGGGCTGATCTGGCGGGAACCGGGGAGTCCCGTCTTGTCAGGGCCGAGCTAGGTCGACCTGAGATGGCCGGGGCCCGTCCAGCCGTCAAGGCAGTGCCGGGGAGGGGTCGAATCGGCGGACTTGGAGACGACGGGGCCGAGTCGGGCCGATCGGGGATGGCCTTGGCTGACTCGGCGGGACTGGAGATGCCGGGGCCGAGTCGGGCCGGCCTGGGATGGCCTTGGCCGACTCGGCGGAGCAGGGATGCTGGGGCTGAGTCGGGCCGGCCAAGAACATGCCGGGGCCGCCTGGCTTGGAGAGGCCAGGGCCGGCTGGGAACGTGTCGGGGCCACCTGGCTTGGAGAGACCAGGGCCGGCTGGGAACGTGCCGGGGCCGCCTGGCTAGGAGAGGCCGGGGCCGCCTGACTAGGAGGGGCCGGGGTCGGCTAGGAACGTGCCGGGGCCGCCTAGATTGGAGAGACCGGGCCGGCTAGGAATGTGCCGGGGCCGCCTGGCTAGGAGAGGCCGGGGCCGGCTGGGAACATGCCGGGGCCGCCTGGCTAGGAGAGGCCGGGGCCGGTTGGGAACGTGCTGGGGCCGCCTGGCTTGGAGAGACCGGGGCCGGCTGGGAACATGCCGGGGCCGCTTGGCTAGGAGAGGCCGGGGCGGCTAGGAACGTGCCGGGGCTGCTGGCTTGGAGAGGCCGGGGCCGGCTAGGAATGTGCCGGGGCTGCCTGGCTTGGAGAGGCCGGGGCCGGCTGGGAATGTGTCGGGGCCGCCTGGCTAGGAGAGACCGGGGCCGGCTGGGAACATGCCGGGGCTACCTGGCTAGGAGAGGCCGAGGCCGGCTAGGAACGTGATGGGGCCGCCTGGCTTGGAGAGACTGGGGCCGGCTAGGAACGTGCCGGGGCCGCCTGGCTTGGAGAGGCCGGGGCCGGCTGGGAACGTGCCGGGGCCGCCTGGCTAGGAGAGGCTGGGGCCGGCTAGGAATGTGCCGTGGCCGCCTGGCTTGGAGGTGTCGGCCATTGGGGCCGTCGGGTGTCGGACTTTGGGGCCGTCGGTCTTAGACTGTCGGCCATTGGGGCCTTCGGGTGTCGGCCTTTGGGGCCGTCGGTCTTTGGAGGTGTCGGCCGTTGGGGCCGTCGGGTGTCGGCCTTTGGGGCCGTCGGTCTTGGAGGTGTCGGCCATTGGGGCCGTCGGGTGTCGGCCTTTGGGGCCGTCGGCCTTTGGAGGTGTCGGCCATTGGGGCCGTCGGTGTCGGCCTTTGGGGCCGTCGGTCTTGGAGGTGTCGGCCATTGGGGCCGTCGGGTGTCGGCCTTTGGGGCCGTCGGTCTTGGAGGTATCGGCCATTGGGGCCGTCCGAAAAAAAAAAAAAATTTTCATGGGGTCAACTGGCCCCATCATAGACTATGAGGAAAGTTTTCCACCTATTGTTAGGTTTACCTCTATTCGCTTAATTCTAGCTATAGTAACACATCTATATTTAGAATTGCATCAAATGGATGTTAAGACTGCTTTCCTGCATAGAGAGTTAGACGAAAAAATCTACATGAAACAGCATGTAAGTTTTCTAGTTAAACGTCAAGAGAGCAAAGTTTGCATGCTCAAAAGGTAAACCTAAGGCATTGAAGTCTAACATGGCAGAACAAAATGGATCGTTATTGAAGTCTCGCATGGTGCCATTTATGCTTGCCCAGATGACCGAAATGCCCCTGTTTGATGCAGGTGTATTTGGGAAATTAAGGTGGAGGAGGGAATGGTCTGACCCGGCTCCGTATCAAGTTTTCCAATGAGAAAATGACACGTGTCGCTCTCAAGCCTAAGGCGACAAGCGGGGACGTGGACGGCCAACGATTGGTTCATAATTTTAGGCAGGCGCCGGGTGGGATGTTCCGGTCTGTACGCTGTGCGGCTCGGCGTGGTGGGCTGAGTTTAGAAGCGAGAGCAGAGAGACGATAAAAGGAGAACACGGAGGACTCATCGCAAGGTCTCTCTTTTGCTACCTCGGTGGAGCGTTAGAAGCAGGGAGCGGAGGGGTTGTGGGGGGGGGGGGGGGAGAAGACAGGGTAGGGGGGGATTCCAGCGGAGGGTCTTTCATTCTTTTGCTGCTTGTCTTGAGGTAAGAGTGAGGGAAGAAAATTTCCCGCATCAAAGTTCATAAGCTCTGCTCGACTTTCTGTAAGCTACTTTCGTTGTCTTTTAGAAAAATAGAGATCATAAGCTCATAAGCTCTCTTTTACTGCTATTCTTCTTTGAAGGAGCTGTCTTTTAGAAAAATAGAGATCGAGTTAGGGTTTTAGAAGCTGGTTGTTTTGTATCTTTGATTTCTTTGTTGTTGTTAGCTAGGTTTCCGCTGTCCTGCTGCATTTGATGGTTCAAGGTGTCCTTGGTTGAAGGCCACTTGGAGGACAAGATCGTGAGGACGTTGTGGGATTTTGACGGAATACTTGGAAGGTGAATTGGTTTTCCACCCTGTTCTTTTCTTCTCCTTTTCTTTTTTTGCTTCAAATATGTTGTCTTCCTTCTCTTGACTTGCCGATGGGTGTTGTTGCTGCTGAAATCTATTCTCCGACTTGGACGCGATCGGGCTGCCTTCTGGGCGGATCTGCAAAACAGTCCTCACACGGAAGGCATTGGGGGTGGCCCTCTGCGGAAGATCCTCCAACGCTCAAGTCAGCGGGGATCAGCAACCAACAAACAAGAGGAGAAGGCTCTCGCTGAAGAGTCTCTCCAAGGGTGGCCTTTGAGAGCTCTGAGAAGAGCGCTAATGGCTGAAAATGAGGAAAGTCAAGGCAGAAAGAGTGTGTGCCAGTGAGCAAGTGCACATACCTGAGGAGTCGGCAGACGACTCTATTTATAGAGGATCACCTGATTCCCTGAGGGCTTCATGGTTTCAAAAGTTGTTAGGATTTGAATCCAGTTTATTATGAGGTCAGTAAGATTCACATCTTGTTGGTTAGAGGATCGACGACTGAGAGAACTGGTTGACATCTCGAGATTTAGTGGGTATATAGGCTTCATGGCTCTAGGCTACTCTCACGGGTCTTAGGCCACTCTTAGATATGATTTCTGTTTGGAATCTTACGGATTTGAACTCTTCCACACCGAATTCTGCAGAGGTCCTTGAGTGCCCGGGTCTAGTCGGGGCATAATGATGACTCAGCTAACGAGGCACAGTCGGATGGCTCGACCGGGGCCGAGAGAGATGATATAGCTTGACTGAAGCCGAGAGATGATATAGCTCGGCTGAGGCCGAGGGATGATATAGCTCGGCTGAGGCCAAGGGATGATATAGCTCGGCTGAGGCCGAGGGATGATATAGCTCGGTTGAGGCCAAGAGATGATATAGCTCAGCTGAAGCTGAGAGATGTGATGCGTGCCTTAGGAATCCTTAGCTCGGTGAGGGGCTAAGGCGCCCTAATCCACTGAGGTTGACTTGTCTCTAGCGGGTATTGTTCAGCACATGGGAGTCAGGGTTGATCCTAGCCCCCTTGCATGATTATTTATGCAATGAAAATTTTACCCCTCAACACATGCCCCTCACTCCCTAGTTCGAAGCATAGGTTCGGACGCAGGGAGTATAACTCCGGGTGACATGATTTGAGTGAGTTTGGATTTGACAACCTGTGTAATGGTGCTCTAATTAGCGCCGCGTGGCCATCTTGCTTTTACGGAATGGAACCGTCGCTTTCTAGGAGCAACGGTTGGGGGAGCACCACACAGCAAATCCTGGTTTTCACGGTGCCTGCAGTGGTAGTTCCGGGCGTTTCAATCGAGACGCCTTATCTTCTTTTTGAGGCGATTTCCTTTGGGGGGAAGCAAAGTTGAAGCAACGATGTTCCCATTCACCACGCCCTTTCGTCTCCTCCTAGAGAAATTTGTCCCCCTGCTTTCTTTGCAATCTTGCTCGGTGTTTTTTTCAGCTAGCAGAATGATGAGACCCAGCGACATGGTTTCAGAAATCATCGCTGAGGAATTGGGAAGGCTCCGCCAGAAATATGGCATTCCCTCGGATGTCGTTCTGCAACTGCCGGGGCCTGAGTGCAGGGTTTCGCAGGAGCTGAAGCGTGGGGGTCTTTCTTTATGAAGACAACCTGAAGGCAGGCCTTCGGTTTCCTCTCCATCCCCTGGTAAGGAGATCATGAAGTTTTATAACATCTGTCCGACAATGGTGGCTCCTAACAGTTGGCGAAGTATCATCGGTTCATCTCGATGTGTAGCTGAGGCTTCGGAAGATCGCTCGGCTGTTACCGAGGCTTCAGAATATCGCTCGGTTGTTGCCGAGAATTCAGAATATCGCTCGATCATTGCCGATGATTTTTTATAGTTTACTTGGTCCTTACTGCAACTATAGATTCAAGTGCGGACGGCCAAAGAGGATGGGGGCTACCCGAGCGATGGAAGGGGCGCCTGGAGCCCGTAAATCGGCCACATCAAAGAGGGCAAACTATGTAGCTAAAGTGTTGGCCATTGGTACATTCTTTCCTTCGCGTTTTTTCGAGGACGCCTGATTCGAGGAAGTCTGGCAGATTTTCGAGGATATCTACTTCGAAAATGATCCGGCAAATCGGAGGGAGTCTAGTCCGAGAATGGAGCTCCTTGAGCGCCTCAGCGTTATTAATGATCCTCTCCGATGAGGGGTGGGACTCTTCGTTTCCCGCGAGTGCCCACTGAGGTGGTGACGCATGGCATTTTTCCATGGGCTGAGATTAATGGCTCGAACGATCGAAATATTCTTCAAGAGCAGTTTAAATACGGATGAGAAGGATGCCTCTGTTAGTCATCTCTTCAGCCAATCTCCCAAGAGTTTCTGGGTTCTGAGATGGTGTCTGGAGGTGAGGGGCGATCAACTGTGGCGGCGAATAGCGGTGCTAATGGCCGTGAGGGTCCCAGGGGAGCCGCGTTATGGTGACCGTCGACGGGGAGGCCCTGGCGTTAAAGTTTGCGGATCACGAGATGGTGGCCGAACAATATCAGGTCATTTCTATGAGGGAAGTTGAGCTCCTTCATCGTGCCAACGACTAGCTGGAGGGGGAAGTAGCATCCCTTTGACGAAAGGTCGCCGAGTCAGCTCGGCATGGGAGGGTTTGACAGCTCCCGGAGAAGATGATAAGGTCCAGTGAGGGCTCATGTATCTTTTTCTTTTTTTTTCGCCCTTTTTGTGATGAATGAAAAAGAAGATTTCTGCAACTTTCGTGTCCGTTATTATTTCCAGATGTTTGTTTTTATCATTCGGCCTTGGCCAAGATTTTTGATAAGTGACGCTCTTCGGCTCTGGCCGAGGCTTTTAATAAGGAACGGAGATGCACTTCGGCTTTGGCCGAGGCTTTATTCTTTGGTACCGGCCGGGGCTTGTAAGCTGCCCGAATCCGAACAAAGTTTTGGAGACCATTTGGTCCGGTCGGGGCTTGTAAGCTGCCCGAATCTGAACGAAGTTTTGGAGACCAGTTGGTCTGGCCGGGGCTTGTAAGCTACCCGAATTCGAATGAAGTTTTGGAGACCAGTTGGTCCGGTCAGGGCTTGTAAGTGCCCGAATCTGAACGAAGTTTTGGAGACCACTTGGTCTGGCCGGGGCTTGAAAGCTGCCCGAATCCGAATGAAGTGTTGGAGACCAATTGGTCCGGCCGGGGCTTGTAAGCTGCCCGAATCTGAACGAAGTTTTGGAGACCAGTTGGTCCGACTGGGGCTTGTAAGCTACCCGAATCCGAACGAAGTTTTGGAGACCAGTTGGCCCGGCCGGGCTTGTAAGCTGTCCGAATCCGAACGAAGTTTTGGAGACCACTTAGTCCGGCCAGGGCTTGTAAGCTGCCCGAATCCGAACAAAGTTTTGGAGACCACTTGGTCCGGTCGGGGCTTGTAAGCTATCGAATCCGAACGAAGTTTTGGAGACCACTTGGTCTGGCCGGGGCTTGTAAGCTGCCCGAATCCGAACGAAATTTTGGAGACCAGTTGGTCCGGTTGGGGCTTGTAAGTTGCCCGAATCCGAACGAAGTTTTGGAGACCACTTGGTCCGGCCGGGGCTTGTAAGCTATCCGAATCCAAACGAAGTTTTGGAGACCACTTGGTCCGGCCAGGGCTTGTAAGCTGCCCGAATCCGAACAAAGTTTTGGAGACCAGTTGGTCTGGCCGGGGCTTGTAAGCTATCCGAATCTGAACAAAGTTTTGGAGACCACTAGGTCCGGCCGGGGCTTGTAAGCTGCCCGAATCTGAATGAAGTTTTGGAGACCATTTGGTCCAGCCAGGGCTTGTAAGCTGCTCGAATCTGAACGAAGTTTTGGAGACCATTTGGTCCGATCGAGGCTTGTAAGCTACTCGAATCTGAACGAAGTTTCTTGATATTTTACTTGGCCCTACCAAGGTATGGAGATTTGATTCGAGGCTCGGCCCTGCGAGGTTTGGAGATTTGACTCAAGGCTCGGCCCTACCGAGGTTCGAAGATTTTGGCTCGAGAGATAGCTCGATTGTGCCAAGAATGGATGTGTAAGTAACATCTATTTTCTATTACGGCCTTTCAGAAAGAACGACTGTAGCGGTCGTGCCGCGAAGAATAGAAACAAGATGCCAAAGCTGTAAACGAGGCAAGTCTATAGAGAGCATACTCTATTGGTGATATATGTGGAGGTTGTCCGAACTCCATGTCCGGGGAACGAATTTTCCGTCCAAATCCTTGAGCTTGTAGGTGCCGGGTCCGACGACTTCCGCCACTTGATAAGGGCCTTCCCAGTTTGGCGATAGCTTTCCTTGCTCTAGCGGTTTGGAAACGGACGCTTTCCGGAGGACGATGTCACCGGGCGAGAAGGATTTTCCTTTGACTCTGGAGGTGTGGTAACGAGCCACTCTTTGCTGGTATGCAGCTATTCTGATTCGAGCTTTCTCTCTGATCTCTTCTACCAGATCGAGATTGGTGCGAAGTTGCTCATCGTTAGCTTCCTCTGAGTAGCTCTCCACTCGCGGAGAAGGGGGTCCTACCTCCACAGGGATGATGGTTTCCATGCCAAAGGCCATCCGAAATGGGGTCTCGCTGGTGTGTTGGTCCAGATAGAAACCCAAGAGGGGGGGGTGAATTGAGTTTTCAAAAATTTAAACTCTATTGAAAATAAACCCCAACGGAAATAAAAACTTAGGTTCACACAAACAGAATATGCACAAATAGAGAGTTAAAGATAATGAGACAATCACGGCAAACACAGAAGATTTTATAGTGGTTCGGTGTACCTACACCTACGTCCACTCCCAAGTATCTCTTGGGTCCACACTATAATCAACCTGATTACAGCAGAGTTGTTTTGCAAGCTCACAACTCGAACTTGTTGTTTTCCTGGGTGCACAACGAACCCAGCTAGTTTTCAAGGCTCACCAGCACAAAACCTTACACCACAAGCAAACTACTTGCTCAAGGCTAATAGCCTCAATGGAATCAATCCTCCGATTGACCCAGCAAACTATAATTGTTTTTACAAAACAGAGGCTCCTCCAATGAGCAAATATACAATGATAGAACACGAAATAAAGAGATAGGAATCAAAGCCTGATTTGCAGATCTTGGTGGCTTGCTTCTTCTCTTCTCTTGGGTGGATCTTCCTTTAGATTGCTCTTGAAGCTCCGAAGATCAGAAAACTATGGCTTGCTTCTTTTCTTGAGACTTCTTCAAAATGAAACTATGAAAGCTTGGAATCCTCTCTTTTCTTTTGGGGAATCAGTATGATCTTTCCTCTCAAATCTTCCCTCTTTTCTTTTCTGATGGATTTCAAAGATTTTTCTCTATTCTTTTCTTTTTGTCTCTCTTTTTCTCTCCTTTTTCTATTATTTTTCGGATGCAGCAAACCCTCTTCTTATAGATCAGTTTAATCCATAAATAGTTTAAAACTATCAGTTAGAAACAAGTGTAAGAAGGATTAGATCCAAAAATAGCAATAGCCATTAGAATTAAAAAGATAAAAGTAAAGTTGAGTTGTTATGATAGTTCTGAAGTCGCGTCTGACATTCTGGAGTCGGCTCTAACTTTTCTGGAGTTGGCTCTAAATCGAAAATCCCCAAATCGCTTGAACTGGAGTTGTCTCTGACTTTTCTGGGGTCGACACAAAAATCTTATGGAGTCGACTCTAACAGTCTCGGAGTCGACTCTAAGTCGTGGCTAGAAAAACCATCATTCTGTCTTTTCTGTTGGAGTCGGCTCGAACAGTCCAGAGTCAACTCTAAGTCTGTGCCGATTTTCGGAGTCGACTCTGTGATTCCATGTGTCGACTCTAATGTCTATAATCTTACCTTGACATTAGATTCGAACTAGAACTTGATTTATCTTATAATTTTGATTAATAAATCATATCATAAACTGAAAAACTTAATCAAAATCATTAGTAACTTCAAATATTATACTCAAATAGTTTTGTTAATCATCAAAATCAATAATTGGGTCAACAATCTCCCCTTTTTGATGATGACAAAAACTTTGAGTATATGCATTAAAAATTCATTTGAATTAAGAATTATAGACATTGTTAAAGCTTTAAAACTTCCTAACAGAGAATTTGATGTCAAGTTTCAAAATGAACTTTAAAAACATACTTGAGTTCTATTATAAACAACAATCAAGATGATTTAACATAGAAAATCATTAAGCTCCCCCTGCATTAAATAACTCCCCCTATGCAAGGTATATGTAGATAAACTAAAATAGATTGATCATTTTTGATACAAATTGATTAGAATTTCTAAATCTCAAAATTTCTCTCCCCCTTTTTTAGATATGCCAATTGATTGAAATCTTATATTCCTTTAATCTTATATTCTTCATTCTTATTTCTTTTATGCATATACAATTTTCTTCTCCCCTTTTTTGTTATCAGTAATAAGGTGAATAAAAAATAAAGAAAGAAGGTTATCAGAGCGATGTTGTTGGTTCGATCAATCATAGAGATGGTAATTGGTTCTCATAGACAAATTTGCAATAAAAGGATAATTGTATTTCAAAGCAAGATTCATTACATGTGTCAGTTCAAGTACATTCACAGCAAAGTAAAATTCAAGTACATTCACAGTAAAGTAAAATTCAAGTACATTCACAGTAAAGCAAAATTCCTAGATACAAGCTATCAAAGTAAAGAAAGCTAGAAATCCTAGAATACAAACTAGGATAAGACAGGGTATCAAAATCAAACATACTTGTAAATAATTTTCTTCAAATGACCAATCATTTCCATAATCTCATCTTTTTGGTCCTTCTTAAATTTTTAAGACAAGCTTCAACTTGAGCGACAGCAATATCAAGATCTTTCTTCAACTGACCAGTAGCATCTAAATAGACTCTTGATCCATCTACTATCCCTTCTAGTATTTCAAAAATCTTTTGAAGCTCAGATGACATGGCATTCACTGATTTATCCAAAGTAGAAACTATCATGTCAAGCTTAGCAGATATCAATTTCATTTCACTTCTCATTTCTGAATCATGCTCAGTCAGTAGGGCTCTGAGCTGATCAAGCTGCTCCTCTGAAAATCTTCAGATACCAAGGCTGATTGAAGTGGAGGTGAAGGATGAGTGCTCGGTCCAGCCTTTGAAGGTCCAGCAGTTGATGGTCCAGGAATATCCTCTACTCTGGCCTCCTCAACACTAACTTCCTCAGCTCTGGTCTCTTGTCCTCTTTTTATCCAAATATTATTCTCTTTTCTGAAGCCCATGCGGTGAATTATGGAGACACTGTAGTAATCAGTATGCCTTAATTTTCTTAGTGGCTCATTGTCCATTATTAGCACACCTTGGCTTCTAAAAACTAATGTCAGAATCATACCATATGGCAGTGTTGATCTCTTCTTGGTTGCTGCTTCTGCCATATAACCAATCATCATTCCAGCTAAATTTACAGGCCTTCCAGTAATGATACAGTCCAATAAAATATCTCGCTTCGAGACATATTCAAACCTTCCAATTTTAGGAAACAAAATTCTCCATAAATATTGTGAAGTAACCTGAGTTCCAAATTAAGTTGATTACCTCAAACTCAGATACTTCTCTCCCTAACATCCTAGATAGGGCACCTCCTCTATCATCATGTTGATACTCAACTAGTCCAATAGTAGGCATCTCCAATATTTCCAAGAATCTCGGCTGTGATTATCACTTTGGTTCCTCTAACAAAACTACTAAACCTCCCTCTCCTCTACATAAATCATTATAGAATTCTCTCACAAGGGCAGGGTATGTAGGAACATCCAAAGAGCAAACTTTCTCCCATCCCATTTCCTTCAACAATCGACCAATAGCGAAGCCCTCCGAAGCAAATAAATCAAAATCTACTTTTCTTCCAGTTGTAATGGCCTTACCCGCTAATTGATCTACCCGTGGAGAAGATGGTGAAGGTGGAGAAGCATCTTGGGTGGCAGATGATGAAGACGGTGAGGGTTGCCTACGAATCGTCCTTTTCTTGTGGGAACGGTCGAACCTCCAACAATCGCACACTTCTTAGGAGCCATGGAATTGATTGGAATGAGTTATTGAGAGATTTGAGGGATTTGGGGGTTGGAATTGGTTTGGTACAGCTTGAGAAAGGATAGGAGACGATAGGGTCGTTTGGGTGTCGACTCCACCTTTTTATTTTGACCTAGTTCCACTTAGAGTCGACTCCCGCAAAGCGGTGTCAGCTCCGGACTGGAAAATCTATCAGCGTCCGAATTAGAGTTGGCTCTGCAGAAGCCAGAGTCGGCTCTAATTGCCCAGACAGAACATCAAAATAAGAAGGTGTCGACTCCACAAACTGCAGGTGTCGACTCCATAATAGTTTCAGTGAAAAATTAAAATTTCAAGGATCTGAAACTAATCAAATTGATCAATAAATTCTAGATAAATATTCCTTATCAATTGGGGAAACAATGAATCAAATTTCTAGATAAATTTCCTTATTGGACATAGAGGATTTTCAAGAAATTGATGAAGTCTAGATAGTTGTTGTCCTTAAGAGTTTCAGAAAATCATTCTAAAGGGTCACAAACTCCTAATTCTCCTCTAAGATAATAGAATCTTTCCTCACTCAAAGGTTTGGTAAAAATATCAGCCAATTGATCATTAGTGTTCACATAATCAAGATAAATATCATTATTAGCTACATGTTCTCTAATAAAGTGATGTCTAATTTCTATGTGTTTAGTTCTTGAATGTTGAATTGGATTCTTATTTAGATTGATGGCACTAGTATTATCACATCTAATAGGAATTTTATCAAGTGTGATACCATAATCTTCAAGTTGTCGCTTAATCCAAAGGATTTGAGCACAGCAACTTCCAACTGCAACATACTCTGCCTTAGCAGTGGATAGTGCAACCGAATTTTGCTTCTTGCTAAACCAAGAGATTAAGTTACTTCCTAAAAGTTGGCATGCTCCACTTGTACTCTTTTATCTAATTTACAACCAGCATAGTCAGAATCAGAATAAGCAATCAATTTTAAGGTTGAGTCTCTAGAATACCATAATCCTACATTTTTAGTTCCATTTAAGTATCTAAAGATTCTTTTAACAGCAAATAAATGTGATTCTTTAGGATTAGATTGATATCTTGCACATAGACAAACAGAAAACATAATATCTGGCCTACTTGCGGTTAGGTAAAGAAGTGATCCGATCATACCGCGGTAATGCTTCTAATCTACTTTCTTACCTTCTTCATCCTTGTCCAGCTTGCATGAGGGACTCATTGGCGTACCAAGAGGTTTAGCAGATTGCATACCAAACCTCTTGAGTATTTTCTTTGTGTACTTTGTTTGGTTGATGAAAATCCCCGCTTTCTCTTGTTTGATTTGAAGTCCAAGGAAGAAGTTGAGTTCTCCCATCTTGCTCATCTCGAATTCTTCCTGCATTAACTTAGTAAATTCTTGACAAAGGAGATTGTTAGTAGCACCAAATATAATGTCATCAACGTAAATTTGAACAATTAATAAATCCTTTTCTTTTCTTTTTAAAAACAAAGTTTTATCAACGTTTCCTCTCGAAAAATTATTTTCAATTAAAAATTTACTTAATCTATCATACCAAGCTCTAGATGCTTGCTTTAAACCATAAAGTGCTTTGTGCAATTTGAAAATATGATTTGAAAATTTATGATCTTCAAAACCAGGAGGTTGTTCAACATAAACTTTCTCATTTATAAAACCATTTAAAAATACTTTTAACATCCATTTGAAATAAGTTGAAATGCATATGATATGCAAATGCAAGTAGTAGCCTAATGGCTTCTAATCTAGCAACAGGTGCAAAGGTTTCATCAAAATCTATACCTTCTTCCTGATTATATCCCTTTGCAACTAATCTAGCCTTATTTCTAATCACCAAGCCATTTTCATCCAATTTATTTCTAAAAACCCATTTAAATCCTATTATAGGATGGTTTTTAGGTCTATCTACTAGGGTCCAAACTTGGTTCCTAGTGAATTGGTTTAACTCTTCCTGCATTGCTAACATCCAATAACTATCTTTCTCAGCTTCCTCTATAGTTTTGGGTTCTATATGAGATACAAATGCAAGATGATTATTGATATTCTCATTGATGATCTAGTCCTTACACCTTGAGATGGATCACCTATGATTAGGTCTTTGGGATGACCATAAGCATATCTCCAATCTCTGGATAGATCTTTATCATTATGAGCAGTATCAATACCATCATCCTTAGGTGAGTCATCATCCTTAGCTTCAGGTTCTTGATCTGAAGATACATTTAATTTTTCAATACCTCTTTCAATCAAAGATGTATCTTCCTCGTCATCAATTTTATCTGAACTTGATGCTAAAGAATCATCAAACACTATATGAATGGACTCTTCTACAACTAAGCTTCTTTTATTAAATACTCTATATGCCTTGCTAGATGTAGAATATCCTAGGAAAATACCTTCATCAGACTTTGCATAAAATGTCCCAAGATTATCCTTACCATTGTTATGAATAAAGCATTTACAACCAAATGCATGAAAATAACCTTAATTTGATTTTCTATTATGCCAAAGTTCATAGAGAGTTTTCTTAAGGATAGGTCTAATCAGGGCTCTATTTAGGATGTAACATGCTGTGTTTATAGCTTCTGCCCAAAAATATTTTGGAAGTTGGCTTTCACATAGCATGGTACGGGCCATGTCTTCTAAAGTCCTATTCTTTCTTTCTACAACTCCATTTTGTTGAGGTATCCTAGGTGCTGAAAAGTTATGATGTATGCCTTTTTCAAAACAAAATTTTTCAAATAAGTGATTTTCAAATTCAGTTCCATGATCACTTCTAATAGACACTATGGTAGTATTTTTCTCATTTGTGACTTTCTTAACGAATTTCTGGAATATTAAGAAAGTCTTATCTTTGTGAGCCAAAAATTACCCAAGTGAATCTAGAGTAATCATCTACAATCACTAGACCATATTTCTTTCCTCCTAGACTTGTGGTTCTAGTAGGTCCAAAAAGGTCCATGTGTAGTAGCTCTAGTGGCCTAGTAGTTGAAACAACATTCTTAGATTTGAAAGAAGTTCTTGTTTGTTTTCCAAACTGATATGCATCACATATTTGATTATTTTTAAAATTTAAGCTAGGAATACCTTTAACTAAATCCATTTCAATAGTTTAGAAATTAGGTGTGTGCTTGCATGACCTAATCTATAGTGCCATAGCCAACCAATCTCATTCATCTTAGCATTATTAGCAACTAAGCAATGATTACTTGGAGATAAATTTCTCAAATCAATTAAGTACATTGCCATAATGTTTACCAACAAGAATAATGCTATTATCAATGGGATTAGTAACAGTGCAAACAGAAGCTTCAAAGGAAACTTTGAAACCTTTATCATACAGTTGGCTAATACTTATCAAATTATGTTTAAGTCCATCGACATATAAAATATTATCAATATGAATAGATGGAGTAATTTGAATCTTACCAATACCCATGATATGGCCTTGACCATTATCACCAAAAGTAACTACTCCATCTCTTTTTGATTCAAGGGTGATGAATTGATCTTTGTCACCCATCATGTGTCTTGAGCAACCACTATCTAGGTACCATTTTCTTTTTAGTCTGATGGATGCAAGATACTCCTACAAAACATTCAAGTCTTAATTTTAGGTACCCAAGCCTTCTTGGGTCCTTCATGGTTAGATACATTAAATATTATTCCTTTGGGAACCCAAATCATCTTTCTTTTATTATGTGGAGATTTACACATATAAGATTTATGTCCTTTGTTTCCACATTTAAAAAAAGTAATATTTGATGATTTTTTAGCATGTATAAAATATTCTTCAAAGATTTTTGCTTCTTAAGTGGATTATATCCTAATCCAGCTTTATCAAAGACAGCTTTTTGATTATCCAAAATTATATTAAGTTTGATAGAGCTTAAAGTAAATTTGTCAACAATATGTTTAAGCCTATCAACTTCATTTTTCAAATTTTCATTTTCTTTCTTTAGAAATTCAATTTTTACAATATGCTTTTCATTTTCTAAAGATAGACTTTGCAATTGATTTTTCAGATCTTTGTTCTTTGAACTTAAGTTTGCAAAATTATCCATTAATTCATAAAAAGTACTATGCAATTCATCGAAAGTAAAATCATCAAGAAAACTCGGACTTACCTCATCATTGTCCGCCATGAAGCATAGATTGGCCATTTCACTCTTTTCTTCCTCTTCGGAACTTGAGCTTTCCGAATCACTCCATTTGGCCATCATTGCCTTCTTTTTGAATTTCTGGGTGCCTTTCTTTAGTTGTGGGCATTCAGATTTAAAATGACCCGGCTTATTACATTCAAAACAAATGACTTCTTTTTCTTTGCCCTTGTCCTCATCTTTTCTTTTCAAACTTCTTCTTCATGAATCTTTTAAATTTCCTTGTGATGAGTGTCATGTCCTCATCATCACTTTCATCTTCAGATTCATGAGGCTCTTCCATGTATTCAGAAATCTTAAGAGCCATAGTCCTCTTCTTCTTTGACTCATCATCATCAACATGTTGCTTAATTTGAAGCTCATGAGTCATCAAGGATCCCAATAGTTCTTCCAGGGGTAGGGTACTTAGATCCTTCGCCTCTTGTATTGCAGTCACTTTAGCTTCCCAAGTCCTAGGCAAAGAACGTAAAACTTTCCTCACAAGATCAGAATTATCATAAGATTTACCAAGGCTTTTTAAACCATTAACTATATTAGTAAATCTTGTAAACATATCAGTAATAGATTCACATGCATCCATCTTAAACAATTCATACTTATGAACTAGCATGTTAATCTTGGATTCCTTGACTTGATTTGTTCCCTCATGGGTAACCTCAAGTCTATCCCAGATTTTCTTAGCAAAAATGCAAATAGATATACCATTGAATTCATTTGCATCTAATGAGCAGTATAAAATAATCATTGCTTTGGCATTAAGTTGTGCTAATTTTTTATCATGTTCATCCCATTCTGTTTTCGGTTTAGAAATCTCCATGCCATTAATTCTAACAGTGGGAGTGTGTGGTCCATTGACTATAATGCTCCATAGATTATAGTCAAGTGCTTGAATGAAGATTTTCATTCTAGCCTTCCAATAACCATAGTTTAAACCATTAAACAAGGGTGGTCTATTAGTAGATTGGCCTTCGGAAAAAGATGAACCAGCTTGAGTTACCATGTGGATCTTTTACTCTTGATCGTTAGATCAAATCAAATGAGTACTAGCTCTGACACCAATTGTTGGTCCAGATAGCAATCCAAGAGGGGGGGTGAATTGGGTTTTTCATAAATTTAAACTCTTTTGAAAATAAACCCTAGCAGAAATAAAAACTTAGGTTCACACAAACATAATATGCACAAATAGAGAGTTAAAGATAATAAGACAATCACGGCAAACACAGGAGATTTTATAGTGGTTCGGTGTACCAACACCTACATCCACTTCCAAGTATCTCTTGGGTCCACACTATAATCAACCTGATTACAACAGAGTTATTTTGCAAGCTCACAACTCAAACTTGTTATTTTTTCGGATGCACAACGAACCCAGCTGGTTTTCAAGGCTCACCAGCACAAAACCTTACACCACAAGCAAACTGCTTGCTCAAGGCTAACAGCCTCAATGGAATCAATCCTTCGATTGACCCAGCAAACAATAATTATTTTTACAAAACAGAGGCTCCTCCAATGAGCAAATATACAATGATAGAACACAAAATAAAGAGATAGGAATCAAAGCCTGATTTACAGATCTTGGTGGCTTGCTTCTTCTCTTCTCTTGGATGTATCTTCCTTTAGAATGCTCTTGAAGCTCCGAAGATCAGAAAACTATGGCTTGCTTCTTTTCTTGAGACTTCTTCAAAATGAAACTATAAAAGCTTGAAATCTCTCTCTTTTCTTTTAGGGAATCAGTATGATCTTTCCTCTCGAATCTTCCCTCTTTTCTTTTCTGATGGATTTCAAAGATTTTTCTCTATTCTTTTCTTTTTGTCTCTCTTTTTGTCTCCTTTTTTTCTATTATTTTTTGGATGCAGCAAACCCTCTTCTTATAGAATAGTTTAATCCATAAATAATTTAAAACTATATGTTAGAAACAAGTGTAAGAAGGATTAGATGCAAAAATAGCAATAGCCACTAGAATTAAAAAGATAAAAGTAAAGTTTAGAGTCGTTCTAACAGTTCTGAAGTCGCGTCTGACATTCTGGAGTCGGCTCTAACTTTTCTGGAGTTGGCTCTAAATCGAAAATCCCCAAATCACTTGAACTGGAGTCGTCTCTGACTTTTCTGGGATCAACACAAAAATCTTCTAGAGTCGACTCTAATAGTCCCGGAGTTAACTCTAAGTCGTGGCTAGAAAAACCATCATTCTGTCTTTTATGTTGGAGTCGTCTCGAACAGTCCGGGAGTCAACTCTAAGTCTGTGCTGATTTTCGGAGTCGACTCTACGATTCCATGTGTCAACTCTAATGTCTGCAATCTTACCTTGACATTAGATTCGAACTAGAACTTGATTTGTCTTATGATTTTGATTAATAAATCATATCATAAACTAAAAAACTTAATCAAAATTATTAGTAACTTCAAATGTTATACTCAAATAGTTTTGTTAATCATCAAAATCAACAATTGGGTCAATACCGTGGGAATTCTCCAGGTAGCGTGGTAAGCCCATAGGACGTGGTGGAGTTCGTCTGTCCATCTGCCTCGGGCTCTGGCGAGCCAAACTTTGATCCCTTGAAGCAGGGTCCGATTAGTTACTTCGGCTTCTCCATTGGCTTGTGAATGCCCCACCGATATAAGGTGGTGGCAGATCCCATGTTCCTCATAGAAACCTCAAAACTTTGGGTTATCAAACTGCCTGCCATTGTCAGTGATGATCGTATGAGGAAGGCCGAAGCGGCAGATAATGGATCTCCACACAAAGTCCCTGGCCCGAGCTTCGGTTATTTGGGCAACTGCCTCAGCCTCCACCCATTTGGTGAAGTAGTCGATGGCGACAAACAAAAATTTTCTCTGTCCCATGGCGAGGGGGAAAGGGCCAAGAATATCCATCCCCCACTTAGCAAAGGACCAAGCAGAGGAAATGGGGACTAAACTGGCGGAGGGGAGCCTCTGGATGTTGGAGTGTCTCTGACATGAGTCACAAGCTTGGACGAGATCATCAGCATCCCTTTGTATAGTGGGCCAATAGTACCCTTGGCACGCACCTTGTGGCATAGAGATCGACTCCCCAGATGGTTGCCATAAATTCCTTCATGTACCTCCCGAAGAGCATAATCAGCTTCAGATGGGCGAAGGCACTTGAGCAATGGCATGAAAAAGGATCGATTGTAGAGCTGGTCGTCGACCAATACATAGTGGGCAGCTTGCAATTTCAGCCTTCTTGCTTCCTTACGGTCGGCTGGGAGAGACCCTTCTTTGAGATACCTCGAGATGGGGTCGAACCAGGATGGCTCGGTCTCAATCTGCATCACTCGGTCCGCCTCCGCGATGCTAGGCTTTTCCAGGATTTTTAGGGGAAACTTTTGTTCGGCACTCATTGATTCCGTAGTCGCCAGTTGGGATAATAGATCGGCACGGGCATTCTCAGATCTGGGGATCTGGATAACTTCAAATTCAGAGAAGTGGGTAAGCAAATCTCGCACCTACTGGAGATACCAAATCATGCTTGGCTCCTGGGCCTCAAACTCGTCCCGCACATGGTCAGCCACCAGCTGAGAGTCAGTGAAGGCATTTAACTTCTTCACTTTGAGGTCACGGGCAATTTGAAGTCTAGCGAGCAGAGCCTCATACTCGGCTTCGTTATTGGAGGCTGGGAAGGAGAAGCGAACGCCATACTCGAAGGTAGCCCCTTCTGGGCTGATGAGGATTAGGCCAGCGCCTGAGCCACCGGCATTGGACGATCCGACAACATGGAGCAGCCATAGGGAATTAGGCTTCGGTTGCTCGGGGGAGTCTAGAGTGGAACCATCCTCTGGGATAGTACATTCAAGGAGGAAGTCAGCTAGAACCTGGGCCTTGATGGCCGGGCAAGGCTGGTATTGGATGTCATGCTCGCTTAGTTCGACGACCCATTTAGCCATCCTTCCTGATGTCTCCGAACGATGAACCACCACCCTGATGGGTTGGTCGGTGAGAACTATCACAGAATGCAACTGAAAATATTGTTGCAGCCTCCGAACCGATGTTAGCAGGGCCAAAACCAACTTCTCGATCTGGGTGTACCTTGCCTTGGCATTCCGAAGCAGTTTGCTGACATAGTAGATTAAATTTTGAGTCTTTTTCTCTTCTCTGACCAAAACCAAGCCAATTGCGCCTTCTGAAACCGCCAAGTACAGGAATAGCATCTCTCCCGAGTTGGGGCTGCTGAGGAGGGGTAGAGAGCCGAGATACCTCTTGAGGTCCTCGAATAATTTTTGACACTCGGGAGTCCTTTGAAAATTCTTGGTAGATCGGAGAGCTTTAAAGAAGGGAAGGCACCTTTCGGTCGATCGAGCTACGAAGCGGTTGAGGGCCGCGATCCTTCCTGTCAGGTGCTGGACCTCTTTGATAGATGTTAGGGGTGTCATTTGCTGAAGGGCTTGAATCTTCTGCGGGTTGGCTTCAATGCCTCACTGAGAAACCATGAAGCCCATAAACTTCCCAGAATTGACACCGAAGGCACACTTTATTGAATTGAGCTTCATCTGATATTTTTGGAGTGTCACAAAGCTCTCAGAGAGGTCCTCAATGTGCTAGGATGCTTCTTTGCTTTTGACCAGCATGTCATCGACATATACCTCAATGTTTCGGCTGATTTGCTCCTTGAAGACCTTGTTGACGAGCCTTTGGTAAGTTGCACCTGCATTCTTCAGACCAAAAGGTATGACACGGTAGCAATATGTACCTCAATCGGTTATGAAGGCGGTCTTTTCTTCATCCTCAGGTGCCATTCGGATTTGATTGTAACCGGAATAGGCATCCATGAAGGTTAGCATCTGATTTCCTAAAGTAGCATCTACAAGCTGATCGATCCGAGGGAGAGGGAAGCTATCCTTCGGGCAAACTTTATTGAGGTCGGTGAAGTGGATGCAGATCCGTCATTTTCCATTCGACTTCTTTACCATGACGACATTGGACAGCCAGCTTGGATAGTTTACCTCCCGAATGAAGTTTCCCTTAACAAGTTTGTTGACTTCTTCCTCAATCGCCTTCTGCTGCTCAGAGGGGAAGCTCCTCTTCTTCTGCTTTGTGGGCTGGAACATCTTATCCACATTAAGACGATGGACGAGAACATCCGAGCTGATTCCCAGCATATCGAAAGCTGACCAGGTGAAAACATCAGCATTCCTTCGGAGAAAGTCAATCAGCTCCGTCCGAGGTTTCCCTTTTAGCAGTGACACAATCTTTATAGTTCGGTCTGGCCGGGCTTCGTTCAGCGGTACCTCCTTTAGCTCTCCAGCTGGTTCTCCCCGTTGCTCGGCAAAATTTTCCCGAGCATCCAGTCCATCAACCTTGAGCAATTTGGATTGCAGGCTGATGATAAAACACTACCGAGCTACAGCTTGATTTTCTCGGACTACTCCCACTCCCCATCCAGTAGGGAACTTCATTGCTAGGTGCAGGATGGAGACAGCGGCTCTAAGGGACATCAGGCCGGGTCTCCCAAAAATTGCATTGTAGGGCGATCGAAGCTTGGTCACCAGAAAATCCATGTGGACCATGGCAACAGAAGGCCAAGTTCTTGCATGGACCATCAAGGTCACAACTCCTTCTGGGGTGATAACATCACTGGTGAACCCCATTAGGGTGGAGTCCACAGCTCGGAGATTCTTCATAAGCAGTTTCATCTTCAGAAACACATCGAGATACAAAACATTAACGGTGCTTCCACTATTAATGAGAATTCAATCTACATCATAGTTGTTCAGATTAAGGGATACAACCAACGCATCATCATGCAGGAACTGTATTTTCTAGAGGTCGCTATCAGAGAAGGAGAGCTCATTTGTTCGCGCTTTCTTTGGCGCCGAACCTTCTTCATCGTTCCGCCCACTCGACAGACTACCAACTGCCTCGATCACATTAATGTGACCAGCGACCAGAGGATTCGGAGGAGGAGGTTGCTGAGGCTTAGGTTGACGATCACCCCCGTTCCTTGGCTCGAGTGCCCTCCTAAATTGGTCCAGCCTACCCCACTGGATGAGCCTTTCGATCTCGTTCTTCAGTTGCCAGCACTCCTCAGTGTCGTGGCCATGATCCCGATGGTAGTGGTAGTATTTGGTGGGATCTCTTCGGGTAGCATTCCCTCAGAGAGGAGGTGGTCGGGGGAGCTGGCGCTCTATCACCATGAGTATCTCCGCCCTTGGCGCAGTGAGCGGAGTGAACCGGTTGAACCTCCTTGGCGGGCTTCGGGTGCGGTTCCTAGGCGGGGGTGGAGGAACCCTTTGGCAGCGAGGCGGACTTGGCTGGCGGTTGGATCGGTGCTTGTCTGAGCCCTTGGGCTCCTTTTTCCTTGTCAGCTCGGTGCGGGCAGCTCTCCACGATTCTTCGACTCTGGCATATTTGTCTGCCAGAGCCATCATGTCGGAGAGGTTCTAAGGGTAGCTAACCTCCAGCGCCAGGTAAAAGTCACTCTCCTTCAATACTCTGCCTACTAGGGCAGACATGGCCACCTCATGATTAAGGTGATCCACTTCCAACATGGCCATGTTAAAATGGCCGAGATATTTCTTCAAGGACTCCCTCTCTCTCTGCTTAACTTCAGAGAGGGAGTTAGATCTCCGTCGGTGACGACGGCTGCTAACGAACTGGCTGATAAAGAGGCAGCTCAGTTTGTCGAATGAACTAACGGAACCTGGTTTCAAAGCATTGAACCAGATTCGAGCAGATCCCTTGAGGGTAGAGGGGAAGGTGCGGCAGAGGACCACATCTGATGCCCCATAGAACATCATGATCGATCTGAAGCTGCTGAGGTGATTGTCAGGATCGAAGGCCCCATGATAGGGCTTGATGGCGGGCAGCTTCATATGGAAGGGAATCACTTCCTCCATGATTCCCTTGGAAAAGGGAATGTCCTGCTCCATATGATGGTGGAGTGGATGGGCCAGCTTGGCGGCATCTAATCCTGGTGCATCTCCCGGAGTTGCTAGCGGATCTCCTCAGGCATAACAGGAGGGGCCAGACGAGGAGAAATGAGATGGTGTCGAGTCATGGCAAGAGAACACCAAAGAGAGGGATCGGGCCTACCAAGATCGGGGAAGATCTTTGCCATGTACTCCTTGGGAGGCTGGCTCAGCTTCCCTAGGGCGGCGAGGGGGGTCTGCGACCCCATGTGGGCCGGAGGAGGAGATCACCTGATGAGCGGGGGCTGCATTCTCCTCATGAGGATGCAAGGCAGGAGTGGCTGGTCGGGGAGCTTCAAAATGCCCTTGAATCAAGTGGGTTAGAGCCTGGACTTGCTGGACCAGTGAGGCAAACTGGTCCTGGGTCACTGGGGCCACCGGTGGCGATGGAGTCTTAACTGGTGGCGGTGGTGATGCTACACTGCTCATCGTATCAGGTCTTTGGGAGGCGACCTGATCCCGAGCTTCGAAGGTAGCCTTTCTTCGATTGGCCATGGGAGGAGTTCTCTTTCAGATCGAGATCCTTATCTCCTGAATTATAAGTTTATGGGACTTGAGGGCCCTTCCTTTAGCACCATTTTGTTGCTGCTGAAATATGTCCTCCGACTTGGGTGCGATCGGGCTCCCTTCTGGGTGGACCTGCAAAATAGTCCTCACGCGGGAGGCGTTGGGGGTGGCCCTCCATGGAAGACCCTCCGATGCTCAAGTCAGCGGGGATCGGCAATCAACAAACAAGAGGAGAAGGCTCTCGCTGAAGAGTCTCTCCAAGGGTGGCCTTTGAGAGCTCTGAGCAAAGCGCTAATTGCAAAAAATGGGGGTAGTCAAGGTAGAAAGAGAGTGTGCTACTGAGCAAGTGCGCATACCGGAGGAGTCGGCAAATGACTCTATTTATAGAGGATCACCTGATTTCCTAGGGCATCGTGGGTCCAAAAGTCGTTAGGATTTGAATCCAGTTTGTTATGAGGTCAGTAAGATTCACATCTTGTTGGTTAGAGGATCAACGACTGGAAGAGCTGGTTGACGTCTCGAGATTTGGCGGGTATATAGGCTCCAAGGCTCTAGGCCACTCCACGGGTCCTAGGCCACTCTCAGATATGATTTCTGTTTGGAATCTTACGGATTTGAACTCTTCCGTACCAAATTCCATAGAGGTCCTTGAGTGCCCGGGTCTAGCCGGGGCATAATGATGACTCAGCTAACGAGGCATAGTCGGATAGCTCGACCGGGGCCGAGAGAGACGATATAGCTTGACTGAAGCCGAAAAATGATATAGCTCGGCTGAGGCCGAGAGATGATATAGCTCGGCTGAGGCCGAGAGATGATATAGCTCGGCTGAGACCGAGCGATGATATAGCTCGGCTGAAGCCGAGAGATGTGATGCGTGCCTTAGGAATCCTTGGCTCGGTGAGGGGCTAAGGCACCCCGATCTACTAAGGCTGACTTGTCTCTAGCGGGTATTGTTCAGTACGTGGGAGTCAGGGTTGATCCTAGCCCCCTTGCATGATTAATTATGCAATGGCAATTTTACCCCTCAACAGGTATTTATAGTTTTGGAGGAAGTTCTTAGTAGAGATTTGAGGCTTTAGTTGAAGAAAAACTTCACCTCTCTCTCTCTCTCTCTCTATATATATATATATATATATATATATATATATATATATATATATATATATATATATATAGACACTTACGGATGGATGTTTATGTTTTTTTGGGAATGTTCTCTTTAGATTTGATGCTTTAGTTATGAAATTTTTTTTCTAAAAAATTATATATTACTACATGTGATTGTGTTTTCATAGTTTTGGAGAAGGTTCTCTGCAGATTTTATGCTTTAGTTGTGAAAAAAAAAATTTCTCTGATTTTTTATATTTTATATATATTAAAAAATTCTTTTGCAGCTTGGTTGCTTCTGTGATTTTCTATTATATGCTTCCTTTTTAAAAAAATATTTTATTTAAGCTGTTTGTTGCTCTGGATTAGATATCTGATGTTCTATCTCTATTTTTTTGATCTGTCTATTTTACATTTTGTTTTATCTCTTCCCATCTTTAGGGGTTTCTTCTATAACATGGTTGGTTGGCGATTTGGTTTGCAACATTACGTACCTGCATCATAAATTTCATACTATCAAGCAGTGTAATTTTCCATCAAGTTTGTGGCGGGAGATGCGACGGCCACCCAACTCTTACCGTGTCAGTGGAATGTAACTTCCCATCAAGCTTGTGTTCATATATTTTGGCAGGGTACTTTCGGTGTGCTTTTGCCACGAAGCCCTGCTCTACTGCATCATATATATTCTTTTTCTCCTACCCATCTAGATTAGCTACACGTGTTACTTGGACTGTGAACCGCAGTGTTACCATATTGTATCTCCTATAGCTATTACATGGTATCTGCTATTCGTTGAGACCGTCCACTGTAGGCTTCTATCAAATTTGGCTACTCATTTGGAGGAAAAGACGTGCAATGGATGGCATGATGCTTTATCGATAAGTGGAAGTCCTATAATAACAAAATTCCAAGTTTTCAACTCCTTTTTGGAGGATTAAAATTTAATTTGCATATGTATTTTTGTGAGATAAAAGTAATTCCTCAACGTTCTACTTAGAATGTATTCAATATTTTTCTGAATACTTGTTTGCCTTGAAATGCATGCGAGTTTCATTTGATTTGGCATCGTTGGTTCATAGCCTGTCACTTTGTGTCCTCTTGGATATTTTTATGCCATTTTATCGCAAAAAAGAAAAAATTGCATGCATGCTTTAAAATTTGTAGTTATGAGAATCGATTTTTTGAGACTAAGTTGGCCTTGTAGGCATTAATATTTTTTCACTCGGATAGGTCATTGATTCTTAGCGATGGAGTCCCCTGACACGACTGATGTTCTGCCTCCGCCTTTCGACAGGATACCTCCAGGTGTTGTTCCGATGAGAGCAGAAGATTTCCCTCCAAATAGGAGAATGCCAATGGCGAGATCTGGCCTTGTAAGCAAAGGGCAGCAGCCAATCACCCTCTTAACCAATCATTTCAGAGTCTCTGCTCTGAACATAGATGACTACTTTTATCATTACAATGTTTGTGTAATAACCTTGCAAGCAGTTCCATGTTACATAAAAAAAGAATGATTTGAGAAGTTTTTAACTCGGATTAAATTCTTAAGATCATATATATCCAGCTTTCTGGGATGTTAATTGAGTAGTAAATAATAAACTTGAAACATTATAAATGATATCATAGCTAATTTTAATATATAGAAATCAATGAATCAAGAGAAAACGCTGCTCATGGAGTAGTAATGAAAAGAATTTTGTCATAATATAAAGCCATCTTTATAACATCAATAAATCTATTTATTCATCTAATAAAGAGAAAAATTGTAATACATCCATGAATAATTTCATATTGGATAAAAATATGGTTCGAAAAGTTTATAACTCAAGTTCATTTGCTACCAATTAACATACACTTAAGTTTTTAAGATTTCACGAATCCAATCCATTAAGAGATTAATTGGATCAATATCATTAAAGCCAATCCATTACAAAGTTAAGCCAATCCTATACATATGGAGGTCAATGGGTTAGAAGACACTCAATGAGCTATGGCTATCTCAATAAAGAAAAAAAAATTTATAGCACTCCATAAATAGTTTCATATTAAATGAAAAATAATGATAATTTTAGTTTATTTTTTATTAATTAACATGAATCTAATCCATCAATAAGTCAAGTTAATTAGATTTGGTGGGATCAAAGGATTTGCAATCTTTACATTTACTTACATTTATTATCTTGGCTGCATAATGATACTCGATCTCATGCATATATTTTGTGAATAGGTTTCCTTGAAATATGAAGATAATAATCCTGCAGATGGGACTAAAATCGGTAGAAGGGTAATTGACAAGTTACAGCAGATTTATGGTTCGGAGCTGGGAAACAAGGATTTTGCGTACGATGGACAAAAGAGTCTGTTCACCGTCGGCGCTCTTCCTCGAGTGAACAATGAGTGGACAAAAGCGTCTATATCAGATGAAGATTTTTAAAGTTGAACTTAAATTCGCTGCCAAGATACCCATGCAGTCCATTGCTATGGCTCTAAGGGGCCGAGACACAGAAAACTCTCAAGACGCTTTGCGGGTTTTTGATATCATTCTAAGGCAGAATGCAGCAAAGCGGTAGCTTTTGCCGTGAACTGATGATTTGCCGTTAATCTTTCAAACTTGAGAATATACAAAGACTGATGATTTTGCCGTGAACTGGCTTCTGTTTTATAGGGGTTGCCTTCTTGTACGCCAGTCATTTTTCCAAAACAATCCTTCGAATTTTACTCAAATTGATGGTGGTATCCTGGGATGCCGGGGATTCCATTCCAGCTTTCAGACCACACAAGATGGCCTGTCGTTAAATGTTGGTATGCCTCTTCCTTGGGGATTCCATGGGAGGACCGAAGCACAGCAGCAGGCCTTGCGCCTACCTTTGCCACCACCGTTCCACAACGCATTTAGGTATGGATGGTATCGGACGGTGCAAAGGCAACGCAACGAGGACATCATGTCCCCATCGCTTCCGTTTCCTCATTGGTCGTCGCGATGATATCGAAAAGGCTCTGATGATATCGAAAAGGAAACGATGGTAGCGAATAGAACGAAGAAGGTCAAGACGCGATTGCTCATAAACCTGAGAGCCCTCCCGTCCGCTTTT
The DNA here is from genome assembly GCA_900491605.1 of Calamus simplicifolius. Classification (NCBI taxonomy): domain Eukaryota; kingdom Viridiplantae; phylum Streptophyta; class Magnoliopsida; order Arecales; family Arecaceae; genus Calamus; species Calamus simplicifolius. The sequence goes on along the minus strand of UESW01003837.1, from coordinate 1,359,842 downwards.
ATAGAGGGTCTAGCATTTAACGCCTAGGTTCTCGAATGTTCGATTCGAGAGTCAGAAGTAAATTTGAGTATATCTCTCTGGATTATTCTCACTTTCCAAGGCATTTAATTTTATGGATTTATCCTATCTATTTTCTCGAATGTTTCAACAAATAATAATAATAATAATAATAATAATAATAATAATAATAATAATATTATTATTATTATTATTATTATTATTATTATTATTATTATTATTATTATTATTATTATTATTCAATTTAAATTTATATTGTACAGTTGCTTGCCTGTTCTATTCATGAGCCATTCAATTCTCTTTTGACATCTATATCCATATCTCTCTCCTGCTCTAAATTTGTAATTATATGTTATAATTAAAAATAAAGTAAAATTATTGTCAATAATATATATTTTTGAGAGTTTAATCTTATCGATTTTGTATAATAATTAATCAATAATCATAATGACATGATAGGATGATATTTGATGAATCCCCACAAATCCTACATCTCCAATAATCGCACTAGCACCCTCAATGTTTTGTATATATCAAAACTTTATTAAGGTAAACTTTTCACCCCACAAAATCTTTCTTAATTATCAGCAATAAGTGAGTTTGGCCTGGACTGATCCATTAAGCCAACTAAATTTTTAGTCGGCGCATGCGCTACGTTAAATAAGGTCCACTCACAAACTTTCACTCTGACTTACTTCAGCATCAACTACATCCCCAGAGATAAAAATGGCAGGACCAATGCCCTATCTCAGCTGGCCAATTTGGCAGACAACACCTTGGAGAGGAACTACATTGAGCATCTAAAGCCCCAAGAATCGACATTGTGGAAGAGGCCTTGCCAGTCACACAGGAGCCAATTTGGATGGATTCCTACATCCGCTACCTTACTAACGGCACCCGCCCTGATGATCGCACAAAGGCCAGGCTACTCAAATGGAGGGCTTCTAGATTCATGGTGTTGGACGGGCAACTATACAGAAGGTTGTTCTCCTATCCTCTTCTCAAATGCATAGGCCCAATAGATGTCAACTACGTCCTCTGGAAGATCCACGAGGGCATCTGTAGAAACCATCTGGGGGCAGAACACTGGCATACAAAGCACTCCATCAAGGATACTACTGGCTCACCATGCAGGAGGATGCAGCTAAATTGGTATGAAAGTGCAATAGCTGTCAACGGCATGCTCACATCCAATGGCAGCCCGCTTCCTAGCTAAGTCCGCTTTTGTCCCTATGGCCCTACACTCAATGGGGAATGGACATCCTTGGACCATTCTCCCCAGCCTCAAACTAGCGAAGGTTCTTGCTTGTCGCCCTCGACTATTTTACCAAACGAGTCAAAGTTGAGGCACTAACAAGGATTACCGAGAGCAAAATAAAGTCCTTCTGGAAGTCCATTATTTGCCACTTCGGTTTACCCCACACCGTCATCATCGATAATAGCCAGCAATTCAACAACAGTACCAAAAAATTCTATGCTAAGCTGAACATTCACCATCGATTCACCTCCTTGGTCATCCAAAAACCAATGGAGAAGCTGAGGTAATGAGCCGGACCATCCTCCAGGGGCTTCGGATCTGACTAGATGAGTTCAAGGGTAGATGGATGGATCAACTTCCAGACGTATTATGGACCTATCACACAACTCTAAGGACACCAACTGGTGAGACTCCATTTAGCCTTGTCTTCGGATTAGAAGCAATTATCCTTGTTGAGATTGGTATCCCAAGCCCACGAGTGGAATCATACAATGAGAAGGATAATCCCACGCAGTTGAGAGCCCATCTTGACCTCATCGATGAGGCGCGCAATCAAGCATGGCTCAAAATAGCGACATTCCATCAATGAGCCACAAGGTACTACAATGCCCACGTGCATCCAAAGACCTTCTGCCCTAGAGATCTAGTCCTCAAGTGAGCTGAAGTTTTTAAGCCAACAAAGGAGGGCAAGCATCCCCAAATTAGGAGGGACCTTATCGGGTCGTCAAAATGCTTCATAGAGGAGCATATCGAATCGAAGGGCTCGATGAGAAGCCCATCCCTTGCACATGGAATGCGAAAAACCTCTGCATATACTACCAATAATGTGAAAAGATACACATGATGTGAATAAAAAGAGCTTTGAGCATCCTATCACATCATTCGACCCACTTTGCTGGTTGAAAGTCAAATTCTCAACTACGTCGGAGGACTCCAGTGGACTCGCAGTTGGGAGACATCGACCTCTTGGTACATAGTCGCTGGATAACAACAACTTCTTGGCACTACGTTGAATGACTTTAGTGGACCCATAGCTGGGAGACGTCGACGTCTGGCCCACTATCACTGGACGATGACAACTTCTCGACTTCATGTCGGATGAGTCCACTCGACTTACAATAAGGAAACATTGACCTTTCGGCTTATAGTCATTGGACGCCCACTTTCCAACTTCACGTCGGACAAGTCTAGTCAGCTCACAGTTGGGAGACATCGACCTCCTAGCTAATGGTCGTTGGATGCTCCCGAGTTAGTCTCAGCAATCCTTGAGTTAGACTCAATAGCCCTCGAGTCAGTCTCAGTAGCCCTCGAGATGATCTTAGTAGCCCCCAGCGGGTTGATCTCAGTAGCCCTCAAGCTAGTCTCAACAGCCCCCAGGTCGGTCTCAGCAGCCCTTGAATCAGTCTTAGCAGCCCTCAGGTTAGCCATAGCAGCCCTTGGATCGATCTCAGCAGCCCTCGCGTCGATCTCAACAGTCCTCGAGTCAGTCTCAGTGGCCCTCGACTCGGTTCTAGCAGCCCCTAGACAAGATTTCAGCAGCTAACTGAACCAAAAGATGAGCAACCAAGTCATAATCAAGATGACCAAGTAGTAGCTACCTTGCTTCCAACCTTACTAGAAACTCTCCAAGAGAGCGGGAACACTTGGCATGTTGCTGCATCCATGAATTTAAGCTAAGAAAATGAAAGCTGCCAACACAAGAAGCAACACAGAAGAAAGAACACCTCAACATGGGGGAATTGGATGTTAAAGCCAGCCTATAAACACAAATACCAAGTGTTCAAGAAACAGAAGAGCAAAAGGCTTCACAAAAAGGTACACAAAACTATGAAGAACTTTCCATCATTAAAAGTTAAGTTCATTACATCTGAAGCAGGCAATCGAAGTCAAGTTACAAGCAAAATTCAAAAGACAAAATACAAAAAGAAGCAGCCCTATGGCTCGACGGGCTCCAACGAAGAGGCCTCCTTGGCGGGTGTGGGGTCATCACCCTCTCTAGCTTCGATGGAGTCATCATTGTCACCTGTGGCTTCTTTCGCCTTTGCCACTGCTAGTGCCTTGCCATCTCCTCCAAATCCTTGATGGTGATGTTGTCAAGGTTAGTGATGTTGAAGGCCCAGGCGACCTTATCCTTGCATTCCTCAAAACCCTTGAGAAATGCATCATATTCCGCCTCCACAACTTCATTGACAAAATTGGTGGAGCTCTTATACAACTCTACAGCCCCGGCAGCCTCGTCCCTGTTGGCCTGGGCCTAGGCACTAGAAGCCTCCTCCTTGGAGCACTCGGTCTCTTCCACTGCACCCTGGGCAAGGGCCTCTGCCTCGGTTGCTCTCAGGCTGACCCCTTCAAGCTGGAGTTTGAGGCCAGCCACCTTCATTGTGGCCTCATCCAGTTTCAGCTCAGCGGCCCATGCACGCTCTTTCTTGGCCCGAGCACCCTTCTTCGCCTCCATGAGCCATGCTTCCAGCCACCGGCTCGCTTCCTTTGTTGCTTGGAGTTCTTTGGTCATCGCTGCCTTGCGGGACCGGATGAAGGCCAGCTCCTTGGCTGCCTTGTTAGCTTGAGCCTGGACGGTAGTGGCCTCCCTACGAGCAAGGCCATAGGACTCGGCGGTCCGAAGGCAGGCATTCCTTAGGGTGAAGGTACCACCCACTACCTGCATGATGGGAAGACAAATAAGAACACTACATTGCAAAGGAGAATAGATTCAAAGGAAGGTAAACAAAGTCACTTACCCAGAGCATTGCCACATTGCTCCGCATAAAGTGGGCCCTTCACATGCCCATGCCAACATTGACAACACCCCGACCGAGAGGATGGTCAACATGATCTCCTGGGGGGCAGGCCACGCTTCCAAGAGGCCATGGAAGGACGAGGGTGTTGAAACTGTAATCCCCTTTTCAAAAAGGGACTTAGCGAGGGTGAACAATCTAAATGATAATAGCAGCATCATCTTCATGACGATCACTTAACATCCTATAAAGAGAATCCTGGTTGATAGCGGAAGCTCAACGGACATTCTTACTTACGATGCATTTTTTGAATGAACCTTTCTCCCGACTCCCTTTGACCCATGTCCATGCCCCTAGTTGGCTTCACAGGGGACTCTGTAAGCGTTAAAGGCGAGATCACTCTTCCAGTCATGGCTAGGATGCCACCTTGCTAGAGTACAGTCTTCATGAGATTTCTGGTCGTTCGGATGCCATTGGCCTACAATGCCATATTCGGATGACCCGGCCTAAACCTCTTGGATGTAGTCATCTCTACCAAATGTTTCCTCATCAGATTCCCTATAGAAGAGAGAGACCAAAGGGAGTCAAAGAAGAGAAGAGAGCATGCCGAGTGTTTGCTGACTTTCTCGCTGGGAGTCGACTCAGCGAAGACGATCCGGATTAGTGAGCTCCTCCCTACAAAAGAGAGAGACTAGCTTTTAGCCTTCTTGCGTAGGGGTGGCAATTTTTGACACGACACGATAACTCGATACGAACACGACATGAATTAAATGGGTTTGGGTTGACTATTTTTTGGTATAAACCCATGTATGACACGACCCGTCAACACGAAATTTAAATGGGTCGTGTTCGGGTTCAACCGCTTAACTCGAATTGACCCAAATTGACCCGTATATTTAATCGGGTTGACATGAATCCGTCTGACCTGTTTTGACCTGAACCTGTCACCCGCTTCGCCCGCACGTACGCCGCCATGATCCGTCCGTCACCGCTACCCAAGGCCTCTATATCAAACAAATAAAGCTGACGGTTCCACCAAACGAAGCTGATTAAATAGTCAAAATTTAGATTATATGAATTATATAATTTAATCTGATTAGATTGATCAAACAAGCAATGCAACCAATTTGACCTAATCTACGTCTTGGGAGCAACTTTTGTGACGGTTGAGTCCAAATATCACAATCCCCTTTAACGAAAAGAAAGTGAAAAATAAAAGCAACTATCATTACTCTTTTTTCCCAAGAAACTTCCTTCACTCTTAAGCAATTACGTTATAAATGATAAAATACTAATAATGATTGTTTAATAACATTTTAGAGAGTTTAAATGACGATAAATTTTTACTCGCACCACTGCTCTCTTTGACTCTACCCTCCTTTTGCCGGCTCATTTTCCATTATAAAATATCATGTGGGTTTTATTTCTTTCGCCCTCTCGGGTCATAGGTCGTGTCAGATTAATCGTGTTTCGAGTCAGGTCGTGTTCGTGTCCAAATTACCTAACCCGTTTAACTCACAGGTCGTGTTTGGGTTGATGTGTTTTCAACCCGACCAAAACATGACACGACCCGAACACGATACAACATGACACGATTGCCACCCCTATTCTTGCAGACCAATTCGGACATCTTTACATGATCAACATCTGACATGCTAAAAATACTTTCGGAGAAAATCACTCATAAGCTCAATATTGATTCAAAGTATTGACCGAGAAGTTTTAACCTTGAGAGATAGAAGGCCATCGATGAGGAAGTCAACAAACTACTTGTTGTTGGTCACATTTGGGAGGCATACTACCCAAGTTGGCTGGTTAATGTGGCGCTGGTCCGCAAGGCCACAAGCTCCTCAGCTTCATGGATGATGAGGAGAACACCTCCTTCGTGACCAAGAAAAGCATCTATTGTTATAAGGTAATGATCTTTGGCCTGAAGAATACAAAAGCTACTTACCAAAGATTGATGAATAAGATGTTTAAAAATTAGATCGGTTGAAACATGAAGGTGTATATGGATGACATACTGAGAAAAAGCATATGCACTACCGACCATGTCGCTGACCTGAAGAAAACTTTCAATAACCTTCGCCGCTGTTGGATGAAGATGAAACCCCGTAAGTGCATATTCAGAGTCTCTACGGGAAAGTTCCTGGGTTTCATAGTAACCCAACAAAGAATTGAGACAAATCTAGAGAAGATTCAAGCCGTCCTCGATATAAGGTAACCCACCAATAAGAAGGAAGTATGACAACTCACTGAAAGAGTGGCCACCCTGAACCGCTTTTTATCAAGGTCTACCTAGAGGTGCCTACCCTTTTTCAAGGCCCTATGTAAGGTGAATGGCTTCGAGTGGATAAAAAACTTTAGAAGGCCTTTGAGGAGCTAAAGAAGCTCATGTTCACCCCACCTTTGCTGTCAAAATCGAAAGAGGGAGAGGATCTCTTCCTTTACCTTGAGGCCTCCCTAGAGGTGGTCGACTTCAATGAGATGAAAAGGCCGATTTACTATGCCAGTAAAGTGCTTCATGATGCAAAGACCAGGTATTCCAAAATTAAAAAGATTATTTTCACACTAATCATCTTTTTTCAGCATCTTAGGCCTTACTTTCAAGCTCATCTGATTGTGGTGCTCATGAACCAACCACTCAAAGCTATACTAGCCCTTCCGAACACCTTTGGATGACTGACCAAGTGGGCAATCAAGTTGGGAAGAGTTCGATATTTTATATCAGCCAAGGTCGATCATGAAGTCTCAAGTTTTGGTGGATTTCATGGTTGAGTGCACCTGAACCGAGTAGCAACCAGAGGAACCCCCTCCAACGAGCCCATATGCTGAACCAAAAGAAATGGGAGAGACCTAAATCCTTCATGTTGATGGTGCTTCAAACTCTTAAGGGAGCAGGGCAGGGCTTATCCTTACAAGTTCGAATGGGATGATGGCAGAGTACGCCCTCTGATTCCTCTTCGAGGCCACTAATAATCAAGCCGAGTACGAAGCTATGTTGGCAAGAATAAGACTTGCATAGGAGCTCATAGCAAAGTGCCTTAAAGCCTTCATCGACTCCCAGTTGGTCTTCGAACAGATCACCGGAGAGTATGAAGTCCAAGACCCCATCATGTCTCGCTACTTAAATAAGGTCCGATCAGAAACTTCCACTCTGACTTACTTTAGCATCAGCTACATTCCCAGAGATAAAAATAGAAGGCTCGATGCCCTATCTCGGCTGGCCACCTTGGCAGACAACACCTTGGACAGGACTTACATCGAGCATCTGGAAGTCTCAAGCATCGACATCGTGGAAGAGACCTTGCTAGTCATACAGGAGCCAACTTAGAAAGATGCCTACATCCGCTTCCTTACTGATGGCTCCCTCCCTGATGATCGCACAAAGGCCAGACTACTCAAATGGAGGGCTTCTAGATTCATAGTGTTGGGGCTGAGGCAATGTCAGGATTCTCAAGCGAGGTCTCTTCGACTTTGTTCTCCTTGCATTGTCGGCTGCCTTCTTTCTCTTCTTGTCGACCCCCTTTAGTTGATCAACTGAGAACCACATTCCTACAAAAGGCAGAGGGCTAGAAAAAGCATCAAATAAACAAACAAAAATAGAAAAGAAGGAGGAGCACAATGCTCACTTGGGGTCGGCACTGGACTCACACTGGCCTCTTAGAGATTCCTCTCTAATAGAAGGTCCTGACAGAGAGGGACCTCGATGGAGAGCAATCGATCGAAGACTTCTTGGTCCCTCTGTTCTGTCACCAAGTTCCTGTTCGAGGACAAGTCTAGCTCCCCCCATTGCTCTCTCACTCCCTCTTTGTGGGCGTAGAAGAATCAAGATTTCGATCCCTTAATAAAGGAGGGAAGATCGAGTTTTAGAACCCAACTAGGCCTAGGGGGAAAAAATCCATCACCCGATTTTCGAAGGGTGGTGGCGGAGGAAGTATATTGCCGAAATAAAGAAACCCGAGCCACTAGACCAATATAGTGGCAGAGGATGATGAAGGCACAGATCATTCTGAAGGAGTTCTGAGCCAATTGTGCTAGGATAAGCTCATACCTCTTTAAGAGGCTGATGATGAAAGAGTGGAGAGGAAGACAAAGACCTACCCTAAAAAACTCCTAATATAGGGCAACACCTCTGGCACAGCTGGCGATCACCCTATCGTTGGGCTCAGGAGTAGACAATTGTATCCCCTCTGGGATCCTATACCTATCCCAAATACTCTCTACATCTATAGGGGTCATGGTGGAGGAGACGCCCTTCAGGCCAATCGAACTAGGGGCGATGGTCGAAGGAACTGCCGAATGGACTAGAGCGGCTGAAGGCTCATGGATGGCTATACCACCGCCCTATGATGCCGCTATAGAGGAACCTCATCCTCGGTGGAAGAAGAGGAAGAAGAGTAAACTATGGGTCTCTTACCCTTCTGAATGAGCCTAGGGTCCATAGCTAACTCAAGAAGAAGACAAGGAACCAAAGAAGAAGAAGAGGAATGGAAAGACTAAGAAGACTGACATGCGGAAAGAAAAGGCACCCCAAAAGCTCAAGAAGCAGAAGGAAGAAGGAAAGGAAAGTTTCTATCTTAGAGGCACTTGAAGCATAAGAGGTTCAGTAGAAGAAGTAGGAGGCCTTTTATACTTGATTTTCAAATTGTCCCGCCCGATCATGCTGTCACATGGGCATCTGCGATTGGAAGTTGGCATCCCAACCATCAGGCAGCCCTTTACCACTCGAGATGCAATGTTTCAGCGGTGTGTAGGGAGGCAAGATTTGCAAATGATAATGGGACACTGATGATGACACCATAATGATGACATGCCACTCTTCGCCAATCGAGGGATGACTCCTTGATTTCACAATGGAAACTCGTTGTACGCCGATGGTATCGCACCTCCCATTTATCCTTAAATGTGAAAGGACCACACCTTCTGAGGGCATGTGCTGGGCCCCGCAATAAATGGTGTTTGAATCATGATGCATTGAAACTCTACATTCCTTTCGCTTGGCAGGTGCAAGACACATGATCGCACAAGCTCAGGAGTGGAGGGGCATTTAATGTGGCTGGTGGAGCCACACCCAACCAATGATGGAGATAATCTGATAAAGCTGATAAGATCATGTCTGATCAATAGTGGTGATCACCCTTCCATAGCAACCTTCAGTCGGCCACCAGATAGAACCCTAACTTGGCCACCCGGGTAGAGCCCCCAATTGGCCACCTGGGTAAGACCCCAACTTGGCCACCTAGATAGAGCTCCAGTTGACCACCTAGGTAGGACCCCAACTTGGTCGCTCGAGTAGAGCCTTCAGCCAGCCACTCGAGTTGGACCCGACTAAGCCACTCGAGTAGAGCCCCCAGCCGGCTACCTGGGGAGGACCCCGACTCGGCCACCCGAGTAGAGCCTCCAATCGGCCACCCAAGTAGAGCCTCCAGTCGGTCACCCAGGCGGGATCCCTTGTGGGGACCACTCGTATGACCCAACTAGCCACTTAAATTGTTCGTACAATTTATCATGATCCAAAATCTTAACGAAAATGCGATGTGGGAGCTAGACTGATCTGATGGATGCTCAAATTTGATAGAGCCTACCAATCCTGCTATGACCACCCATATCTAACAGGACCTAGCCCACCAACCCTGCTATGGCTACCTATATCTAATGGGACCTAGCCCACCAACTCTGCTATGGCCATCCATTTCTGATGGAATCTAGCTCACCAACTTTGCTGCGATCATCAAAATCTGATGGACCTGGCCTACCAACTCTGACATACCATGAGGGAGGCAAATCTTGCTGCTACTGCCCTTACTGCATATGCTCTGACAGGTAGTTACACCTCGAGTCTTGCAAACATCCATAAAATAGGTAAGAGGGATCCCCAACTAGGTATGAGACCCAAAACACATGCTCATACAAAGCATTTTTTTTCTAAAACTCTTGAGCTTTCTTTCAAGCTTACGACTATTACCCAGAGCATTAACTTGAGCATTAAAGGGTTCCCATCGGAATCATTGGCCCTTAGGGACTTTTTGCAGGCTCCTGTTTGGAGTGAAGCCCACCAGAGGACCCCTGACCAGTCGAAGTAGGCGATCGAATGCTCGCCGATGGTCAAGGATGATGATTGGCATCAACAGATTGACGCATCAGGTAGGACAATAATGAGAAAGAAAGACCATCAGCACCATGTTACATATCTCCATCCTCTCTAAATTAACAATGATGGTAACCTGCACTCGAGAAGCCTCCACTAGCCGTATGGGAGAAACTTTCTAGTAGATCGAGTAACTAAAGGCCAACCTCCCTACTCCACCATCGCCACCACCTCAGATCACCCAGTCAGACCAACTTTTCACCCTCACCAGTCATTAGTGGCAGTAGTACAGGAGCTGCAGCAGCAGCCCTCTATGGCCACACAGCAACAGCAGAGGCATCTTTTGCCTCATGCGGCCGCTACACAGGCGATCTGACAATCCACCTGCATAAAGTCTTCCCATCGAGAGACCCATCACCACCATGCCTCATCGGAGCACATCGCTGTGAGGCCCCTAAGAGGCCTCGATCTCTCGCTCACCTCACCAGATCTCATTCTTTGCAATATTTTTCCTATAATTGACCCTTGATCTGCTAGATAAGTCATGTTCCTTAAAGGAGATTCTTTTTTCTTGGATAGATATAGTATCTTACATCCTCTAGGTTACTTTGTCTAAGCTGAAGATGTTTCTTTTGTATATCTCTTAGCTTGTATATATAGAGCTCCATAGTTATTATTACAAAGATCTTCATAAGTACTTAGGATCTCTAACTCTATGATTATTATGGATATATATATGTATATAGTTGTGTAAACATTCCTTTAATAAATATATATTTTTGGATGTCAGTATCTTGGTTTGATATTAATTACATAGATTATGAAGTTATTTAAGGCTAATGTGGAATACGGTAGGTCTTACTTATTTTGGTTCTCATGTTAGTCATGAATTTCCTATTTCTACAAAAAATTTTGGGTTTGAGCTTCATCTAAAGCTTGATAAAAATTGAGATTGAACTCAAACAAAGGCATAACATGACCTGATCTCCAACCCTGCTTGTTGCTTTTCCATCCTCCAAGGCCATCACTAATTCGTGATCATCTTTTCTACCTCGATCACCATGCTAATAGTAGCATTACTACAAAAAGTTAAATAGACTACGGTAGGTTTTAGGAAAAAAGAATATGTTTTTCGTAAAAAATACAGTCTAATATTTTAGACTACATTTTTATAATTTTTTATAAATTAAAAGACTATTTTTTATTAAAAATGTAATCTTATATTATCTGATAATATAAAAGACTACGTTTTAAAATAAGACGTAGTCTTATATTATCTGATAATAAAAAGACTACGTTTTTAAATAAGTCGTAGTCTTATATTATCTGATAATATAAAAAGACTACGTTTTTAATTAAGACGTAGTCTTATATTATCTGATAATATAAAGAGACTACGTTTTTAATTAAGACGTAGTCTTATATTATCTGATATATAAAGAGACTACATTTTTAATTAAGACGTAGTCTTATATATCTGATAATATCAAAAAGACTACATTTTTAATATAGGTTTTAGAAAAAATTATATTTTAGTAATAAATGTAGTTTAATATTTTAGACTACGTTTTCATAATTTTTTACAAATTAAAAGACTACATATAATTAAAAACGTAGTCTTATATTATCTTATATATAAAAATACTGCCCATTTTTATTAAGACCTAATATCTTATAATATAAAACAACTATATTTTAATTAGAACGTAGTCTTATATTATCTTATAATATAAAAAATTATATTCTTAATTAAAACATAGTTTAATATAAAATCTTAAATTATCTATTTTTCCTCTTCTAATTCACTTCCTCCCTTTTTTTTCCAAAAGCAAAAACCCTCTCTCATCACCTTATCTAATCGCGTTTGAAGAGGTACCACAGATGTTCGGGTTGGAGACTCATACGGTTCCTTTTCCTTAAAAAAACCCTAGTCTATCATCACCTTATCTCTTCTTCCTCCTCTCCCTGTTCTTATTATCTTCCGTTCTCAGCCGCATTTGAAGAGGGTCCACGGGTGTTCGGGTGCGAGAATCAGACGAATCCGGTGGTGCTTTCGCTCGGCTAGGGAAAACGCCGCGTGAGGGGCTTCGTTGGTCTTCGTCCGCGTGGGATTCTCAGGAACGAAGCCTTGGCATGCTACGTGAAAACGTGAGTTTTCACGGAAGAGGACGATGCATGGACGTGAAGCGGACGCTTGGAAGTCTGCAGAAAGGGAGAACCCATGGAAAGAAGGTGAAGAGATGCTCAGGACTGACTTGAAATTTGTAAGTGCCGCTTTTTATCTCTCCCTCTCTTCTCGATCTCTTTCGTTTCATCCCTATCTCTCTCTCTCTCTCTTTCCTTTCTTTCTCCTCCCTCTCGATGGCTCGAATCCTCTCCCAGACCCTTCCGGAGGTCTCCTCCTTGCGCCACCTGTGGAGCGCCGCGATGGCCGCCACGACTGGGCCAGCCAGTCGGAGAAGGCGGAGCACAGAAGATCTCGTGGCCAATTCCCTAACCTCGTTGCTGCCCCGGAACTCTCCTCCCCTCAAGAATCTAGTCAGAAGCTCGATTCGGCTTACCATGACATCGTGTGGCGTTACAAGGGTTCTCGTAACCCTCGCGATGCCGAGAGCCTCCACCTTGAGCTAATCAAGAAAGAATTCGTCGGGATTTGTTTTTATCGAACAATCTAATAAACCTTTATGCGAAAGCAGGCAGTTTGCCGTCTGCTCAGCAAATATTTGATGATATGCTGGAAAATAATGTGGTTTCTTGGACTTGCCTGATCGCTGGGCACACGCAGCATGGCCTTCCCAGAATCCCAATGAGGCTTGCCATATATTTCGATCGATGATTTCAAATGGTTTGAGCCCACTCAGTTCACCTTTGGAAGCATTTTTTTGAGCATTTTTCAAATGGTTTTGAGCACACATTGGATATTGTGGTGTGCAATGCGCTGATCTCAATGTATGAAAGTTGTTTCTTGAACTCTACATCCGATGCTCAGCAAGTGTTCGATAGTATGGAAGGGGGGCGACTCCACCTCAGGCTTCTAGAGCTTGCAGACGGAGCAGGCCGTGCAGAAGGCATCGTGCGGGACGTGGAGGAGGCACTCCCAAGCGATCTCCTTCAGCAAGCCGGGCATCATCCAAAACATAATAGTACCATAAGTGTTCAGAATAGCGGTGTCGCCTAAAAATGTGAGCAGCCTCTTTATGGTTGAAAGAGGTAGGTATTTTGTCTATGGCTGTTATATCAAGTTTTTAGTTTGATCCTTTAATGATAATCACGTCCTGATAAACATATCTTGGTGTTGCATTATTTAAAGAGACAAATGGTGAATCTGGGAACCCAATATGGAAGAACAGAGTAGAGAGTTGGAAGGAGAAGAAAAAAGAGAAGAAATTTTCAAAGAAAGATGGAAAAGCTCAAATTCCAGTGGGACAGCGTATGGAAGAGAATGAGTAAGGACACAATGAACATAAATAAAATTAAATGAATTGTTTTAAAGAAAGCATGCTTGTCTTCAAACCTATGAAAAAATTAGTTCTTATCTAAAAGGTTGTTCCTTTTCAAAAGCATCACATTGATCACTGTAATTGTGTCTTTGTGCAGATCTTTACAAGCCTGGCAGCGACTTTCAAGTGTCGCTCCAATTTCACCTAATAAACTCACACCTTATAGGGCTGTGATTATAATGAGACTGATAGTTCTTGGCCTCTTCTTCCATTATAGAATAACCAATCATGTTGACAGTGCTTATGGTCTATGGCTAACGTCAGTCATATGTGAGATTTGGTTTCATTCTCTTGGGTCTTGGATCAATTTTCTGAAGAGTGGATCGTCCTCTTTCTAACCTTGGAGCATAGCACGCATTTGACCAGCCCCAAGTCGTGTGGAGATGCGGAAGCGAGATGATATCCCTGCTGAAATTTCTGCAGCAGAATTTTGGATCTTGATCTTGGTAATCTTCCCAGATTGATTAGCAACTAGGATTTTCTTGGTTTCTTGCGCCCCAAGATTGTAAGAGAGGGTCGTGGCCTCTCTTCTTCCTCACGTGAACCTTCAGATCTGATCCAGAAAATCAAGAGACGTGCCCAAGAAGAAGGTGCTGCTAGGGTTTCTTCCTTCTCCTTCTTTGAGAGAGGCGGCTCCAAGAAGATGGCTAGGGCAGAGATGGCAGCAATAAAACCCTAGAAACCTAGGGCATCTATATGTGAGAAAGAGAGGAGGAGGAAGAGAAGGGATAGCTTATTCTAGGGAGAAAAGGGTTTCTTTCATTCATCTATAATCATCATCGTTACATGACTATATATAACCCGTCCCCATGACGGCCACCAAAATAAAACCAGCACCACACATGAACCGGTGCCTTATTATATGGATAATAAACCCTAAAAAACTCCTTGGACCAACCCACACCTTGGGCCCAAACCCAGCCCAATGATAGACTAGCCCCCTCAAGACCCAACAACCTGGGCCTTAACCCTGTGGAGCCTACAAACCTCCACCCTAGGATTTAAGCTTTGGAGTACCACACCAGGCTCTACAATCTCCACCTTGGTGCTTCAAAGCTGCTGAAAAATCTGCACATTCCCTCAGACCCATCAGTGTCACACATGAGAGAAAGCTATCCCGTGGAAGAGTCTTCGTAAGTGCATCTGCCTGGTTCTTCTTTGTATGAACTTTTACCAGCTCCACTTCACCTTCTTCCACCAATTCTCTGATCCTGTGATACCTCACATCTATATGCTTTGTGCGTGCATGATAGATTGGGTTCTGAGCCAACTGCAGGGCACTCTGACTATCACTGTGTAACAATACTGTACCCTGCTTCACCCCCATTTCCATGATGAGTCTCTTCAACCAAAGAGCCTCCTTGGCAGCCTCTGTAATCCCTATATACTCAGCTTCTGTTGTAGACAAAGCTGTAATAGGTTGAAGGGTTGATCTCCAAGAAATTAATCCACCATACATGCTGAACACATACCCTGTGGTAGACCTTCTTGTATCCAGATCACCTGCAAAATTTGCATCCACAAATCCTTCCAATGGACCTAATGACTTACTTGGGATATTAGATTTCTCCTTAGATCCATCTTGCTGCCCAAAAATTAGACCAAGTCCACGAGTTCCCTGAAGGTACCTCAAAATCCACTTGAGTGCCTTCCAGTGCTCCTTCCCTGGGTTCGCCATGAATCTGCTCACCTGGCTCACTGCATATGCTATGTCAGGCCTGCAACACACCATAGCATACATAATGCTGCCCACGGCACTGGCATATGGAACTCTCTCCATGTACTCTTTCTCTTCATCTGTCTGGGGTTCTGTAACTTAGAAAGAGACATGTGACTAGCCAAAGGTGTTCCAACTGGTTTGGCCTTATCCATCCCAAACCTCTCCAACACCTTGTGAATATATCCACCCAATGACAAGTGTAGAATTCCCTTGGTCCTATCTCTGTAAATTTCCATCCCAAGTATCTTCCTAGCTGACCCCAAATCCTTCATTTCAAATTCTGTTGATAATGCATATTTCAGTCCATTCACTGCTTCAACACTCCTGCTGGCAATGAGCATATCATCCACATACAGAAGGAGATACAGTGCATCATCCTCATCCACATCTTTCACATAGACACAAGTATCATGTTCACATCTAGAAAATCCAAGGCCCAAAATAAAAGTGTCAAACCTTTTGTACCACTGACGGGGTGACTGCTTCAAACCATAGAGCGATTTCTTTAGTAGACACACTTTTTCTTCCAATCCAGATTCCTTGAAACCCTCTGGTTGCTTCATGTATATCCTCTCCTCTAGACTCCCATGTAAGAAAGCCGTCTTCACGTCCATCTGCTGCAACTCCATACCATGTTGTGCTACGAGAGATAACAACACACGAATTGAAGCATGACGTACTGGAGAGAATACCTCTGTGTAGTCCACTCCCTCTCTCTGTGAGAACCCCTTAGCAACAAGCCTTGCTTTGTATCTGACTCCACCTTGCTCTGAAGGTGCCTCCTTCTTTGTGAACACCCATTTTGAACCAATGGCCCGAGCATCTCTAGGTAGATCCACTAGCTGCCATGTCTTGTTCTTTTCCAGGGACTCCATCTCCTCCATCATGGCCTGCATCCATGAGTCTCTTTCTGAACTTTCCATGGCTTCTTGGAAGGTCTCTGGATCTTCATTTGCAGTGATTAGAGCATAGGAAATCATGTCATCAATGCGATACCGAGCAGGTTTGATGATGGTACGCTTTGCCTTGTGTAGTGCCACACCCCTTTGATCATCTCTCAAAGCTGAAGTGTGTGACTCCACCTGCACCTCCTTTTGGATTGATGGCTCTTCTGGCTGATCCTTTACATGTATTGGAACATTCATACCAAACTCCACCTCAAAAGAAGCATGTTTTGAAGTAGAAGTAGAAGGTACATCACCTGTCAGCCAATGCTGTCCACTGCTGTCCTGTTCAGCCTTTTCAGCTCCATCTGCAATCTCTGACCTCTTCAAGATGCTCTTCTCATCAAAAATAATGTCTCTACTGATGATACACTTCTGTGAATCTGAACTCCATAGCAAATAGCCTTTAACTCCCTGTGGATACCCGATGAAGATCAGCCTTTGTGATTTTGGGTCCAGCTTGCTCCTTTCAGTTGCCTCCACATGTGCATAGGCTGGGCAACCAAAAATCCTTAGGTGTCCAAGCTCCACCTTCTTCCCACTCCAGATCTCCTCTGGAATGCCTCCATCAAGTTTTCTATTAGGGGACCTGTTAACAAGAAAACCAGAGAACATAATTGCATCACCCCAAAAGACCTTGGGCAGTGATGCCTGCAGCCTCAAACTCCTAGCCTTCTCTGTCAATGTACGATTCATCCTCTCTGCCACACCATTCTGCTGGGGAGTCATCCTCACTGTGTAATGGCGTTGGATCCCATTTTCCTCACAGTAGCTTCTGAATTCATTGCTTGTATACTCCCCTCCATTGTCAGATCTCAAACACTTCACTGGTTTTCCTGTCTCCTTTTCAACACCAACTCTCCAAGCTTTAAACCGGGCAAATACCTCTGATTTTTCTCTTATCAGATATACCCATACCTTCCTGGAGTAGTCATCAATGAAGTTAAAAAATACTTAGCCCCACCTCTGGCTGACACAGGGGCCGGTCCCCATACATCTGAGTGAACTAGTTCCAGAATACCTTCACTCTGCTTGGAACTGCTGGCAAATCTCACCCTATGTTGTTTGCCATAAATACAGGGCTCACAGATGTCATTGTCCTCCTTCTTAAGTGCTGGAATCAGACCTCTTTTGCTGAGTTCTATAAGCCCTTTATCACTCATGTGTCCCATTCGATAGTGCCACAGTTTATAGACCAACTGTTCCTCCTGTGCCGCTGCTAGCACCTCTGCACCATCTATGGCCACTGAGCCTTCCATCTGATAGAGATTATTTTCCAACCTTCTCCCTTTCATCACCACTAATGCACCCTTGGTTATCCTCAAACATCCACTCCCCGGCTGGCTTCCAAAAGCATACCCATGCTTCTCCAGGTAGCCCAAAGAAATTAGATTCTTCTTCAACTCCGGGACATGTTTGACATTGGTTAAAGTCCTTATAACCCCATCATACATCCTCACCCTTATGCTTCCAACTCCAGCAACCTTACAAGGATGATTATCACCAAGGCATACACTCCCTCCATCAGATTCTTCATAAGTTGCAAACCACTCCCTATGCGAAGTATAATGGTGAGAACATGCTGAGTCAAGTGTCCAACAACTATCACACTTCTTGGTCCCATCTGAAACTACCAGTACATCATCTTCACTGTCTTCAGATGAATTTGCACCACCATTGCTGGCTGAACCTCCCTTGGAAATGCCCTTCCCCTTCTCATTCTTCAGAAGTGGGCAATTTCTCTTCAGGTGACCAATCTGATGACACTTGTAACACTTCCATGCTTTCTGCTTGCCCCGAGACTTAGATCTGCCTTTGGACTTGCCTCTAACCTTTTCCCAGGGTCTTCCTTGCCTCTCATTCACAGCAAGTACCTCTGTGTTAGAGTTTCCCATGCGAATCTTTTCTCTTTGCTGGTTTGATCTCAGCACCCCCACAACCTCTTCATAATTCAGGGTCTCCTTCCCATACACCAAGGTTGTAATCAGACCATCATAGGAACTGGGTAGCGAACACAACAAGATGAGGGTCTTGTCTTCTTCATCAATTTTCACATCAAGGCTCATCACCTCTGAGCACACTTGATTGAATTTCTGAATATGGGCCACAAGATCTCCTCCCTCAGGCATTCTCAAGCTGTACAACTGTTTCTTCAACCACAACTTGTTTGTCATGCTCTTTCCCATGTAAGTGTTCTCTAAAGTTTCCCAGAGCCCCCTTGCCGTGGTCTGCGTGCAAATCTCCGGCAAGACTTGATCAGCCAAGCACATCCTGATTGTGCTAAATGCAATCTCCTCTAACTCCTCCCAATCCTCACGACTTACATTATCCGGTCTTT